>JAQPPZ010002714.1:2400000-3000000 GCA_028583015.1 Wollemia nobilis | reverse complement strand
AGAGGGGAGTTCAGATTTGAGATTGGTGTTGACACAAAATCTAGCATGCATGATTCGGGATCCTGCCTTGGTAGCGGGGTCGAAGGCCACCAGGTCCTCGACTGACTGAGCAATGAGTCTTAGGACGTCTTCATGCCACAGGTGGAAGGGAAGGTCTGGGAGACAAACCCAAACCGAAGCAAAGTTGATGCTTTGGGTGCTGGGGTGGAATTCAGCTCCATAATGCCTGAGGAAGAGGTTTTTGTGCCCCAAAAACCAGGGCCCGCCTGACAGGATCTTTTTAGCATCCTAACTGTTATTTAGTTTGATGATGAAGAAGCCCTTGGTCAAGGAAACCAGCTGAACATTCCCAAAAACCTTCCATTTGGTAGCCGCCCATCTGCGGACAGTTTCCATGTCTGGGCACCCTCCTAGGAATTTCCCTACCAGGGAGGCAGAGGAACCAACTACCATGGAGGAATAGACCTCCTCCTAAATATAAATGTGGGTGCCCTCAAGGAAAAGACCTAGCCCCAGGGCCTGGGAAGGGGCCCTGATGCCCACCAAGATCTATTGATAGGAGGATTTGGGCCCGCCTGGGACAGAGCCCTACCCAGGATCAGGGGGATTTTTCCCTAGGCCTACGCTTGCATTGAGGCTGGCCTGGGGGCCAAGGCCCAGGATACCATCCCCATCCTAGCCACCATTCATATCAGGCACAGAGCCATCCTCTGGGCCTGTCGAGGGTCCTACAGTCCCGAGACCAAGCCATGACATGCCTGATCTCGATCCCGAACTCGATCCTGCCCAGAAACCTGCACCATTCTCTGAACCTGTCCCCAGTTCTGCATTAGCTCCTGCTCCTACTCTTGCTCCTGATCTCACCATCAGTCTTCGCACAAATATGAAAGTCAAAAAACATTTAAATCGGATAATGGTGACTTTGCTTTACTTGGATTACCAACATTTTGTTCAATCTCAATGGAATTTGTTTTCTTGAAGAAATAGGGAACGAAGTAACTAGAAAGATTTTTTATTCCAATATCGAGACTTTAAAATTTCCTTCTATCTATAAGGATCATCTATAAAAGTAAAGTAAAAACGAAAAAAACTAACATAGATGCTATGGAACCAAAATTTTTTGATGATAATAAGAAAAGAGCAAAAAGAGAGGGTAAAAAAGAAGAAAATGAATTGAATCTCCTTTCACAATAGTTTAGTTTAGAGTATGATTAGTAGTTGAGTATAAACTAGGTGTCATGTAAGTGTGGAGTTATTTAAGTAAGGTGTCATATTAGTATGAAGTTATGTAATTGTTTGTCATTTAGTATGTGCGATAATTAGAGTATATCCTTATGTGGATATATAAAGTCAATAATAAATTTATTATTATGTGGTATATCTCCCATGAGAAATATGAAGTGTTAGATCTCCCATGTGTGTGAGGAGATGAAAAGTTTGTGTAAGTAGAAAGGTAAAAGATTGTGAATGTGAAGATTCTTATATCCATGTGTTTATATTATTAAAGATAAAGCAATGTAATTGGTGTAGAAGTGAGATATTAAAATATTCATAAACAATATGATCTCAATACCATCAGGGGAGCAGGGGACATCCCGTGAGATGTCTCGATCCACTTCCTTTCTTCCCCCTTCCATGGTTTTGTCCCAGTTCTTTGGAACTTTCTGGATCCTTCTCTCGGTTGGTTGTGGTTGCAGATGATCTCCTTTGGGTGGGAGGTATCTTTTCTGCTTGTTTGTCCCTTTCCTTTCTAGTTTGAGGGTTTCCTTCTTGTGCCTCTGTACTGTGACGTCCCTAGGTTCATCCCAATTTCTATTTTTGTGCTTCAAGGATTATTTTTTCCTTCTACTCTTTGGGACATCCCTAGGTTCATCCCTGTGTTTATTTTTTGTGCTTCAAGGATTTTTCACTTCTACTCTTTGGGTTGTCCCAATTTTTTGTAGGTTTCCTTCATGGTGTGGCTCAGTTCTGTCCTAGCTCCTTGACACTTCTTGGATCCTTCTCTCTTAGTTGTCTATGGTTGCAGATGATCTCCTTGGGGTGGGAGGTCACTTTTTTTGTTATCTATTCCTTTCCTAGTTGTTTTGAGGGTTTCCTTCCTATGCCTATGTTCTGGGATGCCCCTATATCCCTCCCTAGGTTTTCTGTGGTGCTTCTGGGATGCATTTTCTCTATTGGTCTCAAATCTAAACCAGATCTATTACAGGTTTATTCTTGGAGCCATGTTTTAGTGGTTCTTCAATTATGGTGCATCACGGATTTGGGAACACTTCTTGAGCAGGTTTTCATAGTATATTTTTGACCTTGGGGGGCACAAATTTATATTCTATGGATCTACTCTTCGGGTACCTGGATCTGGTCTACTTGGTGGGTTCTCAGCATTTTTTCTTGGCTTGAGGAGGCCTCTATTTTTTTGGTTGCTAAGTTCCCATTGGTCTTCCTTTTCTGGTTCCCTAAAGTTGTTTGGTGGCATATTTGGAGGTTATCTAGGGTTTCTTACTACTTTTTTAGGTTTTGGGAGGACCCAGTGCTTATCATTTGTAGCATATTTTCTTGTGGCTCCTTCATCTCATGTCCCTAGGACCTTTATGTTGTTTCTATTTCTTCCTCTATTTCCTCTAGTTTTCTAGCTGCTTAACCTCACATGCAAGAGAATTTTGTGTCCTATGGAAATTCTCAGATTTGTTGATTCATTTTCTAGGCCTATGCGAGATGCTATTCTGGTCTTTTTTTTGAGTGTCCCTATATTTATTCGGCCTTCCTTGGGTGAGAAAATCCATATCGGTGCTTCCTCTGCTCCATATAGATGTTTCGGATGGTCTTCGTGCTTAGTAGTTTTGTTTTTCAAATTTTCCTTGGTGGGATACCGGTTTCTAGTTTTTTCCTTGCATAGGATTTTTCAATTTGTACTCTTCCTGCATAGGTGGGAATTTTCAATTTTCCTGTTTTGGGTAGGATTTTCAAATTTCCTATTTTGGGTGGGATTTTCAAATTTTTGTTTAATTTTCCTGCTTAGGTGGGTTTTCTTTGTACTTTTCTATTCCTTTGGTCTATCCTTTGGCCTATCCTT
Organism: Wollemia nobilis; assembly: GCA_028583015.1. Lineage (NCBI taxonomy): Eukaryota > Viridiplantae > Streptophyta > Pinopsida > Araucariales > Araucariaceae > Wollemia > Wollemia nobilis. Next base: position 2,996,930 of record JAQPPZ010002714.1, on the reverse strand, counting down.
ACGCCTTTCCTTCGGCCTATCCTTTGGCATGTTGTTTGGTCTATTGACCTGTTGTAAAAAAATTTTGGGACCCCTTTCAAAACCCACGTTTAATGAAATTTTAACTTATCAAAAAAATATTCATCAATAATATTATTTAATAAGTGTGATATTTTTTTGATTGGTTGAAAGAAGGAGTTTTTAAAGGATCCTTGATCCTTTTACAACTGGAGAAGACCCTAAGAGATGGGCCTGAGGGTTAATATCCTAATAAGTGTGATATTGAATGTATACATTTGTGTGGATATTTTATATTGATCATATGGAAAATATAATTGAATTGCTAACAATATTCATACCCTAAATAGTCCAATATGCAATCTTCATTGTTATTTTTATTCTTAATTGTGGGTTTAACCTTACTTCTAATTCACTTGTGATATTTGATTATGGTTTCACATGTCAATATATTTTGTGTTTCCTTTCCTCTATGTTCTTTCTTTGATGATAATCTCCTTCTTATATTCTCATCAATGCTTTCATCCTCATCAATATTTTTAATTTTCTATATTTTATAGAATTTAAATTATCTATTGATTTATACTACCCTATAGAACTTGAGATGCAAAGAATAACCTTGACATAATCTTCTTTTTAGTGTTATCTTAAAAAACCTAAATTGCAAGTGACAACCTCCATTGTACCTATTTTATTATACTACCCTAAAACCTTAGAGTTTAATGCATTTTCTCCATACCACTTTCTTTAATATACTTCATTGAAAATCCTAAAATATGAGGGACAACCTCTAGAATACTTTTTTTTTTTATTTTAAGAGATTTTATTTTGTTTATTTGAGGATATTCAAGATGATTTACCTAGATCAAACATAAGTTATTCTATATTCTTTGCTTTGAAAATTTACTTCACATATTTCTTTGCAAATCTAATCTCTTTTAAATTTAAGCTTGCATATTGCACTACCTCATCCTATACATCCTTTTTAATTTCTTCAGTTGTTAGTTATGGGTGAACCTTAATGGTATTCACCATTTGATAAGGTAGAAAGTGTTGGAATATGTGGTGATTAATCTTCTATTGAGGTCACAACTAGGTTTTGTAGTTGTATTGATCATATTTTTTTCTTTGGAATCATGTAAATATTGAAAAGATGTTTTAGTAATTTTTTGTAATATTTTATTACTAAAAGACAGTCTCACAATTTTTACCTAAAGGTAACTTGTGTTTGGGTATAAATACCCCTTCATCCCAATAATTTTGGATATTAGTTAGAGTGTAATTTTATTTTTATTTAGTGATATTATTCGATGTCCATAGACACCCCTATATATTCAATTTTCTTTATTTTATGTATTTATTTCCAAGAAATACTTGGTACTGTTTGATTCCCTTCATTTTTTAAAACTATTATGAAATATAACATGGTATTAGAATGGGTGTGAATATCCATTACTTGATTGCTTCTATCGACAGTCATTTTTCCTTCAACTTCTCCCAAGGGTAACTTTGATTGGAGCAAGCTAAGAAAAAATTCTTTTCAAAGGCTAGCAATGAGATTAGAAGTGTATTTGATAAAACCCTAGATGGATTTAGATTGCAAGGATCTCACTAGAATCAGTAGATGTACTCTAGGAGAAACATTCACTATCAAGTTTATTTTTTTCTCTTTGACACTCAATCTTGTTTTTAAAATAAATTCTAACTAGATGGATGCCCTAGTTTTAGGATTGAATTTTTTAGGCATTTTTAAAACCTTATTTGTCTTTTATGATTTTTTTTCTAAATCCATATCTTTTTCTCTTCCAAATTATTTTTTTAATAGCAATACAAATGAAAGGATAGAATCATTGGCCATTATAAAAGAAGAATAAAAGAGGGCAAACATTTTTGATAGACCATTGGTGCTAGAGAAGCCATGGATAGGCTTCCATGCTTTGTAAAGACTTCTAAACCACTTGATAAAGTTGCAAAAGTGCTCTAGCAAATTTTCTATTGCATAGGTGTGAGAGGATGTCTTAATTATTTGTGTTCAATAAAGGGTTGTCTATGGTAAACCATGATAGATATAGATAAATCGTTAGTTCTCCTAGATTCTTTATAAAATTTTAGAGGGGTTCCTAGTTTATCACTTTTATTTATTTTGCATTTAGGTATCCTAAATTTGGATCAAAATAATATTTTTCCTCTAAATTTTGAATTTTTAAATTTCAAAAATAAAATATTATAAGGAATATTTTCTAGAATGTCAAAGAAGGCAGGGCACTAAGTGCATACTTACATAGTGTGACATGGGTCTATGTTAGCATGGAGGATAAAAATGGGGTGCTTACTGTAGACACCTAAAAATATCACATTATCCCTTGTGTAGTGTTAATGTTTAATTGTTTTGCAAAAGGCTCCAAAAATCCAATTATTTTGTATTAAAATATTAATTATCCATATTATCCCCTTTTCCCCACTAAGCCCTATCCTACACCTAGCCTAGGTCCACCTTATCCTAGTCTACCCCTTGACCCTAGTCTATCCCTTGACCCTTGCCTAACCTATCACCCTAGTCTGCCTTAATCCCTACTCCACATCCCCATGCTCATTCAATTCCTTAAATGGGATGGAGATTTCTCTATCCATATGCATTGATGACATAAATAATTTCTTCCACATTCCTTAATGGGATGTAGAATTTGTCCACCCCTATGCATTAATAGGGCACAATGCACCCATGCTCATTTAATGCATATGGGTGGGGTGAGGATTTTCCTCCACCCAAGAGCATTGATGAGGCATGGTGCACCTATGCCACCTCACCTCCACCTCACCACCTACCTAACCCTTAGAAAAATATATAAATAGGCCCCCATTTTATTCATTTATAATAATGTGATAGATGCTTAGAGAAACTCTGCCAAAATCACTCTAGCCCACATTTGTATGCAATCCACCTCTTGTACTAACCCCATGGATAGTGTGTTGTACCTCTCTTTGCATGCCCTTATTTTGTGAACATGTTGTAAATCCATATTCAAATAGCCACCAAAATCAAAGCAAGGCTAATTGAAAACCATCAAAATATTTCCACCAAAATAATTTTCATCCAAGTCAACACAACAAAAACCATCTAGACAAGGATGGTTTATAACCAAAACCATATCGACAGGACAATTCCTATTAAGAGCCAATTTTACTCACCTAAAAATCAGTCACAAAGGTTAGTAAGATGTTATATTATGTTTTTATCTCATTTTAATTTTTGTTTAATGCATTAGTTTAAGTTTTTATTGTTTGCCCCTCTTATAAACTTGGGTTCAACTTAGGTGGGCCCAACATGTGCTACTAACTGGTGATTTGGTTGTGTAGGTATGGAGACTCTACTCAACCAACAATGGTATGCATAAACCCACACTTATCGAGGTGATAAAGAAGATAAAGGAGTTCCATGAAACTACATTAAAAATAGTTCCTCATTAGAAATCCACTCTTCTAGCCCAAGGGACATTTGTAAAAGATCAAAATTGTAATATCTTTATGTTTAATAAAATGGCACATTTTCTTGTACACACTTACAATTTACATGAATTTTAAATTTGATCCTTACCTTTCTTCTCCTAAGCATAGTCATAAGTGAGATGACTAGCCAAAGGATGGTAAGGTATTTTCCCATGGGGGTTTCAAGTTCAAATCCATCCCACATCCAAATATTTTGGATAAGTATGATGATGTGGCACATGGTTATGACATGGCACTTTATGATCCGATAACATCCTATGATGATTTGGCATCCTATGATGACATGGAAATGTATGATGTTAATTATTTAGACAAATATGGCGATATGGTGACATTAGATGTACTAACATAGTAGTTTGTACAACTAACATGGTGGACCATACAAGTGGCTTGCTAGTCAATGCATTAATCTTGAGGTGACACATGGTAGTTTATATAGTTGATGTAGTAGTTTGTATAGGTGATATAGCATGACATATGGAAACTAGCATTGACATTAACTTAGTTTATGACATTACATGAATCCGAAGATAACATGCGGTAGGTGATGTAGAATGTGGTGCAAGAATTAATATGGTAGTCTCTGATTGAGCCAATATGGTAGGCCATACAATGGTTGACATGGAAGGTCATACATAACTAGACATGTAATTACAAGTTTGTCTAATTACATTCTACAATCTCATAAAACTTCACTTATAGCTCTCATAGTTAGTAGCAAACTTGGTGACATGAATTTTAGAGTGAGTTAGGATGCAACAAGTGGCATAGTATGGCTTGAAAATAAAAGAGTAAATCAAATCTTGACAAGTGTTTTTTTTGTGATTTACCAATATGCTACACAACTAGTGCATGCTTGGCACCTCAACCATTCATAGTGACATGTGGTAATCTCTCATTTGTTATAGAAACTAATGTTTTTTTTTAGTTTTTTCAAATGTTTTAGGGGTAATTTTTAGGATCTTAGGGAAAACAATTTGGGGGCCATAAATTTTGCATAAAAAAATATTTTGAGCTTTTTTGTTTTTCAAACTGCATATTTTTTAGATCTATGCAATGGTGGTATTGTTTCTAGTCACCAATGCATGTAAATATTTGAATTTTTATAAAATAGTTATGTATCACCATGTACCCTTGTTGAGTGGTCCAAACAATGCTCCTTGGAAGATAAATATTGAAGGTTTGCTCTAAAGTAAGGGTTTGCTCAAATATGTGAATAAGGAGCCTCATGATACTAATTCTGAAGAAATAAAGTATTTGTATAGGGATAAGAAGGATGAGGCTCATGGTTTTATTGTTTTTCATATTGATGACATACATGACACTCATATAAGCAACACCACAAATCCTAAAGTATTGGTTAATAAATTTTAGATGCGATGTGATCAAATTGATTCCACATAAATGAGTAGATTAGAGGCTAAATTTGCAACCCTATCTATAGAATAATTTGATACTATTGATAAGTGTGAATTTCCAAAAGACTCTAAACATATATGAAATTGCAATAACAAAATAAATTTAATAAAATAAATCTATGTAACCATGATAACAAGAATTTGAAGAAATAAATAGGCCATTTTCATTAATATTCAAAAGACATTGTACATCGGGTTACAATACGTCCCTCTTAGGGATACCAAATTGATACGAAATTACAATAAATATTAAGAATAGATGTCTTCCAAGTAGACTCTTCTGAAATTCCTCTAATCTGATTATAGGAGGGTTTCCTTCGCAACCTCCATGTGATGACATCAAGAAAGGTGGTCTTGATGATGCTTAGCTCTTGCAAAAGACCTGTCACCTACACACAAAGAAACTAAAGATAGATTAATAGCATTGAAAGCCTCTCAAGATGAGGCTAGTTTCTTGATAGGTGCAATAAAGAAAGCAAATGCATAAAGAAGTGTAGAAATGCATGAAATACTAAAATGAAAGCATAAATATTGAATTTAATGTGGCTAATATATGTTAGAAAACCAATGAAAAGCAACTAATGACTGATAAAGCTATAAATAACAAAGAAAACATATATCACCCCATGGCCATTGATGATTAGGTTGGTAGGCTCTGTTAGCTGTTGTCGATGTTGGCAACGGTGCCTATGGGTTGCTGTTAAAATAGTGGCCACCAAAAAAAAGCTTTGTTCTCTATGCTCGATGTGGGGCATCATCCAATTTGCTTGTCAAATTGATTGAAGTTCTTGGTGCATTCTTGAGGAATGAATTAGGGCGGGAATTGGTTTACTTTCGCGGTGAATTGTTAGTTGAACAATTGTAGAAGTGACTCTTAAAACTCCAATGTACTCCATGGATATGAATGGTAATCTTGTGACACAAATTCAACATCACCTAGATGCTTGTGAAAGATTTCTCTCTCTGTTAGGTGGTTCGACAACACTTCGTTATAGCAAGATGATGATCAATTTCTCTAGAATTCTCTCTTATTTTTGGGGCCTTAAGTAGACTCCCAAAATCTACATCCTAGCTTCTCCAACAAGCCAAGATCAAGAATTGGTTAGGTTAGGGTAGTTGGAGTGATGCTTTTGGAAGCTTCATAGGTGCAACCACTCAAGAAATCATTGCTTGTAATGGTTTTGCTCAGCTTGGGTAGCTTGAATTTGACCACTATCAATGATAATGGCTTGAACTATGAACTTTATCAATAGAGGCATGGCCAAAAATTGGCTACTATCGATAGGCACAACCAGCCTATGGATGCTCTCAACATCAATGATGATGGTGGCCATCGCTGATTTCATCAGCGACCAAGGTTAAATAGGACTAGCTTGCCCTAATTGAGTGGTTAGAACCATTGTTGGGTCTTGGAAAGGTCCAAGATGAGTCACATGGCCTAAAAATATGTCCACATGAGTAGCCTCCTCAACATGACGTGTTTTAGGTATCTACAAATGCCCCTTTTTGGGATGCATTGTGTGAAAACACAACACTGAGCAAAAATAGACAACCTAAAGTCACATTGTAGGTTGATTGATGTTCATTAATCTGGTCAACTTTAGATGCCCTAATCATAGAAAGAGCATACATATATGAATCATTGCTTCTAAAAAGTTAAAGAACTTGATTCAAGTACAACCTTTTGCATCAGGCCTACTTGATCTTGGACATTGTTTAGTCATGAAGAGGCAAGGACCTACCTTGACGCTTCAAGAATGCCAAGCATTTGTTTAATTAATTTGCTTGTTTTCTACCCCAAGTAGGGGCATGATTGTTTTTGGCAATGATTCTTGGATGAACATAATTAACATGATTAAGTGTTTAATTATTTATTTTGATTATGATTTTTATGATTATGACTACCCCCTCAAGTGACACGTCGATGAGGAGATGTAAAATGATTAAAGCAGCGAGTCACTTGACCAAGATGGCTTGGATGAATTGACCAAAGATATAGGCTTCTTTGGAGCTTTTGAGATTGACCAAAGGACTAGAGCATCTTTGGAGCCTTTTGGGATTTGACCAAAGGAAACTAGGAGTATTTGGAGCCTTTTGGGATTGACCAAAGGAAATTGGGCTTCTTTGGAGCCTTTTGGGATTTGACCAAAGGAAACTAGGCTTCTTTGGAGATTTTTGGGATTTAACCAAAGGAAACTGGGCTTCTTTGGAGCTTTTTGGGATTTGACCAAAGGAAACTGGGCTTCTTTGGAGCTTTTTGGGATTGACCAAAGGAAACTAGGCTTCTTTGGAGATTTTTGGGATTTGACCAAAGGAAACTAGGCTTATTTGGAGCTTTGGGATTTGACCAAAGGAAACTAGGCTTCTTTGGAGCTTTTTGGGATTGACCAAAGGAAAAATGGCCACCTATTTGGAGACCTTTCGAATTGATTCTGATTATGCAAGGCAAAGGGTTCAACTTTTTGGAAACCTAGCAATTTATTTTGATTATGCAAGGAAAAGGGTGTAACCTTTTGAAACCTAGCAATTGAGTTGATGAATTGATTACATGCAAGGCAAATATCGCAACCTTTTGAAACCTAGAAATTGATTGATGATATGCAAGGCAAAGGGTGCAACCTTTTGGAAACCTAGTAATTGATTATGATTATGCAAGGCAAAGGGCTCAACCTTTTGGAAACCTAGCAATTGATTTGGTCGATTGGTGATTGGATTGAAATAGACCTTTGATTAGGAAGGTGCGTGTTACCTTGATTTATCCAATGTTGCTTGATTGGTTGATTGTTGATTAGGGGAAGTATGATACTGATAATGCCCTAGTTGATGTGTGAAAATGTTTGTGTGATTTGCAAGTGTGAGATTTTGGACCATTAGATGCGTTATGTGTTATGATTTATGGATGCATTGATGGATGTAATGCCTAGATGATAGATGTATGGATGCATAGATGTATGTATGCATAGATGTGATATCTGATGTTAGATGGATGATTTAGATTTGTTTATCTGATTATGAATGTGAATTCATGTTGTTGTTATGATAAATCTGATTTGTGTGATATGCATTAATTTTATATGGATGTTCTAATGCAAATGTACCTGTATGCTTTAATCATTTAAAACATAAGGAATGAATCTAATTTGTGTTTAATAGACTAAAGGATAGATACCACAGAATGTATGAAAATCATGAATGAAAATGGTAACTCTTATCATAAGAATTGATCATTTGAACATCCATATATTAAATGAAATGATGTGAGATGTATGGGCTTTTCCTATAAGCTTCTGTAAACTAAAAGATATGCATAAAATAGTCAGTGGCCATCTAAATATCATTGCTGATATCCATATAGTATCTATCCTATTCTATGCACACCCCTTAATAAACAAAAGTTCATAAGGAAAATTGTGCATGATTGATGATATGATTTGTTGCTATTAGGGGATTTTTGAGGTTTTCCATGAGACTCAAACATCCTAGTTGATTAATCAAAAGTTGTATAATGACTACACAAGACTCTTGAAAGATATAATCCTATTAAGAAGACCAAGATATTCACTATCCCTATGTGTGCAAAGTGAATATATTAGATGAGGCATAAGACTACCTCATTTCCAGGCGGGTTTCATTCAACCCATTGTTGTAATGAGGATCACCATATGGTCATCATGATCCTAAGTTTGGATGCAGTTGGACTAGACTACTAGGCAATACAAGCCACCTAAAGCTAGCTCATCCATAAGCTGACATTGGTCTGTACAAAATAAGGTCGCTAATGTGACAGAAATATCACCACGCGTAAGGATACTCCATTGCTAGGTGGGTTTCATTCAACCCATTGCTATAATGGAGATCACCCCATGGTGGTTGAATACTAAATATTCTAGGGATTCAAGCTCATTACCCCCTTCTTTTCTTTTCATTGCTTGGGATACTTGCTCATGCTTAGTGATGAAAATCACTATTTATTTTACATTTTGTTTTATTTTGGAGCAAGGGATTTGCTTAGTGATGAAAATCACTATTTATTTTACTTTGCTTTGGGAATTTTGCTCATTTTGTGTAAAATCAAGGGATTTCTTTGGGTAGGGGGGAGCTTGTCCTTTTGTCAATGATCAACATTCTAGACCATGCGCATAATAAGATGAGCAAGGAAAAACCTTTCGCTTAAGGTGACTAGGACCACTTTGTAGTGTCATCCTTCCTTGTTCAAACTAGGATTATTAATGTTTAAAATTGTGATGGGATTTTGAGATATACAAGGTACTATCAAAACTAGACCTCATATTCAAAAGTCAAGATAGCTTTCTATAAAATTTGAAAAGATAACTAGGGATGGCTGAATGACCGAAAAACCCTAGTATACACCTTATAGCAACTCATAAGTTGTGTTGAAAAACACATTTACTCACAAGGAATATGAATGATGATGATTTTGAGGGTGCATGATTGGCATACAAACATGGTGTCATTCATAAGAATGTAAACACAACCTATCCTAATGCAAGTGCAATGGATGAAAATACCTAATGCAATGCAACTAATGGATGCATATAATGAAAATGCACAATGTAAATGCAAATGTAAATGTTTTTGTGTTTTTGATGTTTTGAATTATTTTTGGATTTTTGGTTTTTCTATTTTTTTTTTTTTTTATTATTTTATCATTTTTGTGATTTTTGATGATTTTTAGGGAGGAGGTGTGATACCTTATGTACCCCCAGTGTGTGCACTGCTTGATGAAAGTGAGGAAGGTGCGATACCTTTAGAATTTCTCAATTTTCTTCATCGATTGTGATGTGGATGGTGGGGAAGGTGTGACACCTTGAAGACCCCTAGTGTGCATTTTGTCTATTGCAATATAATCGGCCCGACTAGGAAGAGTGACAAAAATTGACTCCCCCTATTGTGGCTTGGAATTTTGTGAAATACCAATGTCCTGATGGGATAAAATAAGTGAACCATCTATGTGGAGCTCATTCCGATCTATCATCTCTTCAACCACATTCTTGAATGAGTAGCAGTCATAGATGTCATGCCCATGATGGTGATGATAAAGATAATAAATATTTTCACTATGTGACCTAGGTTTAGGTGTTCTTGGTTTGAATTTTGATAATGTGATTGCATGTGCCTCGTATAATTTTTGAAATAGGGCCAAAGTGGTCATCAAAAATTTGACTACCCGACGAGGTGGCTTGTTTATCTTATGAGGATGTGGCTGACCTAGGGGTTGCAGATGGGATGATGAGGCATGACCTATGGTAGGTTGAGTTGAGGTAGATGAACCATCTATGAGTGAGGCCTCCTTGTCAATAAGGTCTTGGATGATGTTTTTAAACCCATAATAATTGTGAATGTCATGGCCCTCTATTCGATGATAAAGGTAGAAGTGATCTTCCCTATAACCCTTAGGTTTGATTCTTGTTTGGGTCTAAAGGGTATATATCTAGTAAAATGATGACCTTAGTTTCTTGTAATTTCTAAAATATAGTCAACATGGGCTCAAATAATAGATTCCAGGTACACAGTTGGCATGCTAAAGGAGGTGAACGTGGTTGATTAGTTTGTTGTGGTAGTTGGGTTTTACTTGTCCCAGTCACCTACCTAGGTTGCTCTACCTATTTTCTTGGTGTAGGTAAAGTACCCTTAACTATGCTCACTTGTTGGATTTCGGTATTGGGAAGGCTCTCAATTTGAAGTTGATTCCTCTCAAGCATATTTTGTATTATTGTCCTAAAAGTGTAACATGACTGAATATCATGACCTTTTAAATGATGGTAGAGACAATGTAGATCCTCTCTATATCCTTTGGATTTAGGATGATTTGGAATTTGCTCATTTTGTGTAAAAGCAAGGGATTTATTTGGGTAGGGGGGAGCTTGTACTTTTGTCAATGATTAGCACTCTAGACCATGCATATAATAATATGAGCAAGGAAAAACCTTTCACTTAAGGTGACCAGTACCACTTTGTAGTGTCATCCTTATTCAAACTAGGATTATTAATATTTAAAGTGTGATGGGAATTTGATATTTACAAGGTACTATCAAAGCCAAGATAACTTTCTACAAAATCTAAAAAGATAACTAGGGATGGTTGAGCGATAGAAAAACCCTAGTATACAACTTATAGCAACTCATAAGTTTTGTTGAAAAACACATTTACTCACAAGGAATATGAATGATAATGATTTTGAGGATGCATGATTGGCATACAAACAAGGTGTCATTCGTATGAATGTAAACACAACTTATCCTAATGCAAGTGCAATGATAAAAATACCTAATGCAATGCAACTAATGGATGCATATAATGAAAATGCACAATGTAAATGCAAAATGTAAATGCTTTTGTGTTTTTGATGTTTTAATTTTTTTTTGAATTTTTGGTTTTTCTGATTTTTTTTTTTTAATTTTTTATGATTTTATCATTTTTATGATTTTTGATGATTTTTAAGGAGAAGGTGTGATACCTTATGTACCCCCAGTGTGTGTACCACTTAATGAAAGTGAGGAAGGTGCAATACCTTTAGAGTTCTCACTTTTCTTCATTGATTGTGATGTGGATGGTGGGGAAGGTGTGACACATTGAAGACCCCCAATGTACATTTTGTCTACTGCAATATAATCAACCCGATTTGGAAGAGTGATGGAAATAGACTCCTTCTATTGGGGAATGGAAATTTGTGTACTTCCAGTGTCCTGATGGGGTAAAACAAGTGAACCATCTACGTGGAGCTCATTCTGATCTATCATCTCTTCGACAACATTATTGAATGCATAACAACTGTGGATGTCATACCCATGTTGGCAATGATAAAGGCAATAAAGGTTTTCACTATTTGACCCAGGGTTAGATGTTCTTGGTTTGAATTTTGATAACTTGATTGCATGTGCCTCATAAAATTTTTGAAATAAGGCCAAAGTGGTCATTGAAAATTTGACTACTCGACGAGGTGGCTTTTTTGTCTTATGAGGATGTGGCTAACCTAGGGGTTGCAGATGGGATGATGAGGCATATTTTGTGGTAGATTGAGCTAAGATGGATGAACCATATATGAGTGAGACCTCCTTGTCAATAATGTCTTGCATGGCATTTTTAAACCCATAGCAATTGTGAATTTCATGGCCCTCTATTCGATGATAAATGCAGAAGTGATATTCCTTATAACCCTTAGGTTTGGTTTTGTTTGGGTCTAAAGGGCGTATATCTGGTAAGATGATGACCTTAGCTTTTTGTAATTTTTAAAAAATATTCGACATGGGATCAAATAACGGAGTCTAGGAACGTTGTTGGTATGCTAAATGAGGTGAACGTGGTTGATTAGTTTGCTGTGGTGGTTGGGTTTTATGTGTCTCAGTCACCTACCTAGGTTGCTCTACCTATTTTCTTGGCATAGGTAAATTACCCTCAACTATGCTCACTTGTTGGATTTTGATACTGGGAAGGCTCTCAATTAAAATTTGATTCCTCTCAAGCATGTTTTGTATTATTGTCCTAAAAGTGTAACATGACTAAATATCATGACCATCTAAATTATGGTAGAGACAATGCAGATCCTCTCTATCCTTTGGGTTTAGGATAGTTTGGATCTAAAGGGTGAACCTTAGGCAACATAATAGATTTTTTTTTGCATAATCGATTGAAAATGGATACCATAGATTTAGGCAAAGGTGTATAAATACGAGGTGGCTGGCATAGCCAAATATGTGCTTGATCTTGTTGAGGCATTTCTTGCGGTTGCATAGGAGGTTATTTGGTTTCAGAGGTAGTTTGCTTCTATAGCTCAATGTCCATGAGTTGGTGCATGATTTGTTGCAAAGCCTCATTTTATTGACCCATTTGTATCTCTATCTTATCTAGATGATCTATAATGTGTTGCAAGACTAATGGGGGTGATAATTGCATCATTATTTATAGATCTAGATGATAATTGACTAATGATGGAATTGAATTTAAAGTAGACGCCAAAGGATCCTTAGGTAGATGAGAAACAAATATCTTCATCATCTAAGTTGATGTGGATGTGTCACAATGCTCCTATCTAGGTGTATCCACATGCTCGTGTTTTGGATTTAATTCATGCTCTTGTTTTGGATTCAATTCATGCTCTTGTTTCACTATGGATTTTTCAACTATGATGGGTGGATTACCTCCACTTTGGAGTAGGAGACTCACCAGTTCTTGTTCTTATGAAGGTTTTGTGTGAGATGAACTAGGTGTGACTAGTTTCAGTGGTGGTAGCACTTTTAATATAGCAGAGATGTCTAATGGGGCTACCAGTTGTGTCAATTGATTTAGATAAACTTGGTTATCTGTCTTGACATTGATCATTCTCACAAACTCATGGGAGGATGTTTTGAAACTATGACAAGTTGTGAATGGCTCATCAACTTGCTTGTGGTGTTCTGCTTTAGTTGTGATAACTGGTGTTTATTCCCCATTCATAGGTATGATAACATCTTGTGTTATGCTAATGGGAATAAGTGGAGGAATTTCCTTGATTAGCCCTTTTGATTGTTCTCCCTTAAGAGATCCTGACACTGTGAAAGGGGTATAAGGAGGAATCACCAATGATGGTGGATATGCAATGGATGGTGATGGTTTGATGCATGCTCTGGTTGAATGTTTTATGATTTCATCCGAGTGAATATCTTGGCACTTACATGGTGAAGGATATTTATGCGGTTCATCGATCATTTTGTAATACTTGAAGGGATCTAGATCGGTATGTACCACATGTACTTGGCCTTGGTGTATGAATTTAAGGTGTTGATCAGCTATGGATGGGATGCATTCCATATATATCATCCAAGGTCTGCCCAAAAATATATTGTACCATATTTCACCCTCTAAAATATGGCACAATGTAGGCATAGTCTTCTGTCCAACCTAAATAGGTAGGACTATTGTACCAACTATAGAGGATACGACATCATTAAAAATCTCATAAGGTGAATGTGGATGCGGTGAATTATGAAGGTGGAATTTTGAGATGTTTAATGCAGTGGTAGTGATGATATTAATGGATGAATCGATATCAATCAAAACTTGCTTATACGAAAGTTGATCGATAGCTATGATATGCAATGGCAGATGAGGTTCGTTAATAAGGGTTGGCTTAATCTCTTGTTTGAAAAAAGTAATCATAGGATCCTCGTATGGTTGAATTAGAATTGATTGTTATGAGGATTGTGATGAATGTCGGGCATTGATTGGATTCAGTAGTAATGTAGACTGGTTAGGAAGTTTTCTGAACCCGTCGTGATATTTATCATACCAATAAAAACCTCATTAGGTGAGGCTATATGCACCTCACTCACATGATTTATTTAATATTCCTTGACCTCATTATTGGGTAAGGGACCTTTGAATATGTCTATTTGTTGATTGTCAACAATAAGGGGTTTGTATGTCTGTCTAGGAGAATGGTTTTCTACCTGCCTAAGAGACAACTCTTGATGATGTGTAGGGTGCCTTGCATTGATTTGTTGCCTATGAGTTCTAGGTGTGGGTACCTATTCATGAATTACCTTACGTGATTATTCTTCACATTATTTTTTTTCAAAGATCCTCTCTTCACGTCGTTTGTATTCATACAAACATTGATAGTGTACTCTCTATTTTTCTTCGTGCTCATGTTCTAGGCACTCACGCTCATTGCACAAATCCTCCAATTGAGCTTGGATTAGTTGCTATTTCTAGCTAGTAATAGGCCTAGGTAGCCGATCTATGTGATCCATTTTTTAATACTGATGGCTTCCCATATCACTGCAAGGGATTTTAGCTATCAATTCTTGTAGTGGGTGTGGCAACCCTATCACATCAGTGAGTATATCCCCTATGTGATGAAGTAGCTTCATGATGACTATCAGGGAATCATGCAAGAATGAGGAGATCCTAAAGATAATATTAAAGGCATTTAGGGCCTCTCCATAATTTTTTGCTTTTTTGGTTCATGATTGAGCTCGGCTATGTGTAGTTGTCATGATGTGTTGACTAGGCAAACATTGAAGGAAACCCACAATGAAGAAAAATTTGACTTCCAAAAAAATGTTGTGGGTGTTATATATCAAAATGATCAGTGCAAAAATCTGATCACAATGAGGTAAGACTCAAAAAGGTATTTTTTGATCAAAATTTGTATTTTTGGAATATTTGGCCAACCGAGGCTCGTGGAAAAATGACCAATTTGAGAAATTTTGAGAAAATGTGGAGCTAGGACTCAAAAATTTTGTGAGGGGTGCACAAGGGGCTAACTAAGACAACAACAAAAAATTGATGATTTTTGGGGTTTTCTAGGGCTTTTTATGAATGTTTTAGTGCAGTTTTTCCCTATATTTGGCTTAAAAATTACTCAAAATAGAGTAATGATAAAACAAACATAACTTCTTTGTTATAGCTCTAATTTACATGATTTTTGATTTTCTAGATGTAGAATCAAAAAGTAGCAATTTAGATGAACATCAAATAAAAAAACAAAGTAGACAAAATGATTCTCTTTTAAGGATTGCTTTGTATTTCCTAAAAAACTGGCCTATGTGTTTTGATTTATTGTATATCATACCAATTTCTCATGCAAGTTTGAATATAGTTTATGTAACTCTTATTTTTTTAATTTTTTTTTACCTATACTCTCTCATATGCACATCTGGTGATGAATTCCAGGTGACAAAACCCACTAGGGTATAGAGATGAAACCCATACCCAATGAGGGAGCATAGGTTCTACTGATCCTCACCCAATCCACTGTGGTCAATAATACACTCTCAAAATAGAAATGCGTACTATTTTCCATAAGATTCAATTTTTATTGGAGTCAACCTTGGCCATGATCGAGTTTGAAAAATTATAATATCCAAGCCAAACAGGTGGTGATGAAGGTCATCATTGGTCTTGATCAATTGGTTGGATGTCAAAGCCCAACTCAATTGATGTTAAACTTTAAAGCATGATGTGTGTGTGGTTCATTTTAATTTAAATAAAATAAAAGATGCATAAAACAACATGCCATAATTTTTTCAACTACATGCATAAAAATAACATTTAAGATTCAAAAAGATGCATGTAAGAAACATTTTAGATTCAAAAAAATGTAGTGTAGAACTAAAATAAAATATCATTTTAGTAGGATACAAGCATGTAAACCCTACACTCAATATAATAGACGTCATATCTATGAAATGCACAGTAGTGGCCATCAGACACAGAGGCAGTCAGAAATATGGCTGCTGGATTCTGGGGCGACGAGCAGGAGAGGCCACTGTTCCCAGCAACAATGGCCAGTAAACAATAGAGAACTAAAATTTTCCTTTAATATTTTATCTGTGTTTAATTATTGCTTCTACTCTATAAATTTTAGATAAATACAATAGAAGACATATTAGGGCCACTTATAGGGGTAGCTTTAGTTTGAAGAAGTTGCTACCAATTTGATTCTCTATGTTTTTCTTGAGGTCGTTGACGATCAAAATGGTAGTGGTGTTGGTCATCAAAGCCAATGGTGATGGTGATTGTTAGCCATAGTCACTTAGAGCAGTGGTGCTTGAAATAAAAATATAGATAAAAACTCAGTTAGCAACTAGTAAGGAAGGGTCCCGCACATGATTACCATTTTTGAATTACCAAAAGATTCTAAATGTCTATAATATTGCAATACAAAATCAATTTGACAATAGAAATATATGTAACCATGATAACAAGAATTTGAAGAAAGAAATGGGCCATTTTCATTAATATTCAAAATACATTGTACATCGGGTTACAATACGTCCCTCTTAGGGATACCAAATTGATACGAAATTACAAAAAATCTCAAGAATAGATGTCTTCCAAGTAGACTCTTCTAAAATTCCTCTAATCTGATTATAGGAGGGTTTCCTTTGCAACCTCCACGTGATGACGTCAAGAAAGGTGGTCTTGATGATGCTTAGCTCCTGCAAAAGACCTATCACCTACACACAAAGAAAATAAAGATAAATTAATAGCATTGAAAGCCTCTCAAGATGAGGCTAGTTTCTTGATAGGTGCAATAAAGAAAGCAAATGCATAAAGAAGTGTAAAAATGCATGAAATACTAAAATGAAAGCATAAATATTGAATGTAATGTGGCTAATCTATGTTAGAAAACCAATGAAAAGTAGCTAAAATTGATAAAGCTAGAAATGATAAAGAAATCAGATATCACCCCATGGTCATTGATGATAACATCGGCGGACTCTGTTAGTTGTTGACAACGTGAATGGTGGTGCCTATGGGACACTATTAAAAATAGTGGCACAAAATAGAAGATCTATTCTCTATGCTTGATATGGGGCATTGTCCAATTTGATTATCAAATCGATTGATGTTCTTGGTGCGTTCTTGAGGAATGACTTAGGGCAGGAATTGGTTCAATTTTACGGTGAATTGACAGTTGAAAAATGGTAGAAGTGACTCTTCAAACTCCAATGCATTCCATGGCTATGAATGGTAAACTTGTGATGAAAATTTGATAGCACATGAATGCTTGTGAAATATTTCTCTCTGTTAGGCGGTTTGATAGCACTTTGTTATAGCAAATGATGATCAATTTCTCCAAACTTCTCTCTTATTTTTAGGGCCTTAAGTAGACTCCCAAAATTCTCATTCTAAATTGCCCATGAAGCCAATAACAAGAATTGGTTAGGCTATGGACATTGATATCAAGCTTATGAAAGCTTCTATTGGACAACTGTCAGGAATTTATTGCATTCCAATAGATTTTTCTTGGCTTGGGTAGCCCGAGTTTGTTACAGACTTGACCGCTATCGACAAGCATGGTTAGGATTATGGATGCTATCGACAGGTGTGGCCAGTCTGTGGCCACTCTCAATGTCAATAGTGGTGGTGGCCACCACTGATTTCATCAGCGACCAAGGCTGAATAGGACTAGCTTTCCTTGATTGAGTGGTTAGAACCACTATTGGGTCTTAGAAAGGTCCAGGGTGAGTCACATAGACTAAAATGTGTCCACATGAGTAGCCTCCTCAACATGACACATTTTAGGTGTCTATAATAAGTATAATAGTTGGTTCAATAAACTATAATAAGACATCCAAATTGTAAGAGGATTGCCTAATGAGAGAAGATAATATAAATAAGGATTAGAGAAGGAATAGATAATTGAACTACTCAATATTGTCTTTACCAGTGTGTTAGAATCAAATGAGATGGTTTTATTGATATTCTTCATGTGTAATTTCTATATTCTCTTGCACCACTAATTGATGAGGTATTTAAGTACTTTTTATACCACCAGGATTAAAGAAATTAGAATAAGAAAATTTATATTTTTAACAAGTCTCACCCAAAGGAAGTTATTGCCAAAGTCCAGAATTATAAGAAGCTAAAATAGAGTGAGAAGAAACCCAAGAAGCATTTTTAGATGCCTATTTCTAATTTTTACAAAAAGGAATCGCACAAGATGAGTTTTACAAAATTTAGATCAAGAAATTTGAGGAAGCAAAAAGAAAGGGGGTATTGATGTCACTCTCTTCTATGCATAATGTAAGAAAAATTTTGATTGAGAAACCTCACAATTGTATGCAGTGGTTCATTTTACATAGTGGGCATCCCCTTCCTCAGATGAATGGATTGTAGATTAAATGGAAACTAGACACATGACAAAGCACAAACATATCCTACAAGGTTACAACAAGGTACATGTAGTAGAATGTGTTAAGATTTGAGATGATTTATTCATTATAGGTTGTAGGGTGTGGAGACATCATCCTTGGATCCTTGCCTTTTGATGAGATAATTCATATTCCTAATGTTGGCCCTAACATTTTGTCTATTTATTACATTACTCATACAAATAAGAAGGTAAAATTTTATCCTAATATATGGGTTATTAATAATATAGACAATGGGTTCGAAATTATTGTTTCTAGATATTATAAGGAGACTTATGACATGTATAAATTGGGAGAAAGGTTTACCTCTTTTACCCCCTCCTCTAGGAAGAAAAGCTTTGTTGTTATGGTTTCTCTTACAAATAATGAAAGTCAAAAGTGGTATCTTAGGATTGGGTATCTTAGCTATGAATATTTGAGATACATGAGTCAATATCATAAGGCCATTAGGCTTCCATACATACCCCTCCAAGAGGAGCATGTGAGGGATGTATTCTAGGTAAGCGTCATAGGGAAAATTTTCCAAAAGAGGTTGCAAGGTGATCCTCTTATACCCTGGAGATCATACACAAAGATATTTGTGGATCTATGAGCACACCATATCTCTAATAAAATAGGTATTTTCTTCTTTTCATTGGTGATTTCTCTAGATATATGTGGTTGTACACTATTCTCATCATGAGTGAGATATTTGATAGGTTTAATACCTTCAAGGCCCTTATTGAAAATCAACTAAATAGAAAAATAAAATTTCTAAGGATAGATGGAAGAGGTAAATATGTTAGCTATGCTTTTCATGGATTTCATATTAGAGGAATACTCATTATACTTGTAAATATAATGGTGTGGCTAAGAAAAAGAAACAACGTGATCATGGAGAAGACACCATGCATGATTCTTGACAAGGGAATGGATCATAAATTTGAGGGTGAGGTTATAATTTGTTCAGAATACATCATCAATAGAGTTCTTACCATGGTAATCTATGGTATGACACCTCTTGAGAGATTGATAGGGTATAGGCCTAATGTGTCCTAATTCTAAATGGTTGGGTCTTCAATATGGGCTCACATACCCAAGAATATTCAAAAGGAGACACCAAAGAGTCATAAGTACATTTTTTTGGGTATTCAAATACCTTAAAATCATATCATCTTTTCTATCCTTATAGTCGTGAGGTTTTAATCCAAAGATATGTCATATTTTATGAAATTATTCCAAGTCCTCCTTCCACCCCACCACCTAAGATTTCAACAAATGACTTGTCTGATCATTTGACCATATCAAAATCAATTATTTATTTCAATATTTTGGTTGGATTTATTCCCATTAGATCATCTTCTTCATCTTCTCCTTCTACATCTTCATCTTTGAGTAGAGGTCCATCACTTATTTATTTAACTCTTTCATGGGTAGCACCATAGGAATGATTTCTTGTACAAGTTTTGAGCATGATAAGTGGGACACACCATTTCATATTGCTTTAGCTTTGCATGATGAGGTGAGTGGTGATTTTGAGATGAATTTTTTAGTTTTAGCTTTTTATGTTGAGTTTTCATAGAATACACATGATTCTTACTTAGTTCATCCAACACCCAATTTGGTTGAGACATTTTAAAAATATTCTCAATTTATTCTAGCTCTTGAGCAATATCAAAGTACTCCTTCTTGAGTACTACTTTTGAAGGTAGCACATTCTCAACATCATCGTACATATTCTCAGGCTAAGGGCTGACTAGAATGGAAAAATGTTATGTTGGTAGAGGATGAGGCTCTGATGAAGAATAGGAGTTAGAAGTTGGTTCATATTCTAGAAAGGAATAATATTGTTGGCTACAAATGGTTGTACATAACCAAATATACTTTGAATGGTCACATATAGAAGCACAAGACATGCCTTGTTGCTAAAGGATTCTCTCAATATGAGGGAGTGGAATATTCTAAGATATTTGCACCAGTGGTCAAGATGGACTCAATCAGGATGATTATATCCATTGTTGCCTCATATGGATGGAAGGTACATCATATGGATATGAAGAGTGCATTTCTATATATGGAGCTTTAGGAGGAAACCTATATGTGCTATCCACTTGATTTTAAGCTTGAGGGATCCACTCCATTGGTTTTTTGTCTAACTAGGTCCATGTATGGACTTAAGCGGGCTCCTTGTGCATGGTATGAGAAGATCAATTCTTTTTTCCATAATTGTGATTTTCAAAAATGTGAGGCTAAACATGATGTTTACATCAAACATCAAGATGGATGAACTTTGGTGCTTGTGTTGTATATTGATGATGTTCTCATCATTGGTAGGTCTTCTACTCTAATCCAAGATATGAAGTCACGACTATAATATTTTAGTAATATTCATCATAAAGTTTTTAGTTCTTGATCTAAGATAGATTGTACTATAATATGATCCTCTTATTCCACCTTCAATTTTGTCTCATTATTAAGAAAAAAAATCTCTTTCTTGATCATCTTCACTTTATGATATTTTACCATGTTTTTGATATCATAACATTTATATCATCAAAATGTTGTATTTTGATAATTGCCTTGTTAATCCTATTCTCTTAATTTAGATATAATCTTATTGGATTTTCAAATATCATTGGTAATACATGTATAGATATATATTACATGCTTTTTCTCCTTAATAGTTGACCCCGTTTAAATGAAATCCCCCAAAGTATTACAACTATTCTTCAAAACATCCTTATTAATAAGTTGATATGGTAGTCCAAAATGTCTAATCACCATTGGAATTCTTTCAAGAGTTTATAAATCCACAAAAAAAAAAGTAAAAATCTCACTCCATAGTCTTAAGCACAAGCCAAGTCTCATCATAAACCATAGGTCATCACCTAATATTTGTTTGTAACTTTTTTTTATTGGTAAGTTAATAGAATTATATTAATGAGGGCATTTGAAAGGCGCCCTAACGCCTTGGTACAAAAGCTGCATATAAGGATGCAAGAACCAAAGTCAAAACATTTACATCCAGACTAAGCATAATCCTTATGACTAAACAAGAAAACATCCAAACACACCGAAAAGGAACCAGATGTTTCAACACAGTAAAAATAAACAAACAAAAAAGATCCAAGAAGGAATTATTTGGTTGTTGTATCCTTAGTATCATCCTTCTCAGATCCTTCATACAAAAATTAAAGCTAATTAAAATAAATAATAATTTGTCAGTCATTTTGCACTTTCTCTTTCATGGCAATTTTGTTAACCTCCTATGGAAGGATATCAGTCCACATCATCAAACTAGGAGCAATGACTCCAATGTTTGCTAACTTTTTTACCACTTTGTTTGCTTCCATGAAAGCATGTTGAATGATGACCTCTTGTTTATGGAGGATCAAGTTTCTAGCATCTTCGATGTAGTTTTTGATTCGCCAAGTAGGGTTTTTAGAATTCTTCAAGTAATTTAATATATTTAAATAATCCCCTTCAACAATGACATTACCAAGAAATTTTTGATCAATGAGAGACCCCTCCAAAGATCTCTTGTTTCAGCTATGTGATTTAACTGTTCACCCAAGCACTCAGCAAAGGCAAAAATAGAATTTACTTTGTGATCCCTAAGAATCCTTCCTGCTCCCTCTCTTCCATGATTGCCTTTGGCTGCCCCATAAAAATTTAGTTTTACCCATCCTTGTAGTGGAGGACTCCACTTGATGTTATTCTTGGATCTGTGGGAAGAATTGGAGTTGGGTATATCCAGATAAATGTGCAAAGAATCAAGTAATGAGGTTTCAAACCTGGAAATTGGGTGAGAATCATTTGGGATTATCAACGTATTCTCTTTAGCATAGAAGATGATTCTAATGGTGATGGATGAAACATCCTTGACAAAACTAGTAAAACTATTCTATTCCTTTCAATCCATACTTGCAATAGGAAATGATGAACATAGAATTTCCAAATATGATGGAGTTAAGGATTACAAAACGAAAGAGGCCATTGGGAAAACAACTCGATGATTGAAGGAGGTTTGGCCCAAATGATCTGAAACCTATGAAAAAGATTGTTGATGATGGAACTGGAGTAAGGGTAGGTTAGAAAAATATGGTGAGTCAATTCCCAATCAGCTTGACATAAAAAATATCTATTGGGGAGCAGGATGCCACGCTTGATGAGATTTTCAATAGTTAAATTTTTGTTTTGAATGACAAGCCAAAAAAAATGAGACTTTTGGGATTAAGTGTTTGGTCCACACTAATTTGAAATGAATTAAGATTTCCTCAACTATTGTAACTTTTGAACTAGAGAAATTGATAAGAATAAAATCCTTCCATACAAAAAGCTATTGAATAATTTGAACTCATCCCCACTTCCCTTTTAACCTGCTTTTAAATATTTAGAAAACCTAAGTACTATATATAGAACTTACATATCAACCATATGTTTTTAAGAACCAATATATCATGGCCAATTATATCACTCTTTATAATAATTTATGGTATACCCCTTGCCACTTAAATAATCTAAATTACTATAAACTCATTCTTTTTTTAAATAAACATTCCTATCTTAAATAAAACATCCTTATTTCTAATTATTTTTTTTTAGAAATATCAAAATTTTTAAAAAATAACTAAACTTTGATCGATTCTCTTCTAAATATGCACTCTGTTTCATATTTTATTATTTATTTCAAACAAAATAAGGAAAGTGAGGATGCAAAAATATCTTACAAAAGCCACATTTAATAGTAGGTTGAATTTTTCTTACTTTCTTATTTAAAATATGCATGGAAATATATATACTCAAGTAGAGAACCTCTCTAATTTTTAGCCTTTTAAATAAAGACAAATTTAATAGACTTTTAACCTTTCAAGGAATCGGGGGTTAGTATTTGGCCACTACCAACTAGTCTATCGTTTTATGGGTAAAATTTTTTAGGGTAAAGTACAATTTTTTTGAAAAGGGTCCTAATTTCTTCGTATCAAGGTTTGAATTTAGATTTCCTATATGAAAATCCAAACATGCCACTACAATATCCCTCATGGGACATGTAGGCCCAAAATGGCCACATACTTAGTAAAATTTTGTATAATTTTTACTAAGTGATAAAACTAACATTTCCCTCCGAAACAAGATTGATAAGATGAATCCACTCAACAGTAATGCAATTTTGCTTGTTTAAAATGATTCCAGGGAACTCCATCTAGGTCCGGATTGAAGTAGGATTACAAAATCAGCAAAATTTTGTGAAAGGTGGTGACATTAGCAGAAAAAAGTGTAGAATAGCCCTTTTGCATATACCTGATTCTAGAAACTCTTTTGGTTCTCCACCTTGGATTAGCGTTATCCTCAAATACGCAAAAGTCACAAAAGATGATGATGTAAGCAATGGAAAAGTTCGGATTGACAATCCATAGAATAAATGAGTCATTTTCTATCTAGAATGAAGTTAAGGCGGAACGGTAGAATGGTGTAAGAACTTAACTCTAGATCCGGATTAAGGAAGACACTCATTCTATACGAAATGGAATCCACACAAGTTATAAAGAAGAGGTGACATCATCAATATTTTAATGTGGATTAGAAAAGATAAAAGCTCTAGAGTAGATTCAAGGTTCAAATTTTTGAGATCCAAATTGGATGTTCTACTGCTAATTAAAGTGACGTCGTCCAGCGGATGGGCTCTCAGCTTATACCGGATCTAATCTGGACCATGGGATAAAGAAGATCAATGGTGGAGGTTAGTCTGCTAAATTTGGGCCATTTAAAAGGATGTTCCTACACTAGAAATGTAACAGATCAGTCGAAAGATGAAGCGTCAAGAGTTTCCAAGAAGATCAAACCAGAGGCATTGTAGATTGACGGTGGCGCTCTACTCCCAAGAAAGATCTATGGAAGTGTGTGATCTACAATGTTCTAAGCTGTAGTTCTAATTAGCAACCAACAAGTTGCAGAGAACCTGTGTTGCCATGGTGGTTTCTATTTCAGTAGATTTTATGGAGATCTGACCAATGAGCTAATGCTAGCTAAGTTCTTTGTTGAGTTTTTGTAATAATATTTGGTGTATTTTTTCTTGATTTGTGATATGAAAAATGATAAGTAGAGGTCAAACCCTCATTTTTAAGGGTCGGCTATAGCGTGTTTGCCTATACCATTGTAAATATTTCTAAAGAGCTGAATGAAAGGAGCAATGCATTGATCTTCACCTCAAGGTTGCTTTTCCATGCTTGATGTCAAAGGTTCAGATTTCATAGTTGTATTTCTATGAATACTTAGATGGTTAGTTTGTGCCTATCTTGGATTACAAGCTGTTATGAGTAATTGAAATTTTCTTTGAAGTTTGTTCTATGTTATTAGTCAGTGCATTTTTGTAAAATCTAGTTTTGGTGAATTCTGCTATTTGGATTATCATTTCTTGGATATTGAAATTGCTTGCTATAACATTTCTTTGCTATGCTTTAATATATGAAATGAGCTATCTTAGGATAAAGGTTGATCTGAATGTATGTCTTTAATATATTTTTTGGGAAGCTTTTTATGGTGATGCAATGTTGTTAACCTATCCGTCCACTAATATCTACATCTCTCTAACCCTAACCTTCTCTTACCCTAAACTCCAAGCCCTAATTGAGCATAATTGTGTCAACAATATGCTAAGTTGACAAGGAACCAACCTATTCTAGAGGTTGGATCAGAAACCCCATTTTTGGTCCTTCCAATGTTGAGTGCTGAGTTGCAGCTATCGGGTGTAAGCCTAAACAGAAAGTAGGAAGATAGACAACTGTAATATCAAGTAAAACTTGGTGCAATTCAGTGCCCAAATTTTTTTGGCACGCCCAGTGGGATGGTTCACAAGGAACACGAAACCCATCTAGAAGAGTTAATATTATCTCATCTTGAAGGAATCAAGAATTGGAGAATTGTCTTGACCTTATTAGCGGAGAAAAGAAAGTTCATCTAGCGACTCCCTGGTCAGAAGATCCTGAAAAAGTATTATAGACTAGTACCCTTTCATGTATATTAGGTCTTATAAGAGGAACAACCCTGATTCTTTCTTTCATTGTGAGTTACCTTAGAGAGGGGCTATTGTTATCAAAATTTTATATCAAGATTTTATTGAAGAAGAAGAACTTATGGAAGAAAACCCAATAGTTCCTCCAAGAAGACCTATAGCCAAAAATATGGCACAAAATGTGGCTCCCAATCAGCCACTACAGAAGTACCCTAATTGAGATTCAACTGGGCTCCTTATATTAGCACAAATGGATGCCATTTCTTAGGCTGTGTCTAAGGAAACCCCCATATATGATGGATTTAGGAAAATAGCTTACGAGCACTGCCAAGATATCCTAAATCTGGCAACAATCCACAACATAAAAGAAGAAAATGTTATTGTCATAATTCTAGACCTTTCCTTTCATGGAAAGATATTGCATTCGTTTAGAACTCTGGAAGATAATTCTATCACTTCATGGAAATATTTGTTGCAAGTGTGAATGTGTCTACGTTCTAAGTGGTTTAAAAAAAAAAACCTTGCAAGTGTGAATGAATTTGTAAAATATCGACAACAATTTTTTGTCGACAAGATTTTTTATTTCTCCCCTCAAATATTTCCTTTCCCCTTCTATCTCCCCTTATTCCTCCTACTCTTCCTCCACTTATTCCTCCTATTATTCCTCCCTTATCCCTCCATCCTCACACTATATATATGTCTGATGTTTTCTAAGTTTTATGTGAATCAAATGATAATTTTCTAAGGAGTGAAATTTGTGAACCGTGAAGAGTGAAAATTGTAATCTTAGAGGCACTAAGGGAGTTTTTTGTATTAATGTGTAGATTATCAGGTCTATTGGGTGTTACCATGCTTTATACTATTTACTGTGGAGAGAGACTACCAAGTCATTTTATGAGCAAGTTTGGAGAAATGTACTGCACGTTGTGTTCAGTCAGTTACAAAATGTTGTTATAGCCCACCAAAGGAATCTTGATTCTGATTATGAGGCTGACTCTGAAGACAATATATTTGGACAACGAGTGGAGAATTATAATTCAGTAGAGGAACAAGCCAATGATAGTTATTTCCCATGCTCTCCAAATCTAGATCCAAATCTAGAACTAGAACCAGTTGCCCCTGAAATCATCATCATCAACGATGACGAGGATTCAATTGCTAACAATTTTGGGCATCCAGTACTGGGAGATCCACAACAAGAAGAACAAGCAATCAATGAGAGAATTAAAAAACCAAGATTTGATTTGAATTTGTAATTACTTTGCTTTGTAATTGCTTGTATTAGTCAAATCAAAGTTTATTTTTAAGCAGTAGCTATGGCCTCAAACACAAGTCTCCCAATTCTAGAATTCAATGGTAGTGATTACGAGTATTGGTCAATAAATATGAAAACATTACTAATTGGTAAAATTTTATGGGATGTAGTTGAAGAGGGTTACACAGAACCCTCCCCTACTGTTGATAGGAAATCTAGGAAAGAAGCGTGGAAAAATAATTCCTCTACCCTGTATCATTTGCAAGTAGCCCTAGATAAAAACATATTTCCTAGAATTGCATCCTATGTAACATCTCAAGATGCGTGGAAGGCCTTGAAATAAGGCTTCCAAGGGAGTGATCATGTGAAGCAGTTCAAGCTTCAAACTTTGAAAAGAGATTTTGAGAATCTCAGGATGCAAGAAGACAAAAAAGTTGGTGACTACTGCATGTGATTCAAAGTAGTAGTAGACAAAATGATCACTCTCGGAGATGAAATCAAGCCAAAGACTGTGGTGAAGAAAGTTTTGAGAACACTTCTTCCAAAGTGGAACCATGTTGCAATTATCATTGACGAATCGAAGGATTTGACTGCACTATCATTTGATGCTTTGATTCATTTTCTACTTTCATATGAAGAGAGATTGCAGGAATCTCCTTCAACCAGCTATAGATGCATTGACAAAGCCTTCACATCTCAAGAGGGTAGGGAACAAGGCAGAGGCCAAAGAAGAGGTCAGCGAAGAGATAGATACAAGAGCAGCCCAAGATATGGAAATCCAAGTAGAGGATCTCCTAGCAGAGGTGGAAGTCAAAATAAAGGTAATCAGCAAAGTAGAGGAAGAAATCTAGGTCAAGGAAGAGGAAGTGACAAGCCAAAGAAGGTTTGTTTCAATTGTGGCAAACTAGGTCACTTTACTCGTGACTATTGGTCCAAGTCCTCACAAGGAAGCAATAGTCAAAGTAGTCAGTATGGCCAGTTTGGTGAAGAGGAAGGGACATCTAATCTCTTTCTCTCATATGGCCAATCAGATCAGAATTTGAATGACACATGGATCTTGGACACTGGGTGTTCAAATCATATGAGTGGCAAAGAAGAACTCTTTGCTACACTGGATTCCTCTTACAAATCATGCATCAAGCTAGGAGGTGACAAGTCATTAGCAGTTGAAGGCATTGGAGCCATGGAGGTTCCAACACAAGAAGGCATCAAACAAGTGAATGATATCTATTACACCCTTCAACTCCAACATAATTTGCTTAGTGTTGGTCAAATAATGGAAAAGAATTATAAAATTATTTTTGATGAGGGAAAATGTGTAATCTTTGACAAGAATAATGGTAATAGAGTCATCACATAGGTTCCAATGACCAAGAACAAGTTATTTCCCTTGAATTTTGGCCAGCCAAAGGGATTTAAACTAGTGAACATTGCTATTGCAAATCCAAGTGTACTTTGGCACTTGTGATATGGTCACCTGAATTCTGCCAATCTAAAATTGTTGACATCTCAAGCGATGGTGATCGGACTTCCTAAAATTCAGGATCACAAGGAGGTCTATGAAGGATGTGCTTTGGGAAAGCATGCCAGGGCCAAGTTTCCATGAGGACAAGCATGGAGGGCCAACTATCCACTTCAGCTAGTGCATTCGGACATTTGTGGTCCAATGCAAACAAAAAGTCTTAGTAACAATTCTTACTTCCTTCTTTTCATAGATGATTTCTCTAGAATGTGTTGGGTTTATTTCCTAAAACACAAAGATGAAGCATTTGATTGCTTCATTGATTTCAAAACAAATGTAGAGAATCAAAGTGGATATCATGTAAAATGTATCAGAACAGACAGAGGAGGAGAATACTCTTCCAATGAATTTTTAAAATTTTGTAAAGAAAATGGGATAAAAGGGCAATTCACCACTGCCTATACTCCATAGTAAAATGGTGCGGCAAAAAGGAAAAATCGCACCATTGTAGAAATGGCCAGATCAATGCTTCAAATGAAGCATTTGAGGCAACATGTATTAGGTTGATGCAGTCGAAACCAATGTCTACATTTTGAATAGGAGTCCTACTTCAAGTCTAAAAGGGATAACACCTTACCAAGCATGGTATGGCAAGAAACCAAATGTCAAACATTTTAGAGTTTTTGGTTCTTTGGCTTATGCACACATTCTTAATGAGAAGAGAAATAAGCTGGATCCCAAGATTCAAGCATGCATTTTTATAGGGTATTGTGAGTCCACCAAATCCTATAGACTCTACAATCCGAAGACCCGAAAGTTTGTTCTTTCCAGGGATGTGCTTTTTGATGAAGGGGGAGAATGGGGACATCCAAGATTTTTTATTGATGATGAGTCCCATGATGCAGGTTCTTCACAAATTTAGTAGGTGTCACCCAAGAAAGGTAAGGACACACCCCCTCCAAGCCCAAGTAGACATTCTACTTCTAATTCCTCAACAGCTTCTCCAAGTCCTTCTCCACAATGATCAATCAGTTCTTCACCGATGGATATTGATTCTCCATCCAGAGGTAAGAGAACACTCCAACATCATCCATCTTATCAGATGTTGGATAAAAAATTTCAAAGAAGATATACTAGAAGTCAAGCTAGTGAAATGAGTTCAATTTTGCAAAGACTTGAAAATATGCATTTGTATGGAGATGATGACTCCCAAGAACCTCGGGGAGATGTAGTCAATTATGATTTTTTGAATAGTGCACAACTTGAAACTTCTAGCTATGAGAAGGCTTGTACTCAGAAGATATGGCAGGATTCCATGAAAGAGGAGATAACCTCTATAAAAAACAATGATACTTGGGAGCTGGTAGAGCTTCCTAAAGGGAAGAAGTGTGTTGGATGTAAATGGGTCTTCAAGACCAAATTCAATGCTGATGGAAGCATTAAAATACACAAAGTAAGATTAGTAGGAAAAGGCTTCACACAAAAGTATGGCATTGACTATGAGGAGACATTTGCTCCTATAGCCAGACAGGAGATAATCAGAATAGTTCTTGCTTTAGCTACCCACAAAGATTGGAAAATACAACACATGGATGTAAAAAGTGCCTTTCTCAATGGGTACTTGACAGAGGAGGTGTATGTTGAACAACCTCAAGGATTTCAAGAGCAAGGTAAGGAGCACCTTGTTTATAGATTGAAAAAAGCACTATATGGCCTCAAGCAAGCACCACGAGCTTGGTACTCTCACATTGATGGCTATTTCCAAGAATATGGGTTCACCAGAAGCAAAAATGAACCCACTCTCTACTACCTAAAGGAATGGAAATACAATCTCATTGTTTGCTTATATGTGGATGATATTATATTTATGGGTAGTAATGAAAAGATGAATATGGAGTTCAAACACTCCATGATGAAGCAATTTGAGATAAAGGATCTGGGCTTAATGCACTACTTTCTTGGCATGGAAGTTCACCAAAATGATACAGGTATATTCATCTATCAACATAAGTATGCTTGGGACATGATTAAGAAGTTTGCCATGGAGCATTGCAAAGCAATTGCAACTCCAATTGGACATGGGATCCAATTGAGCAAAAATGATGGAGCATCGAAAGTTGACATGACCACTTTCAGGAGTATGGTTGGGAGTTTGATGTTTCTTACCAACACAAGACCTGAAATTTAGTATGGTGTTTCTCTTGTCTCTCGATTTATGGCTAATCCATATGAGCTACATTTGCAAGCAACTAAAAGAATTCTTAGATATGTAAAAGGTACATGGGATTTTGGAATCCATTACCATAAATGTAACACTATCAAGCTTGTAGGCTTCAGTGATAGTGATTGGGGCAAAAACTTTGATGACAGGAAATCAAATTTAGGGAACTATTTTAGTCTAGGATCAGGACTAATTACATGGAGTTCCAAAAAGTAGACAGTTGTAGCATTGTCTTCTACAGAAGTTGAGTATATAGCAATCACATATTCTAGTACTCAAGCCCTTTGGTTAAGAAAAGT
Source organism: Wollemia nobilis (assembly GCA_028583015.1). NCBI lineage: Eukaryota > Viridiplantae > Streptophyta > Pinopsida > Araucariales > Araucariaceae > Wollemia > Wollemia nobilis. The sequence goes on along the minus strand of JAQPPZ010002714.1, from coordinate 2,966,119 downwards.
GCTAGAAGAGATTGGAGAATAGCAAAGTGGTCCAACAAGAATATATTGTGATAACATAAGTTCCATCCAATTGGTATATAATCCAGTCCACCATAGTAGAACAAAACACTTTGATATGAAGTATCACTTCATTCAAGACATGGTGGAGCAAGAGATTGTTGAGCTTAAATTTTGCCACACTTTGGAGAACGTTGCAGACATCTTCACCAAAGGCATGGCTAAAGCTCAATTTATAAAGCTGAGATACTGTCTAGTTAGTCCTCTCAACTTTAAGGGGGAGAGTGTTGCAAGTGTGAATGTGTCTACGTTCTAAGTGGCTTAAAAAAAAAAACCTTGCAAGTGTGAATGAATTTGTAAAATGTCGGCAACAAATTTTTTTTGGCAAGATTTTTTATTTCTCCCCTCGAATATTTCCTTTCCCCTTCTATCTCCCCTTATTCATCCTACTATTCCTCCACTTATTCCTCCAATTTTCCCACCTATTATTCCTCCCTTATCCCTCCATCCTCACGGCCATATCTCCCAACTATATATGTATGATGTTTTCTAAGGTTTATGTGAATCAAATTATAATCTTGCCACCTTAAGTTTGTTTGTCTTGTAGAGCTTGGTGAACGACATATACCTCTCATAGAAGAATTTAATGAATCTTCCGACCCCTTTTATCTACTGAATCAATTTACAGTCATGCAAAAAACTCAGCAAGAAACTGTCTCAGACTTTAATTTGAGATTTAGCAAAATATGGAAGAGAATTCCCCCTACTACTATACCAGTTGATTTTTTGGATTATATGTATTACATATGTACCCTGGGATCAGAGTTAGGTCTACAAAAAAAATAATATGGAATTGAAACTTTCCCTCAATTTTATAATGCAGCCGTCCATGTCGATAATATCCTGATCAATGTAGGAATAATTCTCGCAAAGACTATGTTGTCCTACAACTCAGAAACCAGTAGTAGTCACGAGCAATCCACAAAACCTTCCTACATGGATCCCATTTCTTTACCATATCCTAATATAAATCAGATTCTTGGACCTAAATTTGTGTCCTCCATACCCTCTTTCCCCCTCTTTCTTCTCAACCTTCTCAAGAATTGTCTACTATTTTGGACATACAAAATACCATGAAAATTTTGAGTAACAAAATTAATTCAATGGAGAAGAGAGATCAGGAAAGGTCACAACAGAGGAGATTCCCATATGTAAACAAAGATAAAATACTCGGCCCTAGTAATAGTATCGAGGTTAGGGTGAATGTAACATATGAGGATCCGAAATGTTCTATAGATACCACTCTTGCAAATGTCTGGTGTTTAGTATGCAATGACCCCCATGACTCATAGTCTTGTGTGATGTATCAACACCATGTTCAACAAGCCATGGATCAAGCTAAAATAAATCAGAAAGGGAGAGTTAATATGTTATGGCACCTTGATCAGATCATGGTTGGAAAATAATTGGAGGAAGAAAGCCCAATTGTTGTTATGACAAGGTCTGGAAACAAAGCTTTACAAGTAGACCCTCAGAATATGGGACAATTCTAGGTCCCTTCTTAAAAGAAGGCTGACTTCCCTCCTCATAACAGTGACACTTTTCCTATTCCCCAAGCCAAGGGAAAGGAGAAAACTGATAATTTCCCTAAAAATCTAGAAAGAGTAACAGAAGGAGACATAATGAGATCCAAGGGTGAAGAACAAGAAAGGCTCAGGTTCCCCTCTATTACCAAAATACAAAGGTTAGAGGTAACCCAACAATACAAAATGAGGTATGGTGAGCTAGACAGAGGACTGGAAAGACTATCCCTAACCAAGTCTGAGTATAACATTGTGGAAGAGATGAAAAATATTCCATCAAAAGCTAGCCTATATGATACCCTTTTCATCCTGGGCTATATTGACCTGCTTAAAGCTTCCCTTAGCAAAAATCCCCAGAATAGGCTAGCCACTACCATCCTTAGTATACCATCAGAAAAGAAATAAATGACACATGTTGTTCTAAAGAACAAACCTCCCCATTTTTATATATCCCTAAGAATGGAGGGATGGGTAGTCCGAAATTGTATGATTGATTCAGGAGCATCAACCATAGTTATGCCTAAGGCAGTCTATGAAGAAATGGGTATGGAATATACTTGGTCTTGTCCTGGAGTGTTACAGTTAGATGGGACACCTTTCAAGATGGTTGTAGTTATTAAATATGTATTTATGAGGTTGCACAGAGCCCCTGAGGTGACAATAGTATAGGAAATAGTGGTGGTAGATTTAGAACCCTATTTTGGGTTATGTCTCTCAAGAGAATTTATTGCAAAGCTAGGAGGATGTATGTATATGGATTATTCTAGCATGGTAATACCTTTCAAGGGAAAGAGGATAAGGATAACTCCTGAAAAACTAGTTGCTTATCATATTGAAAAAATTGAAGAAGATATGTGCAACCTTAACCCTTTGGAGGAATTTGAGCTAGTAGAGAACATTGAGGAACTAGACATTGAAGATGAGTTACCTTTCAAAGAATATTACAGTCAATTTGGAACTGGTATGGGTACATACAACATCACAAATGAATTGGAAAAGAAACTCCCTACTATTTCTAATCAATCCCTAAGAAACAATGAAACATGGGTTATGCACTTTGACAGTGCTAAATGTAGAAATGGTGCAGGGGCTGGTGTGGTTTTACAATCACAGTCCGAAGGAATGAAGAATTTTTCTTATAGACTGACATGGTCATGTACCAACAATGTTGTCGAATACGAGGCTTTGTGCCTTGGATTAATGCAAGTTGAAAGCATGGGCATCAATATTTTGAACATATATGGTGATTCTGAGTTAATTGTACATCAGGTAAGGAATAAGTGTAGCAGTAAGCACCATTACTTAAAGGCTTACAAGAATGGAGTATGGGACCTAATGGATTCATTTGATGCCCTGAACCTAAATTTTGTGCCTAGAGAAGAGAATCACCTGGCAGATGCATTGGCAACAAAGGGAGCTAATTTCAATCCTCCTATGGATTTTGGGACTAAGAAGACCAAGGGAATTAAAATGGTTTTTAGACCTGCAGTGCCGGATAAGCAAATATTCTGGTAGGTTTTTGAAAGTGATGAACAAATTTTGGACTTTATGATAAAAGAAGCATGCCTCACAACTATCCAAGAGGAAGACTTGGAGGAGATAGATCAACAAGACTTCATCCAGCTGAGAAACAATCATATCCCGAGGGGATTGGTCACCCTTGAAAGTTTGTTCAATAATGAAGATAGGAAGAAGGTTGGAGCTATGAAGGTTGGTGAGAAGATCTATAAGGAGGTAGAAGTTGGAATAGGAAAGAAGCTAAATATTGGGATCCAATGTTCTCCTGAGGAAGCAGAAGAAATCAAAGCTTTGTGCTTAAAATACCAAGACATTGTGGCTTGGTCATATGAGGACCTTAAAGTTTATGACAAAAGGATTATCCAGCATACTATTGAGTTAGAACCTGATGTTAAACCATTCCGGTAAAAATAGAGGCCTATCAATCCAAGGATAGAAGCCATTATGAGAGAAGAACTTTTAAAGTTGCTAAAGGCTAGGATAATATATCCGATAAAACATTCCACTTGGGTAGCCAATTTGGTACCCGTAAGAAATAAGAATGGAGATATACGCCTATGTGTGGATTTTAGAAATATGAATCAAGCTTCCCTCAAAGATCACTATCCCCTTCCTCAGATTGACCAGATCTTACAAGTGGTAGCTGGAGTAGAGAGATTCTCGCTATTGGATGGTTATTCTGGATATAACCAAATTTGGGTAAAAGATCAAGATCAATACAAAACAACATTTACTACAAAATGGGGTACATTTGCCTATCAGAGGATGCCCTTTGGTCTGTCTAATGCAGGAGCTACATTTCAGAGGGCCATGGATTATGCCTTTGGTACACTTATAAAAAAAGTTATTATGATTTACCTAGACGACATGACTATGTTTTCTCATGATAAAAATGATCATCTGTCTCATTTGGAACAGGTTTTTCAAAAATGCAAGGAGTTTGGTATTTCACTAAATCCTAAGAAGTCATTCTTTGTAGTACATGAGGGAAAACTACTAGGACATGTGGTCTCAAAGGAAGGTATGGCCATAGAGCCGGATAGAATTAGAGCAATTCTAGCTATTCCATTGCCTACTAATCAGAAGATGTTGCAGTCTTTCTTAGGTCAGATCAATTTTGTCAGGAAGTTCATTTCTGATTTTGCACAGAAGGTGAGACCTATATCTGAACTACTCAAGAAAAAGGTAGAATTCAAGTGGACTGAGGTTAGGAAGCAAGATTTTGAGATCATCAAGCAATCCATTTCCATAGCCCTAGTTTTGATAAATCTTGATTTCAGCAAATATTTTATTCTCTATGCTTACGGAGCTGAGCAAAGTTATGCTTCGGTGCTCACCCAAAGAGATGATCAAGGGGATGAACACCCTGTGTTATTTTGGAGCCAGACTTTACATGACTATCAGGTAAAATATAACTTTATTGAAAAACAAGTGTTTGTTGTGATGAAGTCACTTAAGAAGTTTAGACAATATCTGGTACAAAGCAAAACTCTGGTGTATGTGGTTCATCCAGATGTGAGAAGTTTTATCTTACAAGGTGACCTAGGAGATAAAAGGGCTGGTTGGATTACTAAGATCTAGGAGTACGACATGGAAATACACCCCACCAAGCTGGTAAGAGGTAGAGCCTTGTGCCAAGGATTGGCAGATACTTCAGCATTGACTGGAGTGATCGCTTGTCAGATAACAGAAGAGGATCAAGTAGAGATTGTCCACACTCCGGATTCTGATTGGATCGAACAAATGACCAGGTATTTCCAAATGGGAATTTTCCCACCTGATCTGAATCCTTCTCAAAGAAGGAGGTATAGACTTCATGCTCTAAAATATGTATTACTACCTGAGGGGTTGTTCAAAAGAAACTTGGATGGTATTCTCCTAAAATGTTTGAAGGAGGACCAACAAAAAAGAGTCATTGAAGAATTCCATGGAGGGTCAGCAGGTGGCCATAGCTCAGGCAGAACTACAGCTTTGAAGATAATAAGAGCAGGCTATTATTGGCCTACTGTGTTCAATGATGCTTTTAAAGTCACCCAGGTCTGTGATAAGTGTCAAAGGTATGTTGGAAAGACTAGAAATGTTGCATCCCCCCTAAAGCCTATTCAAGTTGAGGAGCCTTTTCAACAATGGGGATTAGATTTCATAGGAGTCATAAATCCTAATTCTTCAGCAGAGCACAAGTTTATCTTGACAGCTACATATTATCTTACTAGATGGGTAGAGGCTATTCCTACAAAGAAGGCAGACCAAGAAGTTGTGATCAACTTTATGGAGAGTTTAATTTCCATATTTGGAGTTTCGGAAGCTTTGGTGAGTGATAATGGCCCTGATTTTATTGGGGCTAAGTACATTGAGTTTGCCAACAAGTATGGCATCATTCTTAAAAATACTTCAAACTATTACCCACAAGGTAATGGACTTGCAGAATCTACCAACAAGAACCTATTAAGGATTTTGAGAAAGTCTCTAGAAGGTAACAAAAGGAGTTGGCACCTATTGCTCGACCATGCTCTATGGGCAGACATGATTACTATTAAAAATTCTATCAAAACTTCTCCTTATGCATTGGTATATGGAAAAGAGGCAGTACTACCGATTCACCTAGAGATTCCAACACTTAAGCTTGTCAGTACAGAAGAAGAATTGGAGGATGATCCAGTAAAAATTAGGTTGACACACTTGCTACAACTGGAAGAGAGCAGAACTCAAGCATATGATCATTTTTAGAAGCATTCATCAGACATTAAAGCATGGTTCGATAAAAAGGCCAGGTTCAGAAAACTTCAAGTAGGAGACTCAGTTCTTAGGTGGAATGTGGACAGAGCAAAGCCGGGTAAGCATGAAAAGTTTGATTCCTTTTGGGATGGTCCTTTCAAAATTATGGAAGCAAAAGAGTCTAATGTATTTCAGTTGAAAGACTTAGAAGGAAACATACAACCAATTCCGGTGAATGGTTTCCACCTTAAGCTTTACTATATATGAGAAATAGGCTCATTGTAACATATGTATATATATTGTACAAATATTTCCCTCTCCTTTCTGCACTTTCTATTTCATTTTCTTTCTGCACTTTGTAATTAGTTCTTTTTCGAAGAAATGCTAAAAAAAAAGAGAGAGAAAGAAGAAGTTTTGCAAGAAATGACTAAGTATTGGCCGGATTCATGGTAATCTTCCATCCCGCACATTGTGCCCTACGAAAAATCCTCGGAGTGACATTCCACCCTCAAGACTGCATGGTTGGATCCGGATTGGCGATTTCGCAAGAAAGGTCCATCAAAAGAAAAACAAGAATGGTACTAATCCGGGAACCTCCCAAAGCTGAAGATAGCCAGAGCGAAATCAGGGTAAAGTCGAACAACAAGTTCTAAGTTGACACATGGAGGCTAAATATTGCTCGCGCATTCAATTCTAACAAACTCATGCAAGGACTGAAGAGTAGCCGAAGGGATGCGATGAGTTGGCAACATGATTTCAAAATTTGGCCAATGAGAAGGAAGGACGCCATTTTCTTTAAGCCGCCAAAGAAATAAAGGAGGGGATGGTGAAGTGTGCCAACAAGATGTCGCATAACTACTGCATTTATGGTGGATGATACGCGCGTTCTAGATGATAAAAGTGATGAAGTATTGCACGGGATTCATTTTGCAACCACTAGATTGTAGAGAAGCTTAGTAGTGTTCTGAAGCCCTCCTTGCTTATTCAAGTGCACGAAATCTTACTATTACAAAATGGCTCCTAAGAAATCTCCCATAGAAGCTATAGAAGATGTCCCAGAATTTGAAACTCTAGATGAAAGGATATTTGTGCCTTACCTGTACAAAGCCAAGGTAGTAGCGAATACAAAAATGACCATTCTTTAAAGGACAAAATTAAGGAGGAGCATGAACGACAGATACAAAAATAATGTTGCTCTATCGGTAGAAGGTAGATGCTCCATTCTCTCTTATTTTTCCTTTTATATTTGTGATTCTGTCCATCCATGTCCTGAATTGATAGCTATGATAGTGAAATACTATGACCCACTGGCTAAGGCAGTAAAAACCAACGAGGGAGAAACCCTTTTTAGCATCACTGCCTCTTTCTATCATGAGCTTTTTGCCTTAGGGTCTGACCCGCTGGTACCACCAAAACCCTTTAGAATTATTGAGCAAGCGGGGTTTTATTCCACAAAGAAGCGGGTGAATGATGGCGAGTCATTTAGGAATTGGGTCTATAAGCAGTTGAATACCAAACCCTAGGACGAGTTGCCTGAAGTTCCCATTTCTATCAAAAAGTTTGTAACTCCCATTATGTTCTCTATGTTGGCCTGCATGGAGGGTTTGGACTCTGATGAGGAGGTTCATGGTTGGCAAATTGCTGCTGCATATTGTATCTCTAATGAAAGGATGTACGAAAAGGAGGCGACAAAAATAGGAATAAGGGTGATTTATTTCGATTGGCCAACGTTTCTCGCCCAAAGGATTCATGAGCAATTAGTAAGCTTAAATAGGGGCTCTAGCGCTCCTAGCTTTAGGCATTGCTCAAGCTTAGTATGGATGTTTTATGCCGCTATGAAAGATAGAATGTCGTGGATCCCAGTCAAAGATAAAATCGATGAAGGAGAACCTATGCCAGTCTACTATTGGACAAATCATTTAAGAAGCAGTGAGTCTTACTATAGGTTCAATTTGGAATTTCTTGGACCGACCCTCAAAATAATGTACAAAAATTTCCCCAGGTTACCACCCCTGGCCAAAGAGGTTCTGAGGAATAAAGATGTAGAAGAAGGGGACTGGTATCTATTAACTGAGGGAACAGTCATCAGATTATATGGTTTCATGGGTAAACCTTTTCTTTTGCCCCATTTTGTCATAGAGAGACTCTTTGCCTTAGAATATTTGAGGTAGGCAGAATACATTGACTCAAGATATGGTTCAGGGAGAAAAAGGAAGTCTTTGCTTTCCCACCACACTTTAAGTGATATCACCATTACTAAAAAGGGGTAAAGTCAGCAAATTGACCAATACCTGGATAGGTTAGGTCTGTTTTATATCCCGTAGAAGTGGAGTTATGATCCTGATGGTATTTTCACTACAAAAAATAAAACTCTGAATGGAGATAAGGCCTACAAATTTGAGAAAAGACCTAGGGCTCATTTTGAACAGGGGAGAAACAATGATGAGACTACCCTGTTAGAGTGGAATGTTTCCAAGATGGATCAGTTACCCCCATGGTTGGATTTTTATGAACAGATTGAAGATTTTGATCCTGACCACCAGCCCAGTCATCATATTACTGAAGAGATGATTGATAAAATTAAAGCCAAAACTACAAAGAAAAATAGGCCCTCTTCCAAGTCAAAGTTGGCAAAGAAAAAGGACATGTCGTCTAAGAAGGAAGCTCCAAAAAAAGAAGAAGAGGATGATTTCAAGGGACCATGGGAGGATGCCAAGATCATGGATTGGTGGCGTATGAGAGTTGAAATTGGAAAAGTTGAATCTAAATTTGGAACAAAATTTGATAAAGAGTTTTCAAAAAGATATGATGAAAATATTGATACTTGGGAACTCAAGGATGTAAGGCACATTGTATTGACGGTTGAAAAACCCCAGGGTGATTCTGAATCTCTCCAACCTTCTACAAATCAAAGGACTTCTTTAACAAATACTGAAGCATTGAGGACTTTCAGTCCTACTTCTGAGCAGGCAGAGATATTCCCTAAAGGAGCTAGGATGATGAGTAAAATGAAATGTTCTAAAGAAAAGGTTGTTAGTACCCCAATTATTGAAGCAAAATCTAGGCCTAAATGTTTAGCTCTAGGAGCACAGCCTCGGAACAAAGTTGTTGATCAAAAAGGGAAGGGTAAGAGCATTGGAATCAAGCCACTTTATTTTACTCCTATGGCGTCAGCAAAGCCTCAATCCATTACTGAGCAATCTTTACCTTTCGAAGGAGTGCAAGGAGAATTATCAGGAGAAGATACCGGAGATGAGATGGATGCTTTCTGATTAGTTCATAAAAGGGCCAAGAGAACCCTAGATACGGAAGGGATAGAGCTTTCCAAAAGGTAGAAAATGAGTATGGAGGAAATTGCGAAAGAAGTAGCTATTTTTGATACAGAAGGATTAGTTGAACAAGAACAACAGATTGAAAAGGGAGCTGAGCAAGAAAACCCTACATCTATAGGTGAAGGTATGGTTTCTAATCCCTCTTCTCCTTCTCATCTCCATGAATCCCCAAAAGAATTGCCCTCCCTTTCTGAGCAAGAAAATGTGGTGAATTTACCTCCTCCATCTCCCAGTTTTTCTCTCATTCCATCAGTATCTATGGAGGTACCAGTCAGTTCTGTTATGTCACAATCCTTCTCAAACCCACCTTCCACTTCTGAGGCATCCACTTCAGTATCCACTATCATTGCACCCCCATTTTCTTTGCCACAATCCATGGGACACTGCGTTCCAAGTTCATCCATCCCTTCTACTATCAGTATTGTCCCCGTTTCTCTGAATTTACCTATGTCCACAATAGTGGTGGTCATAGAATCTACCATTGTAATAGAGGTTGTTATCAATATATCTCCACCCCCATCAATAACAAATCAGTCCACCCTTATGTTTTTAATGTCGTTATCTCCTTTGGTTGTTGATATTTCAAGGTCTGTTGTTGTATCAAAAGAACAGACAACTACTCAGAGTATAAATGACTATTGGGCAGAGAAGCTTACCAGGCCTTCCAGTAGAATGGTCATGACAAGGAAAAGTATGTATGTTAACCCTGTCACTAGGCAAAGGGTTTCAAGATCCTTGATTCCGTAGGTAAGCAAACCTGAAAATGAAATGACTACTCAAGATTATAAAGCAGAGGAAATCATAGAAGATATCGACAAGCTTCCTGTTGAAGATGAGTTAGGGATGGCAAAGGCTCACTTGGATACCTTTTATGTAAAGACTGATATAGCAAAATATAAGGTAGAAAAGTTGAAACAACAAGTTGAAAAGCTTAAAAAGGGCCTTCATGATCAGAAAGAGGTGGAGAAAGTTCTGAGGAAAGAGGCTAAGAGTTGGCAGGAAAGGTTCTAGAAAGCTAATGAGTTGAAAGACCAGCTGGAGGAACAAAAGAAGTTGAATGAGCATCAGGCCAAAGAAATTCAAAATTTAAAACATCAGCTTTAGATTGAGAAGGCCAAGCCCACCGGATTTTCTAAAGATGGTTTGAAAAATATCAAGGAGGAATTGCTTTCTGAAATTCAAGAAAAATGTTCAGGCCTTCAACTTATCATTGATTACTTGAAAGATGCCAGCCAGTTGCTATCTGCCATTCAGAAGGACTTAGATCAGATCACTGGAGAGTTGCAGCCTATGGTGATTCCAGCAGAATGAATGTACAGATTGGTTTATAGTAGGCTCAGTGATGCCGCTAAACCAATTCCTAGTAAGGAATGGAATATAGCCAGGGTAGCCTCCAAGATAGTAGTAAAAAAGCATAGGGCAGCTCAGAAAGCTTGGTTGTTGTTTGACAGAATAGACAAGGGGATTAAAGAGATCATTGAATTAAATGAGGAAATGATTAAGGTCAGTTTTAGAGGACTTTGGAAGGAAGATCACAACTTGTTATCTATGGAAGAAGTCCAGCAAAGCATTAAGGATAGCTTACAGGATGAGGCTGGAATCGGTTCATTAGAAGAACCACTATCTCAAGAACAAGCTGCTAAGCTAATCATGAGCTACGCATGACTAAGAGATATCATGGAAGATCTAGTGATTAGAGGAAATGCTACTGATTATGAGGATGTGGAAGAATTACAATACGTTTATAAGCAGCTCAAAGAAACATCAAATCCTTCTGAGCAAGCCTAGAAGCAGGCTCTTCAATATTTAGAATCAATGATTCAGGTGTTCGGAGATACCATTGGCAAAGATAATAAGGAAGTACAGACTCCTGGAGAGGATGAAGAGGAAGAGGTTGTAGAAGAACAAGAATAATATTGAGCAGTTACAGCCCTAGGAGGGGCTCATGCTGAAGACATTTTATGTTTGTACATATTTCATCATTTTTGTATTTCTATTTTTTTACCCTGATGATTGTCAGAAATAAGCAATAAAGGTATGAAGTCTACAGAGCAACATTTTTGTGTGAAGGCATTCTTTGAAATAAAGCCTTATAAAGGAGGTAGAGTTGTGTATAGTTTTGGAAAACAGTAATAGTACTGGTATTATGGACACAAGTCTATTACCGAACAAGTGGGTTTTATGAAATCAGTTTTGTTTTGACTCCTAAGGCCCAATGGATAAGACTCTAGATTCGATTGGCTTTGTGAGAAAATCCACCCGGGAGGCGCCAGAATGTAGGCCCAAAATGGCCACATACTTAGTAAAATTTTGTATGATTTTTACTAAGTGATAAAATTGCCATTCCGCTCCAAAACAAGGTTGATAAGATGAATCCGCTCAACAGTCATGCAGTTTTGCTTGTTTAAAATGATTCTAGGGAACTCCATTCCGGGTCCGGATTGGAGTAGGATTGCAAAATCCACAAAAGTTTGTGAGAGGTGGTGACGTCAGCAAGAAAAAAGTGTGGAATGGCCCTTTTGCATATACCCGATTCCGGAAACTCTTTTGGTTCTCCGCCCCGGATTAGCGTTATCCTCAAATCCACAAAAGTCTCAAGGAGATGATGATGTAAGCAGAGGAAAAGTGTGGATTGACAATCCAGAGAATAAACGAGTCTTTTTCTATCCGAAATGAAGATAAGGCGGAATGGCGAAATGATGTAAGAACTTGACTCCGGATCCGGACTAAGGAAGACGCTCATTCTATCCAGAATGGAATCCGCACAAGTTATAAAGAAGAGGTGATGTCATCAATATTTTAATGCGGATTAGAAAAGATAAAAGCTCCAGAGCGGATTCAAGGTTCAAATTTCCAAGATCCGGATTGGATGTTCTACTGCTAATTAAAGCGACGTCGTCCAGCGGATGGGCTCTCAACTTATACCGGATCTAATCTGGACCATGGGATAAAGAAGATCAATGGTGGAGGTTAGTCTACTAAATCTGGGCCATTTAAAAGGATGTTCTTGCACTAGAACTATAACATATTGGTCGAAAGATGAAGCGTCGAGAGTTTCCAAGAAGATCAAACCAGAGGTAGTTGCAGATCGATGGTGGCGCTCTACTCCCAAGAAATATCTATGAAAGTGCGTGATCTAGAATGTTCTAAACTGCAGTTCTAATGAGCGACCAGCAAGTTGCAGAGAACCCATGCTGCCATGGTGGTTTCCCTTTCAACGGATTTCCTGGAGGTTTGACCAATGAGCTAATGCCAGCTAAGTTCTTTGTTGAGTTGTAACAAGATTTGATGTATTGTTTCTTGATTTGTAATATGAAAAACTATAAGTAGAGGTCGAACCCTCATTTTGAAGGGTCGGCTCTAGCGTGTTTGCCTATACCATTGTAAATATTTCTGAAGAGCTGAATGAAAGGAGCAATACATTGATCTTCGCCTCAAGGCTGCGTTTCCATGCTTGATGTCAGAGGTTCGGATTTCATAGTTGTATTTCTGTGAATACTTAGATGGTTAGTTTGTGCCTATCTTGGATTACTAGTTGTTATGAGTAATTGAAATTTGCTTTGAAGTTTGTTTTGTGTTATTAGTAAGTACATTTCTGTAAAATCTAGTTTTGGTGAATTCTGCTATTTGGATTATCATTTCTTGGATATTGAAATTGCTTGCTATAACATTTCTCTTCTATGCTTTAATATCTAAAATGAGTTATCTTGGGATAAGGGTTGATCTGAATGTATGTCTTTAATATGGTTGTTGGAAATTTTGGGTACTTTGGGTACATTGCATTTGCTCAAGTATATAAGTTGTCATTGATGTCAAGAAGCTTTTGAAGGAATTTGATTTGATGTCAAATAATTTGTTTTGATGAAGGTTACAGCATGACAGTTTCAAAGGTCTTTTGCAAACCCCAAGCTGACAGGTTCGAAAGAAAAGCACTAAGGAGAAAAAGTGTCATGATATCACGACATGTCGGGTTTTTGCGACCCGAATAAAAGAAAAGCGCTAAGGAGAAAAAGTGTCATGATATCACGACATGTCGAGTTTTCATGACCTGAAGAACAAAAAAAATCTAAGGAGGAAAAGTGTCGCAATATCGTGACATGTCGCATTTTCACGACTTAAGCAGGAGAGAGAAAGCAAGTTAGAAAAGTGTCGTGATATCGCGACATGTCACAATTTTGTGACTCAAAGAGCAAAGAAAATGTACGAAAGCTGAAAGCGTCATGATTTCACAACAGGTTGCAAAGAAAACATACGAAAGCTGAAAGCGTCGCGATTTCATGATCGGTTGCAAAGAAAACATACAAAAAGTTGATAGCGTCGCAATTTCATGACGGGTTACAAGGAAAGCGTATGAAAGCTGAAAGCGTCGCAATTTTGTGACGAGTTGCAAATAATGCGTACGGATGCAGAAAGTGTCACAATTTCATGACAAGCAGAAAAGAAAGCAGACGAAAGCAGAAGTATCGCGATTTTGTGACAGAAACTGAAAGCAAGTCTTCTATAGGAGAAGTGTCATGATTTTGTGACAAAAACAGAGAGGAAGGTTATGAAGACAGAAGTGTCACGATTTCATGATAGAAGTGAAGACAGAGTCTACAGAGGCAGAAGTGTCGTAATTTTGTGACAAATGCAGAAAGGAGGTCGACGAAGGGAGAAGTGTCGCGATATCATGACAAAAGCAAAGTTGATGCTGACAAAGACAGAAGTGTCATGATATCGTGACAAGAACTTAGTTGAAGTTGACAAAGGTTGAAGTGTCATGATATCACAACAAAAGCCAAAAGAAAGTGTACGGTTGCAAAGGTGTCGCGATATCATGACATGTAGTTTCGCGACAAAAGCTATAGAAGAGTTATAGAGGCAGTTGAAGCCGAAAAAGTTAAATGTGAGCCAATGAAGATTAGGGTTTGCAGTCGACAAAATTTAGGGTTGTGCAGCCGACTAAGGATTAGGGTTACAGCTGACTAAGATTAAGGTTTTGATCTTGAAAGTGTTACTATAAAAGGTAGGCTATTTTTGAAGAGTTGGTATGTCGTTAGTTGCAACGTTTGCAGATAGAGCGCAGAGTGAGAAGTTCGATCGTTGAGAGCAGAGTGCAAAATTTTATCAAAGTGCATAGAGTGTGCGAAGACAGTGTAGAGTGTGTGCAGAGAGACGACTGAGAGAAGATGAAGTGCGGTTGTAAGAGCACAGAAGATGTGTATGTTTCTTGAGCAAATTTGGACAGGTCCTAGTAGATGACTTGTGAGCTGAGTTTGATAGTTCTATCAGAGAACTTGAGGATAGAGGTGTATTGGTTCTATGAGAAGAACCTGAGGACAGATTTGGTTGCTGAGCTGCTATGGACGTGATCATAGAAGGCAAAGGTCTCTTAGGCTAAGCATTGAAGACAAGAGGTCTTTGGTGGAAAGGAGTTCCACGTGCTGACAAGAGGTAGAGGCAGTTGATCTTCTGAGGGATCATTTCCAGAGTAGAGGGAAAGGTATCTCATTTGAGCAAAGGCTCATAAATTCTGATTAGGGGAAGGTATCTCCTTTGGGCCGAGGCTCATAAACATTGTAATTGGGAAGGATTCCCAAAGAACTTTGAGATAACTTTTAGAGAAAAGTTTTTATGGACATAGCCCAACCATTTTGGGTGAACCACGTTAAAAATGGGTCTTCAATGTGTGATGCTTTATGTCTTGATTAATGTTGTGTTGATGCCACTGCTATCTAAAGTTAAAATTATTAATTGGTTAAGTCTTATCTTGTTCACCCCCCTCTTAGTATAAGATTGTGTTCTTCAATTGGTATCAGAGCGGGTCTCTCCAGAAAGAGCCTAACAACTTGGAGAAGGATCTTTTAGAGGAACATACAGATTCAGAAAGAGATGAAGAGGTTGAGTTCGATCTCAAAGGTGAATTCTTCTTGGCTTTAAGAAAGCTTGAGAAATTCAGGGAAGAGAATTCTTTTCTCAAGCATCAATGTCAGGAAGAAGAGATAGCAAGATCAAAATTGTCTCAAAGTGTTATAGACTTCAAAATTCTAGCTGAAGAAGGAAAAAAGGTTGAACAGGTTCTTACAAAGGCTCTAAAAGGAAAGGAAGTTGATTGTGAGAAACTAGAAGAAGAGGTTATGTCTCTTAGAGTGAAGTTGGACCAGTTGGCTATCAAACAAAATACTTTGTGTGAAAATCAAAAGAAGGATGGTATCACCATTCATGAAACAAGGTCTTCGAGCAAGATCAATATTCATCCTGAAGAGCGGTGGATTCCAGTTGGTCACAAGAAGAACAATCATCCAAGGCATCAAAACAGGTTACATAATACTTTCCATGGCTATTGTTTTTCCTACAAGAAATTTGGTCACAAAGCTATGCATTGCAATAAGTCTTTGAATAGCCATAGTAAGGAAAATGTTAACTCTTTTGCACCTCTTATGAATAAAAATTTCATGTGTTACAAGTGCAATAATTTTGGGCATATAGCAAGGATGTGCAGTTTGGATAGATCTAGCCTTGAGTTCACTAAAAAGAGAAATGAGATCAAATCTAAGTCAATGATAGTTCAAACTGCTTTTCATGCTCAAGACAAAGTAGAAAAATGGTATCTTGATAGTGGTTGTTCAAAACATATGGTAGGTGAAAAGGAAAAGTTTTTGGTCTTAAAAGAAACAAACAGAGGAACAGTTAGTTTTGGAGATAGCAGGTCAGCTAAAATCTATGGTAAAGGGACTCTTAGTTTGGATGGGAAATCTAAAGCAAAAAATGTGCTTTATGTAGAAGGCCTAAGGCATAATATTCTAAGTGTGAGTCAACTTTGTGATCAAGGGCACATAGTATCTTTCTTTTCAGATAGATGTGAGATAAGTAAAGAAAAAAATGGAAAACTCATTGCGAGTGCTACAAGGACTCCAAACAATATTTACATGCTAAGTGAGATAAAAAGGGAAAAGTGTTTTCTAACTCAAGAAGATGAGAGTTGGCTATGGCATAAAATATTGGGGCATTTGAGCTTTGATAATCTTGTCAATATTAGTAATAAGGAAGCAGTTAGAGACTTGCCCAAAATAAAAAGGCCCCATAACATCATTTGTGGTCCTTGTCAACATGGAAAACAGACCAGAACCAGTTTCAAATCAAAAGGGTATACTTATTCAAAACCATTGGATCTTATTCATACTGATTTATGTGGCCCTACCGAACTCGGAGCATTCGGGGAGAAAGCTACTTCATGTTGTTTATAGATGATTATTCTAGAATGACTTGGGTTACTTTTCTCAAAGAAAAATCTGAAGCTTTTGAAAAATTTAAAGCTTTCAAAGAAATGATTGAAAATGAGGCTCGACAAGAGAATCAAATGGTTAAGATCAGATAGAGGAGGAGATTTCACTTCAAATGAATTTGTGGAATACAATGAGCAACAAGGAATCAAAAGAGAATATTCAACAGCAAGAACTCAACAAAATGGAGTAGTTGAAAGGAAAAATAGAACTATTGAAAATATGGCTAGAGCTATGTTAAATGAGTCAAAACTTTCGAGATGGTTTTTGGAAAGAGGCGGTCGAGTACAACGAGTCTACATTATCACCGGGGCCCAACTTAGAGTCAATCATCATAAAACTCCTTTTGAGTTGTGGAAAGGAAGACCAGCTATAGTAAAATACTTCAAATTGTTTGGGAGTAAGTGCTTCATCCGAAGGGAAGATCAGAATTTGGGTAAGTTTGATCCTAGGTGTGATGAGGGAATCTTTCTTGGATATTCCAGTGAGAAGCAAGGCCTACGAGATGCTTCAACAAAAGAAATCATACGGTTGTAGAGAGCATAAATGTAACAGATTGATGAAAAGACAGGGGATAAGAGAACCGAGTCAAGGAACTCGGTGATGAAATTTTTCAAGAAGAATTCAAAGAGGTTTCAGATGAAGAAGAGGAAAGACAACAAGCTGCTTCCCAAAACTCCTTCACGATATGTTCAGAAACATCATCCCAAATATTTGATCATTGGTGATCCAAATAGCAGACAAACAAGAAGAATAGTCATTCCTTCACATGATTCTACAAATGTTTCATTATTATCTCATATTGAGCCAAAATATTTTAGGTGAAGCATGTGCAGATAAGTTTTGGGTAAAAGCAATGGATGAAGAGCTAAATCAAATAGAGAAAAGTGAAACTTGGGAATTGGTTCCAAGACCTAAGGACAAGAATGTCATTGGCACAAAATGGATATTCAAAAATAAACTCAATGAGGATGGAAATATTGTCGGAAACAAAGCTAGGTCGGTCTGCAAAGGTTATGCTCAAGTAGAAGGTGTTGATTTCGAAGAGACGTTTGCTCCTGTTGCTCGTCTTGAAGCAATCAAAATGTTTTTGGCCCTTTCAAGCTTCAAATCATTCAAGGTATATCAAATGGATGTTAAGTCAGCTTTTCTAAATGGGGTGTTGGTAGAAGAAGTCTACATAGAACAACCAGAAGGAGTGTCTCTCTCAGAATAGTCAGACTATGTGTGTAAACTGAAAAATGCCTTGTATGGGTTAAAGCAAGCACCTAGGGCTTGGTACTCAAGACTTGACAAGTATTTTCATGAGCAAGATTTCAAGAAAGGTCTGGCAGATAGCAATTTGTATATTAAGGATGAAGGTGATGATATGTTGATTATGGTTGTCTATGTTGATGATATTATTTTTGGGGGAAATAATACTCAGATGTGCAAAGATTTTTCTAACACCATGCAGAAGGAATTTGAGATGTCTATGATTGGAGAGCTGTCATTCTTTTTAGGTCTTTAGAATGCTCAATCAAAATATGGCATATTTCTCTCTCAAGGGAAGTATATCAAAGAAATGTTGAAGACATTTGGGATGATGGACAACAAACCAATATGTACTCCAATGATTATAGGGTGCAATATGAGTAAATATGATGAATCTCCAGCGGTGGATCAAAAGTTGTACAGATCAATGATTGGCAGTTTATTATATGTTACAACTACCAGACCAGATATCATGCGGCGAGTTGGGTTAGTAGCAAGATTTCGAGGCTGCTCCAAAATATTCTCATGTTATAGCGATTAAGAGGATATTCGAGATATCTAAAGGGCACTATGGACTTTGGGCTTTGGTATCCCAAAGGTAATGATTTCACCCTCACGGCTTATACGGATGCGATTGGGTAGGCAATATTGATGACAGGAAAAGTACTAGTGGTGGAGCATTCTTTACGGGAAAGAGTTTGGTTTCTTGGCTAAGTAAGAAACAACCTTCAGGTTCCTTATCTACAGCAGAGGCTGAATACATAGCAGCAGTGGCTGGGTGTACATAGGTTTTATGGATGAAAACCACCTTGGAGGATTTCAAAGTCAAGCATGAACAACCCATATCCATACTTTGTGATAATACAAGTGCCATAAGTATTTCCAAAAATCCGGTAATGCACTCAAGGAAAAAGCATATTTCCATCAAGTATCACTTTCTAAGGGAGAAAGTGCAAGACAAGCAGGTCAAGCTAGAGTATGTGTCTACTAAAGAGCAGATTGCGAGATATCTTCACCAAACCTCTTCCAAGAGATACGTTTGAGTATCTAAGGGAGAAATTGGGAGTTGTACTCCCATCCCAGAATTAATAACCTCATCAGGAGGTGGGGGAGGGACCAAGCTAAGAGGCTCAATTCTTAGTCCCGAGCCCCAAAGGTGACCCTTTGCCATTGATGACAAAGGGGGAGAGATATGAGTAAGGGGGAGAGCTTCAAGTGAAGAGGAAAGATTCAAGTTAGGGGGAGCAAAACTTCAAAGGAAGATTCTCAGTTGTGGGCACAATTTGTCAGTTGTTAGCACAGTTGGTTTCAGTTTTGGCTCTTGAGAAGTGTTTTCAGTAAAGGTTTGCCATCAATGACAAAGGGGGAGATTGTTGGAAATTTTGGGTACTTTGGGTACATTGCATTTGCTCAAGTATATAAGTTGTCATTGATGTCAAGAAGCTTTTGAAGGAATTTGATTTGATGTCAAATAATTTGTTTTGATGAAGGTTACGACATGACAGTTTCAAAGGTCTTTTGCAAACCCCAAGCTGACAGGTTCGAAAGAAAAGCACTAAGGAGAAAAAGTGTCGCGATATCGCGACATGTCGGGTTTTCATGACTTGAAGAAAAGAAAAGCGCTAAGGAGAAAAAGTGTCGCGATATCATGACATGTCGGGTTTTCATGACCCGAAGAACAGAAAAAAGCTAAGAAGGAAAAGTGTCGTGATATCACAACATGTCGCATTTTCGCGACTTAAGTAGGAGAGAGAAAGCAAGTTAGAAAAGTGTTGCGATATCATGACATGTCGCAATTTTGTGACTCAAAGAGCAAATAAAATGTATGAAAGCTGAAAGCGTCACGATTTTGCGACAGGTTGCAAAGAAAACGTACGAAAGCTGAAAGCATCGCGATTTCGTGATAGGTTGCAAAGAAAATGTATGGAAAGTTGATAGCATCGCAATTTCGTGATGGTTTACAAGGAAAGCGTACAAAAGCTGAAAGCATCACGATTTCATGACGGGTTGCAAAGAATGCGTACGAATGCAGAAAGTGTCATGATTTCGCGATAGGAAAAAAATAAATCAGACGAAAGCAGAAGTGTTGCGATTTCACGACAAAAACTGAAAGCAGGTCTTCTATAGGAGAAGTGTCATGATTTCACAAAAAAAGCAAAGAGGAAGGTTATGAAGACAAAAGTGTCACGATTTCATGACAGAAGTGAAGATGGAGTCTGCAGAGGTAGAAGTGTTGTGATTTCGTGACAAAAGTAGAAAGGAGGTCGACGAAGGGAGAAGTGTCGCGATATCGCGACAAAAGCAAAGTTGATGCAGATAGAAGTGTCGCGATATCATGACAAGAACTTAGTTGAAGTCGACAAAGGCTAAAGTGTCATGATATCATGACAAAACCCAAAAGAAAGTGTGTGGTTGCAAAGGTGTTGCGATATTGTGACATGTAGTTTCACGAAAAAAGCTACAGAAGAGTTACAGAGGCAGTTGAAGCCAACAAAGTTAAATGTGAGCTGACAAAGATTAGGTTTTGCAACCGACTAAGGATCAGGGTTACAACCGACTAAGATTAAGGTTTTGATCTTGAAAGTGTTACTATAAAAGGTAGGCTATTTTTGAAGAGTTGGTATGTCGTTAGTTGCGGCGTTCGCAGATAGAGTGCAAAGTGAGAAGTTCGATCGTCGAGAGTAGAGTGCGAAATTCGATCAAAGTGCATAGAGTGTGCGAAGACAGTGTAGAGTGTGTGCAGAGAGATGACTGAGAGAAGACGAAGTGCGGCTGTAAGAGCACAGAAGATGTGTATGTTTCTTGAGCAGATTTGGACAGGTCCTAGCAAAGGACTTGTGAGTCGAGTTTGGTAGTTCTATCGGAGAACTTGAGGACAAAGGTGCATTGGTTCTATGAGAAGAACCCGAGGACAGATTTGGTTCTTGAGCTACTCGTGGACATGATCATAGAAGGCGAGAGGTCTCTTAGGCTAAGCATTGAAGACGAGGAGGTCTTCGATGGAAAGGAGTTCCACGTGCTGGAAAGAGGTAGAGGCAGTTGATCTTCTAAGGGATCATTTCTAGAGCAGAGGGGAAGGTATCTCCTTTGAGTAGAGGCTCATAAATTCTGATTAGGGGAAGGTATCTCCTTTGGGCTGAGGCTCATAAACATTGTAATTGGGAAGGATTCCCAAAGAACTTTGAGATAACTTTTAGAGAAAAGTTTTTGTGGATGTAGCCCAACCATTTTGGGTGAACCACGTTAAAAATGGGTCTTCAATGTGTGATGCTTTCTGTCTTGATTAATGTTGTGTTGATGCCACTACTATCTAAAGTTAAAATTATTAATTGGTTAAGTCTTATACTGTTCACCCCCCCTCTCAGTATGAGCTTGTGTTCTTCAATGGTTTTTGGGAAGCTTTTTATGGTGATGCAATGTTGTTAACCTATCTGTCCACTGATATCTACATCTCTATAACCCTAACCTTCTCTTACCCTAAACTCCAAGCCCTAATTAAGCATAATTGTGTCAAAAATATGCTAAGTTGACAAGGAACCAACCTACTCTGGAGGTTGGATTGGAAACCCCGATTTTGGTCCATCCAATGTTGAGTGTTGAGCTGCAGCTATCGGGTGCAAGCCTAAAAAGAAAGTAGGAAGATAGACAACCACAGTATCAAGTAAAACTTGATGCAATTTAGTGCCCAACAGGACAGGAATTTTAGGGTAATACATAGATTTTTGAAAGGGATCCCAGTACCCTTAAGTTTAAATTTCTTAAAAAAAACCCAAAAACATACCACTATAATATCCCAAACAGTTTGCTGACACTTCAATTAGAAGTCTGCCAACTTAGATAATGTGATTTGCTATACATTACAAAATATATAGAAATGAAAAGAAAATAAACTAAATACTAATGCATTCTAAGTTATTTCCATGTATTTCAATTAAAATGTTAACATCATTGAATTTTACTACACAATTTTCTCGTTAATGTTTTAATTTTAAAAAATAAAAAAAATAGAATGACGCATTACACAATTTAAAATTATTTATTTTTCATTGTTTAAAATTGATCAATAGTGTGAAACATCATAATTGTTAAATAATTTTTAAAAAATAAACGCATGGTCCCTGATGTATGGTATTGGGCCACCAATGATATATATATATATATATATATATATATATATATATATATATATATATATATATATATATATATATATATATATATATATATATATATATATATATATATATATACATTATCTCATTGGCAATAAATGAGTTTCATTTTCGAAAGTAGCTTTGAATAATTCTCTTCAAATCAATTAAAATAAGATAATATCCTCTTTCCAAGCAAATATTTGGATGTGTTTTCACTTCCTATTGATACCATTGGAGTGCCTCATCCTCAAAGTTGAAGGATTCTATTGAAATCTTAATGTCATGGAGAACCTCATTGTTTCACCTTATATGACCAACCTTCAGGATCTTGGCTATCAAAGTTTAGAAAATCTAATTTGGATATCTTAAATATGTTATTACTTGCAAAAATATTATATGGTTTACCTTCTAAACTACTTGCCTTAGAACCTAAGCCCTTTAAATGGTGGTATGGATGCTCCATGCCTATTAATTGATTATCAATTGTTGTTAGCTTTCCTTGAGTTACTTGGTTTTATTACATCAAAAGACTTGTAGTCTCATTTAGCTTATTTACTTAGGCTTGTATTCCATTCAATTGGTTTTGTATGTTATACAATGCTTCCTCCATGCTTTGTATGGGGTACCTAGTACCTGTGACCATGTTTTTGTGATTTGGGCCTCTAAAAAACACTTATAGGTGATGTGTGCCAAAATGATCAACTTGAAAAGACTATTGAAATGGACTATACACAAAATGGTGATTTTTTAATTTTAAAAAAAATTATGGATTCTATATACCAAAATGATCAACACGATAGGATGATTGCAATGGATTAGGTCTCAAAATTATGTTTTTCAGCACCCTAGGCTTTTTTTAGTGATTATTTTTTTCCTAGATTTTTTCTTGGTCTAACAGGATGTTTTCACACTTTCAATGTCCCAACAATTACATAGGGTATCTCTTCATAGTTTGACTACTTGACAACTACCTATTCTAACCACTATCCTGTCTATTACTACTCTCTTCTATAAATATTTTGTCTATTATTATTCCCCATTGAATCCCAACTATTACTATATATAATTGTAAATGAATCTAATGGTTTGGTTCCCAACTATCAAGAATAATTATTGTATCATAAATCTATGATTAAGTATAGTCTCCTCAGTATGCTCAAGTCTATGTTAGGATTTTAAAGGGTTGATAAACTATTGTAACAAGGTCACTCTAGGTCAAGGTGTGTTGTCTTCTATGGGATCTCCAATATGCTTCCTTAGTCATGATTAGAGGTCGGTTCAATATCTCAGAGCACTAACTATAGAGTGTTACTTTCTATTTTTGAGTATATAGTGAGAGTAACTTCCTAGTATGATGTGTACCAATGCACTATAGAATTCAAATGATCAAAATATTCCTAGGTCTAAAGATTTGTCCTAATCCTAGGGGATCTCCCTATATACCTGAGGGTATGTGGGAGTTCATTATTATATACGGGTATTGTCTGAGCCTTGGGTATTGAAGTTTGATCACCCCTCATTTCACTAGACACTTTATGGGCAATCTAGCTTAGCCAATACTAACAACTCCATTATATTTTAAAACTGATAGGGATCGATATAATAAATGCTTCTAGAAACGACATATTGTGCACATGGGTACACAAATGGCATATTGTGCACATGGTGCATATGTAATTAAATGTTAATATAAGGCATATTAAATGTTTTTTATCATTATACACCAATGGTATTCATTATACCATGGTATTGTAAAGGCACTTCATGCCTATAAATATGTATGTTTATCAATAGAAATGATCATTTGAATTCTTGGATCTTAGTTTTTGTATCAGTTTGGTATCAGAGCACCCTGATCCACTATGGTTTTTGCTCTTATCTTTGCTTCCATGTTTGACACCATGTTTTTGAGTTTGAATCCTTCACTAGATGCAATCTCTCAATGATGCAAAGCCATCTATGCAAAAATCTAGCATATCTGAGATGCTATTCTAGAAGAAATGGTAGTTATCACATAAAATATTGTTGAAGAACTTGTTATAGATCATGAAGCAACACCTAGATTTGAACTAGGATATTTTGGCAAGATGCCCATCGTCTTACCTTTATATGATGTTGCTATTGACAAAATTTACCAATTTACATAAATTGATGAAAATAATGTTGTTTTACCTACTAAAGTTGTAGTTCTATTTGATGCAAATTTGGAAGACAAAGACCCAATTGTATTTAAATTTTCTACTCTCAATGATGTTGTAGCTACGGTAGAAGTTGTCCTACCAACCTTACCCTCTCATTGTCTTGTTGAGCCACCATTGACCCTATTTTCATTAGCCTCCACTATGGTCTTTCCTGATCTAGTTGTTCCTATCTCTCGACTATCATTGGATATCATGCCACTTCTCTCTACCACAACTGAGCATAGAAAGGTTTTCCATTTTTCTATTTCCATGAAATTTACTACTCGTAAACACCATCAGTGGCCTCTTCCTTCCTCGGCCCCTCCCTAGCCACCCCCTTTTTGGCCACTAGTCAGGTCATCCCTATTCGTGCGTCCCTAATAATATATATATATATATATATATATATATATATATATATATATATATATATATATATATATATATATATATATATATATATATATAGACCTTCTCTTTGGCCTACATTCTCCATGCACAGATGCCACAACCCTTGCTATGGTAGGCCCTACCCTTGCTATGACTGATGTGCATAGCATTTTGAACATGCCTTATGTAGGCTATGCAAGCCTCCTAACCGTAGTCTGGTCTCCATAGGTTATATGACCCGCATAACACCAAGTTGTGTCATGTGTTATACATGAATGCATAACGTAGGGCCTATGTGCTACACAATGCATGTGCATGCACAACACCAAGTCCATGGACAACCTATGTGCAATTCTTCTACATGCATAGATCATGCACCATGTGGCCTACGTATTCCACTAGTTGACATGGTCAGTGCCTTTGACTAGGTGCTCCACACATAAGCCCCATGCATGGTCAACCTCTACTATCCATTGACTACGCACCTTCAATTTAAATTAAAAAAAAAATAATAAAAACAAAAATTAAATAAATTAAATTTAATTTAATTTAATTTAATTTACATTGGCATCTTTTGTGGGTATATTCCAAGGTATCTCTTGCGGGACTATTGTTAGGAATATTTTTTGGGAATTTTTGTTGTGCTCGCCCACCTATTGCGTTCTTCTCTTGTCGAATCATGGGCCCATCCATCCATCCACACACCTAGCAGTGTTTACAAACATTGGAAAGCTTTTTTTGAGTCTGACCTAGTGCCAGCATCCATTTTCTATTTTATGAAGACCTACTCCACTTCATCATTGATCTTCCTCTTTTTATATCAAAGTGCTTTTTCATTTGTACCCAACACTCCTCTACATTCTCATAAGTTTGTACAATTGGATTCCAATCCTTCTTTAGTAGGGAGGAATGATAGGGATCAATATAGAAACAACATATTGTGCACATGGATACACAAACGGTATATTGTGCACATGGTATGCTTATAAAATGTTAAGATCAGGCATATAAAATGCATATAAAACTAGGAAGCATTTATTATATTGATCCCTATCAAAAACCCTTAGCACAAGATTTTTAACCTATTAAACTAAAAAAAAAAATGGATTGGTTTTTTCTAGGATATTTAGCCAAAAAGAACAAAAGGAAGGAAATTATACCTAACATAAAAGGGAATGGTGGGACAGGAATTGTTGTAGCTACAATAGGATGTATCCCTAGAAATCACTTTGATACCACTTTTTAGGAACATTCCAACTAAAATAATAACATTCACACAAATATTTGCAGTAAATAACAGAATTAATAGAAATGAAAATAGCGATTTCGCGACACCTTTTCTCTTCGGCAGCGTTCTCACTTCTTGTAGCGATTTCGCAACTCCTTTTTCTTGTCGCGATTTTGCAACTCTTCTTATCGACCGACTCCAACCCTACAACTTGTCGCGATATCACGACACTTTGCAACATGTCGCGATATCGCAACTTCTTCCCTTATTCGGCTCCGATGGCGCTTCTTGTCACGATTTCATGATTTCTTTTCTTTCTTTGGCTTCAACGGCGCATCTTGTCGCGATTTCGTGACATCACCATTTTGGTCACGATTTTGCGACACCTTCCCTAGTGTGGAGGTTTGCCTGCTTTCTTTTCCTTTCTTCTTGGACCACCTTGGTCATTATGGATTTATTGTAATCTCTCTTGTACAAGGTTCAGGGACCTTTCAAAACCCTTTCTACCAATCAAAAAAAAAAAATAGCAATATTGCAATAGAAAATGGAAATAAATCAACTTTACTGATCAAAATAGAATCACAATGTAGAATCATTGGCCTATTTGAGTGGGAAGCCTTCTTAGAATAAATATTTGATACAGTATGAAAAGGCTTGATACATTACATCCATGCCCTTGCCTTTTTAAAGAGTCCCATCAACCCTACCCTAATGCTCAAGGGCCAGTTTCACATACAAGTGGGGACCCAAGCTAAAAAATTCTACTAAAGAATTAGTTACATCTTTTATAATGGTCATATTATATGGGCCCATATGTCTAGGTTCCCCAAGTGCCACATACACATTACAATGTATTACATAATAATTTTGGTATGGGGTCTTAACAAGTTTCTTGTATACGATTTTTCATAAGTATTGTGATAATATGGGATAAATACAAATGGGATGGAATATTGCTAGGAGCAAAAAGTAATTGGGTTGTTGGTCTATTTTGAAAGAAAGATAAAAATAGCAAATTTGGGTATATAAATGTATATGCCCCAACTATAGTTACTCCTTTTGAAAGATATTGTAAGGATATTAATGACTTCAATATTGTTTTATCTCCTTTGAAAAAAAATGGTTGTGCTCCTATATGTTCTAAATAAATGTAGGATTATGCTTTGTTTATTAATTAAAATGGCCTTTAGGTCCCTATTGGGACAATACATTGGTATGGTAGTGGCTTCACATTACAAAGACCCAAGTTTGAATCATGGGGAGGGTGGCCCCATTATGCCCCCAATTGTATGCTTTACCTATTAAAATATCTTCAAAAAAAGAATGACCTTTAGGATGTTATTCCTTTGATCTTTCAATATGTGTTTGATGATAAATGCATTGGGCAAAATCATATACTAGAAGGATTGATAGTTTTTTTTTATCCAATACTTTGGTTGCAAATATATTATACAATCTCTTCAAACATTTTATTATGAGTATTATTGAGATGTGATTTATTTAATAATGGTCATATAAATTCATTTCACTTCATTCTATGTAGCTCCAAGGCCCTAGTTCTTTTGAATGGTTATGTTATGTTGGGTTGAAGCAAAATTTTAAGGATCATGTATATATAGGTTTGTTCAAAAGATGAAATATCTAAAGGAAAAAATGAATATTTGGAATGCAAATTATTTGGGTAAGATATTTAAACAAAAGGAGAAAACAAAAATTCAAACTCAAAAAATTCACAAGAGATAGTAGAAAGAAATGGAATGGACTAGGAAACTTATGTGCAAGAATTATAATTACTTTCCATTGATTGTAATGTATATAAAATGGTAAGTCATATTGACACCCAATTATATAGAAAGAGATGGTTCAAGGAAGGGGATAGAAACCAGGTTTTTCAATGCTACACCCAAAAAAAAAAATTACTTTTGTCACATCAAAATATTTCAACTTTGGATCTAGAAGAAATATTGAGGAAGAAGAACACATTAGGAAGGAAACGATTAATTATTTTAAATATATTCTATTAGATGTTGGGATAAATATTCCGTCAACTATCACATAGGGATAAAATAAAATATTGATGAGGAATATATGTATGGAGGGTCTATATGAAGAATTTTTCTCTTTCCATCCTGATGAGACACTTGGTCTTGTTGGAATTTTAACAATTTTCTTTCATTTTTTTTGGGATTGGTTAGAGGGTGATATGTTGGTTATAGTTAAATTTGAAGAGACATAAAACAATAAAGCTATAATAAGTGAGATTAATACCACCTTTATTACACTGGTTTCCAAGAAATATGAGATACAATATTTTGATAATTTTTCGTCGAATAATGCTTTGTAATATGATTTATAATGATTTTAAAAATTATGGCAAACAATTTGAAAATCATAATAGATAATGTTATCTGAAAGGAAGAAGATGGTTTTATTCATGGTCTTGATTCTATAATCATTGCATAGAAATTAATATGTTCTCTTTATTCCATTAAAAATATAGGTATGCTTATGAAATTAGATATGAACAAAGCATGTAATAGATTTTATTAATATTTTTTTCATGATATTATCAAAAAAGTTGGTTTTGGTCAAGGTTGATGTGAATGGATTGGATGTTGTTATAACACTCAAAAATATTCCATTTTGATCAAAATATTCCATGTTGTATACTTTGATTCATCCATGGAAACCACTAGAGTGACCCACTATTTTCTTATTTGTATATTATTGTTACAGAGGCATTTGATAGAGCTTTATCAAAAGAAAAAAGGAAGAAAAATTTTAAAAAAAAATTATGTTATAATAAATGGTCTTTCCAAATCTCATCTCCAATTATTGATGATACTCTTCTTTTGGATCATCACTTAGATAGTGAGGCCATCACGTTCAAATTAATAGTATCATGTTATAAGAAGGCTATTGGATAGTTATTTAATTCTACAAAATATATAATATTTTTTATTAACATTACCCTACATCTAATGAATTATTGTGGATATTTTAGGTTTTAAATTTAAAAAAATTCCATCAACATATTTGGGTATACTCTTGTCTCATAAAGGAAAGAAGTAGAAGCTTTGGGATTCAATTTTGGTTAGAATAAAATCTTGTTTAGAAGGTTGGAAAGGTAAGTTCTAAACCTTGGCTAGAAGGCTAAAACTCATAAAGGCTACATTTGAATCCATTCCTATATATGATATCACTTTCAAGATTATCAATAGGTATAGCATCCAAATTTTATAAAATTCAAATAGATTTTATTTAGAAAGGATGCAAGGAAGAATTTAGGTTTTCTCTTTGTAAGTGGGATAGGCTTTGAAAAGGAAATAATTTTAGAGGGATAGGATTACATTATTATAGAATTATGAGTTTGGATTTAGGGGTAAAACTTGATTGAGGATTATCCAAAGATCGAGGAAAGAGTTGGGAAAAATGTTACTTCAAAAATTTATAGGTTGTCTTAATATAATGAAACTATTTAAGAAAAAAATCCTATCTAAAGGATTTCCAACATGGAACTTCATATACTATAGTTTGTAATTGATCAACAAATATATTAATGGTTAACCAATGAGAGGTATTGTATAATTTTTGGTTTAATTCTTGTTTGAATCCTTATCCTCTTTTTTATAATTCAAAATAGAAATTGCTAGCTCAAGCATGTCTAGCTTGTAAAGGTCCAAAGGCCAATGATAATTATATTAATGTCAGCAACAACTCTAGATCATGTATTTCTATTAGTAACCTAGTAAAATAAGAGGAACTTAAACAATATAAGATGAGATTTAAAATATTTTCAATAGTTATATTTTCCTATTTTTACACAAAAGGATGAGTTTGTTTAGAATATGTAAAAAATGATGGATAAACACTTAAGTTGGGATATGAGAATCTATAGCAATTAGAATTTTTTGCTCCCAATAATTTCCCTTGGAAGCATGTTTGGTCATTGAAGGCCATTCCTAAGGCCTCAAAAATCCTTTGGTTAGCAATCCAAATCAAAATTATTACACAAGAGAGTCTATAAAGAAGAGAATACCATGAACCTTTTAGGTTTGCCTTGTGTGACAAGGATCTAGAAATAATGGATCATATACTTCTTCTTTGTCCCTTTGTTCACACCATTTGGGGTCACCTTTTAAAAGTATGAGAATATTTTGGGAAGATACATGAACAATGAAAGAGTTGATGCATTAATTATTTCAAATATAAAATATTATGTATTCTATGGAGTATTAGAGCTACCATTTGTTTTTAGAATTTATGGCTTGAAATTATGCCCAAGTTTGGAACTATTGAAATTCATAATATTTTTCAAAAAATGAACAAAAAGAATCCATTCACTCAAATATTGAATAAAAAGTGAAAATAAGGATGAAAAAGAGAGATATATGGTGGTAACCCATAGGGACCATAAATAATGACTATATCCATAGATAAAATTGCACAACACTTTGATAATAAAATAAGGTATTGGAAGCTTTTTAAAAAAATTAAATAAATAATGGAGTGTAAGCCAAGAGTGAGCATGAGCCAAGAGCAAGTAGGAAGTGTGAGCAAGAAGTAGGAAGTAGAAATAAAAAAACACAAGTGGGAATCATGTGCAGGAAGTAGAAAACAAAGTGCAATCAAGAAGCAAGTGTCATTTCCTATTCTAGGTCTTAGGATAAACTTCAAAACTAAAGGATTCTCAAAAAGAAAATCTAGGTAACATGGAAATAAAGTCATTTTTCAAAGTCCTTACTAAAAATAATGATTCCTCAAATGGAAGTAAAGATGCCTTAGTTGGAAGTACGGATGCCATAGTTAGAAATAAGAGGAAAAATGAATCTATGGCAAACCCTATCCAAGTAGTAGATACTACACCAAAAGTGATTATCAAGGATGAGATGATTGAGCATGATATAATGGTTCTTAAAACTAGAGGTTTAATATGTAAGTTCCATGGATATTGGCTAGGTTTTTATGAGATTTAAAATTGGATCAAGTGGAAATGGGGATTGGATTCAAATTACTCCATGAATTTTCTTTCGAAAGGATTTTTCTCATTATATTCTCCAATTCAAAAATAAATGATAAAAGAATGGATGAAGGCCCTTGGTTTAGGGGTAAAGATGTATTATATTTAATACCATGGAGTGAGATTTTTTGTGGAGACAAAGACTATTAAAAGGATTCTAGTGTGGATTAGGTATTTTGGAATTCCTTATCAACTCATCAATAAGAAGATTTTGAAGAATATTGGTAATACTCTAGGTGAGTTCATCCAAGAGGGACCAACTACTATTGTCACATACCCACTATTTGATAATTATTTTATTGAAAGAATGTGATAATTTTGTAAGTATTTGTGATTGTAGGTTCAAATTTCCACTCTGTTGAAGAAAAATCAGACGAGAAGAACATCCACCCCTAGCGGAGACAGTGGTTAGAAGCATTAGGTAAGGTGACATATGATGTTGTGCCTTGTGCACCTTGGACCATGGGTACATGGAAGCCCACTAAAAGATTTCATATAGGTCATACTGCCTGCTACTGCATTCTGTGCATATGTTTGATTGCATAATTTTCTTGTGTTGATTGAAATTTATTTTATGTGATGTTCCTTTATATTAAGGAAATAATTTTATTAAGTTGAAAATATTAATTATAAACTATATAAACATATAAAATATATATATATAAATTTTAAAATTAATAATAATATATAACAACAAATAAAAAACATATATATATATATATATATTAGGCCTCTGCAGCATACACAACTTGATTATTTGCAATGGGATGAACAAATGGAAAAATTCAAGCAAGTATAAATGCAAAACATATAAGGGATAAAATGTAATAGACTATATAATATGATCACAAAATTACAAACCAAAAATAGAGGAGCTAGAAGTGGAAAATTCTTTAGTGGAACATAACTCAGATCACAACCCAATTGTTATGGAACTTTGAATGCATGGAGACAAACCAAGGGAAAAACCCTTGCAAGGAAATCAAATTAAATATCCTCACAAGGGAAATATTCATCAACAAAATTTTAGAGCAATATTAAATAACAAGTTACAAGAAAGGGAAGAACTACCTTACAGTAGCAGAGATTACAGTAAGAGTGAATTGTTAATGCACGTTATCCAAGAAGCTCTAAACAAATGCAAGAGAGCTAAACCTAAAAATAAAGAAAGGAATAGCTTCCCAAACAACCCATGGTTTGATGAAGATTACAAAAAAGTGCGAAGATTACTAAAGGAAAGAATAGGTAAAACAAGAGCAAAAAGAAAAGCATATGAGAAAATGGTAAGGGCAAAAAAAGAATACACTAGAACAAGGAGGAAATAATTGATTTACTTAGGGAAGCATGAACCAAAGAAATTTTAGAAGGAACTAAGCATGAAAAGGATATAATAGCATAATAGTTAATCAGTGGTTGGAGTATTCAAAACAATTGTATCAGCGTAGTAACCAGAAGGAGACACCCTTACTATCATTGTCAAGAAAGAACTTTTCACAAATGAAGAAATTATTCAAGGGATAAAAAAGTTAGCAAATGGTAAAGCTCATGATATAGATAATATTATGGTAGAGCATATAAAATTTGGGGTAGATATTCTGGCACTGTAGATCAAATAAATTTTCAATGAGGTCATACAAAATGGCTTCCCTACTGAGTGGAAAACTAGATCGATCATTCCTTTGTTTAAAAGTGGAGATGTAAATAATCCCTCAAACTATCAAACTATCATGATCAACCCTCTTTGCAAATTTTTTTGGGAGTATGATAGAGCATAGGATCATCATATGGATAGAAGAAAATGGAAAGAGAGCAAAGGGGCAAGCAAGTTTTAGGCCCAAGCACTCAACTATTGATCACTGTATCACACTCAAACACATAGTGGAAAAAATATAGGACAAAAATGAGGAAGATTTTTGTTGTTTTGTAGACTTCAAAAAGGCATTTGACATAGTTCCAAGGAAATAATTTTGGAGCATAATAGAAGAGTTAGAGGTTCCAATTCACTACAGGGAAGCAGTTCATAGAATTTATGAGCATGTAAAGGCTAGAATCATAACACAAAAAGGGTTATCATAATGTTTTGGTAGTGATATAGGTGCCAAACAAGGTTTCCCTCTATCTCTGACCTTATTTGGGTTGTACATTGACAAGTTAGAAGAATGGATAAACAAATTTGGGGGAGAGAGTGTGCACTTAGCCAAATATGTGGTAAAACCCCTCATGTATGCAGACAATGTAATTCTTGTGGCCAAAATAGCCAAATATCTAGAAGATCACCTTCGAGCCCTAGAACTATTTTTTAAGGAATTTGGGATGTAGGTGAACATGAGAAAAACAAAAATTATGATTTTTTTAGCAAAAAAGAAGAAGCAATAGCTCGAATTTTAGTTTGCAAGAGAACCGCTTGAGGTAGTAGTAGAATACAAATACTTGGGCATAGACTTTCATGAAAAACTTAATTGGAATACATGTAGGATGAAAAGAACTCAAAGTGGTTGGAGAGCACTATACACTTCAAAACAGGTTTAGGAATACCGAGTTGTGGGACTGGAAGACCACCAAGGTCTTATTTTGCCCGCTTGTTACATCGGCTTTGTTGTATGGTTGCAAGGTGTGGGCTAGTGACACAACAAATGCAAAATGGAGGTAAATAGAAAGGATTAAAATATATCTAATCACAAATTTTCTCAATATTAAGGCCACAACCCCTTATGAAATTATTCTAGCTGAAACTGGAATGTTCCCTTTAGAAGCAATTGCTATGACCAAGTTGTAATGTTACTTAAAAAAATAGAAAACATGAAAAATGACAGATGACCTAGGGCATCTAGGGACAAAGAGTTACATAGGTGGAATAATACATGGATGAAACAAAATCAGAAATGGATGAAATGTTGGGAAATCAACATAAATGAAAGCCCAAATATTAAAAAAGACAAAAAATTATGTGAATGAAAATTTTAGAAGTGGAATGTGGAAAAATGCAAGTAGGAAAAGACAATATTATATTGTAAAGTTTAACCCAACGTATGAACACAAAGAAAAAGTGTATAGACGTTGAAATCAAGTGAAAGAAAAAAATCTTCATTGCTCAAATAA
Organism: Wollemia nobilis; assembly: GCA_028583015.1. Classification (NCBI taxonomy): domain Eukaryota; kingdom Viridiplantae; phylum Streptophyta; class Pinopsida; order Araucariales; family Araucariaceae; genus Wollemia; species Wollemia nobilis. Next base: position 2,932,387 of record JAQPPZ010002714.1, on the reverse strand, counting down.
GGACCAACTCTCATAGGCTTAGATGTGAAACAAGGAGATGGACAACGCCCAATGAACAATTGGAAGAAAGAATATGTACTCTATGCAGCACAGGGGAAGTAGAGACAAAGGAAAACTTCTTTTTAGATAGGCCGAGAGTGTTGTGTTGAATGACCCATCATCTAGTGCTAAATAGACTATGAAGGTTGTATCATTTGCCAAGAGTGAAATTACATTGGAATAGATCATTGAATTAACTTTTATAAGATTGTTTATGGTGTCAACTGATATAATTGATAGTATGCAAATTACTTTGGATCATATTTTCTTGTATGCATAGCTAAGTATCTTTCGGATGACAAAGTCTATCTAGTTAAAAAAATGAAGAAGAATTATAAATAATTTTTAATATTCAGTGTTAATATCGATAAATCCAAACGATGGCACTATTGGTTCAATTTAGAGCTTGTATCAAAAGCCTTAGTCATCCCAAATGATATTTTTTTTATGGACAAGCTTGTTTAGTTTTAAAAAAAAATCAAATTATTAGGACTCTTTTATTTTCGGTGTTTCAATGCATTAAGATGGTTGTTGTGATTGCCATTAAGTTTTTCCTTGACTATTTTAAAATTAAAACTCTCTTACTCTTTTTCAACGTGCTAGCATTTCCTTTGGTTGATATTGGATAAGGTCTTAGAACAGATGAAGTTTCATTATGGTAATTAGATATCCGTAGGAAACTATACTGGGTCATTCCTTTGAAATACTATACAATATAAACTTAGAAATTGAATTCCATAAATAGTGTTCTTAATATTCTATCTTGTGTAATTTCGTGTTGTGGAATATACTTGTAGACTCATTGTGCGGCAATTTTGTAAGAAAGGTTTATTGTTTGAAAATAAAAATTCATTCAAAGGTTACTCTAAAATTTAATAATTTTAAAAGGAAACATTATTTAATATTTCAATACCTTTTTGGAGTATTCTTTCCTTGTGAAATAATGTGATATATCTATCTGCATAATGAAAGCGTAAAGTAGGCTTTCATACAGATCTCAAATGATAGCAAGATTTAGTTTACTAAAAACAAACCATAACTTTTCTTTAAATATGTGACCATTCATGTAAAAGTTTGATATTGGAAAATCCTTGTTAGAATGTTAAATTAAGCTTGACATAGGAGGTGATAGGATAGTCCAAGAAATTACATTATGAATCGAAGTTATGTCATATACCTTAAAGTCAACTATAGATCTTTGGTAGATAAAAATCTTATGTCGACTTAATAGAAGGATTAAAATGTATTCGGATATGGGAAACAATTAAAAATAGATTTATATGAATGTAGCTAGTAAGGAGAAATGGCCTGATTATCAAAAATTAGGTTTAACAAGTAGAATATTCATATTTACCTTCAAAACTATCTGAATGACAACTTTATATTATTTTAAAATAATATTTATGATAGGTGGTATAATATGCTTCGTCCTTGGGTTAGTTCAAATTTGTCGACGATGATTTTTCATAGTCTTCGTTGAGGTTGGAATTTGCATTGGATGGATATCAAAATATAGATAAACTTTTCAATTTGAGAGTTAACTTTTTAGGGTTTATGGTATTCAGTTGTAAAATATATAGTAAATCTCTTATTAGAAGATGATTTTCAATCAATCTCTTATACAAGTGTTTTGTGCATTATTTATACTCACCTTATGTATGTTTGGATTAATCATGTCTTAAATTATTTCATCCTTGTATATTAATATTGGGTAATGTATATTTAGTTTACTAGAAGAGTTTAAATGGATTTTAAAGGAATTCTCTAATTTAGAAATACGTTAATTAAATAGAATAAAATTATGATCTATGGAATTATTTTTATAAGTTAAAATTTAATCTTTTATGGTTCTATTATTAGATTATTTATCTTTTAAGACAACCTAATAACATCAAGTTTCAAACCAACCATTTTTAAATTCCATTTTGAGACATTAATCATCGAGCAAGGATGAAGAGTAAATATTAACATATTCATCAATCTAGGATGAAAAAGTGATAAAGCCATCGAGAAGAATGTGTAAATACCCAACTCCAATAGTTCATGGAGGTGACTATTGTGAATCAGGGATAATCGTTCTCCAGCAAACATAGAAAGGACAAGGTCCTACGCTGTAGAGAGTAACAAATGATGGTATGGGATGTCGTTCCAAGTTATCAAATGAATAGTATGTGAGGGTGCTCTAGAACCATACCTCGGTTGTGAAATTGCCAACAAAATTCAAAGAGTAGAGAGTTGGTCCTTAGGGTTGGAAATTCCAATGGTAGATGGTATGGACAACATTACCATCAATCGGGGCTTGGTTTGAAACACCTAGTCCGATAGCCAAGGTAATGGTGGACCTTGATAACACCTTAATGAAGGTCAATAATCAGGCACTGGCATAGCTACGCTTACTATATCATAGACCTAAAGATTAAATCATTAGGTAAATGGACCATTAGGACAAAGATATAATCACAGATCTAAGTCCTCCATGCTATGATATGGGTAAAATAATGTGTCCACCCTTCCAGGTGATTTGGGCCTTAGAAGGGCAACCCTATGCCAAGATCCAAAACTCGAGTAAGAGAGAAAGGGTCTCAGATATGGCAATCTATAGTGGGAATTTGTTCGGTCCTGAACACTTAAGTTATCGTCTGCAATGGTGTAATAACTTGAAGTGTGAACTTCTATGCCTAAGTACTAATACAAAGTTGGGCGTGCTTATAACATAATATGACAATTACAGTTGGTTAAACCAAAATTTTTAAATTATGTTTTTGAAAACCAAGTGAGTAGACTTGGGTTGTTACAATTGGTATCAGAGCCTAGGTTGCGAAAACCCTAGGTTATAACTATAATTTATAAAAATAACATAGCTTTTTGTCACCAGGTATGGTAGGGACCTCAAAAAGAGCAAGTGCTAATCTACAAGAGGAGATTGTAGAAGTCCCAAGGAAGGGACTAATATGACTCATGAGGGAGTTAGAGTGAGTATAAACAACTGAAGTGCCTCGATGTGTTACAATAAAATAGAAGGAACCAGTAGCAGTAAAGGCTGCTCAAAATGATGAGAATATGACAAAAATAATTTAGTTAATGCAAGAACAACTAATCAGTAAAGGGAATAAATGGAGATCCAAAGGGCTCAAATGAGTGAGCATATGGATCAAAAAAGAGCATAGATGGCTTAGCAACAAGAAATTATTACATAGCAATAGAAGGTAATTGAGAATATGACTAAAAGTAAGGAGTCAGAAAGGATAAGTGAATTTCCTAAAGGATCTTTGAGGAGGAAGGTCGATGTAGAATTACAGAAAAATATTAAGAAGCTAGATATTTCCAAGTTTGATGGAAAGGGTGATGGTGAAGCAGTTGTTAATTGGTTGAGTGAAGTAGAAGGGTATTTCTCAATTCAACCTCTTTGTGCAGAATCCAAAACCACATGGGTAGTGGCTCATTTAATAGGTCCAACCAGGGATTGGTGGACCACCTACAAGAAAACCAATAAGAAGTAAGCCACTGATATTCCTTGGGATGTATTTGAAAGATAATTTAAGGATTTATTCCTTACACCACAATTCTATATTGAGAAATACATCAAATTTACTAACTTACGCCAAGAAAATATGTCAGTAATTGAATACTATCAATGATTTATCCAACTTTTGAAATATGCTCCAGAATATGATAAGCATGAGGAATTCAAGGCTCATAAATTTGTAATGGGATTACATCCCAAAATTGGAACTCCTATTGGAAGATGAAAACCTAAAAATTTGATAGATGCTTTTGATGTTGCACGATATGAAGAGATAAGTCAGAAAAATACAAAGGTTTACTACCAAAAATTTGAAAAAGAGGAACCTAATAAAAGAAAATATCCAGATCCTGTTAAAGGTAAAGATAAATATAATAAATATAGGGATGGTGGTCAATATAGGAGGGACATTAGAAACAAAGGAAAATTCCAGGGTAATAAGGGACAGTCAAACAAGAGAAATTTTTAGGAAAAAGTCGTAAAAGACTACTTATCAAAAAGGAAAGATTGTCAATCATAACAGATAAGGGGACAAGCAAAAGAATAAGGGTCCCAATGTATGCTTTGTGTGTGGAGATCTGGACCATTACACAAGCCAATGCCCATAGAGAACTGATAAGAGAAACCCAACAGACCTGGTTTGTTATAGTTGGTATCAGAGCCTAGGTTGCAAAAACCCTAGGTTATAACTATAATTTATAAAAATAACATAGCTCTTTTGTCACCAGGTATGGTAGAGGCCTCAAAAAGAGCAAGTTCTAATCTACAAGAGGAGATTACAGAAGTCCCAAGGAAGGGACTAATATGACTCGTAAGGGAGTTAGAGTGAGTATAAACAACTAAAGTGCCTCGTTACAATAAAAGAGAAGGAACCAGTAGCAGTAAGGGCTACTCAAAATGATGAGAATATGAAAAAATTAATTTAGTTAATGCAAGAATAATTGAATCAGTAAAGGGAATAAATGGAGATCCAAAGGGCTCAAGTGAGTGAGCACATGGATCAACAAAGAGCATAGATGGCTTAGCAACAATAAATTATTATAGAGCAACATAAGGTAATTGAGAATATGACTAAAAGTAAGGAGTTAGAAAGGATAAGTGAATTTCCTAAAGGATCTTCGAGGAGGAAGGTCGATGTAGAATTGCAGAAAGAAATTAAGAAGCTAGATATTTCCAAGTTTTATGGAAAGGGTGATGGTGAAGCAGTTGTTAATTGGTTGAGTGAAGTAGAAGGGTATTTCTCAATTCAACCCCTTTGTGCAGAATCTAAAACAACATGGGTAGTGGCTCATTTAACAAGTCCGACCAGGGATTGGTGGACCACTTACAAGAAAACCAGTCAGAAGGAAGCCAATGATATTACTTGGGATGTATTTGAAAGAGAATTTAAGGATTGATTCCTTACACCACAATTCTCTATTGAGAAATACGTCAAATTTACTAACTTACGCCAAGAAAATATGTCAGTAATTGAATACTATCAAAGATTTATCCAACTTTTGAAATATGCTCCAGAATATGATAAGCGTGAGGAATTCAAGGCTCATAAATTTATAATGGGATTACATCCCAAAATTGGAACTCCTGTTGGAAGAGGAAAACCTAAAAATTTGATAGATGCTTTTGATGTTGCACGATATGAAGAGATAGAAGAATACAAAAGTTTACTACCAAAACATTGAAAAAGAGGAACCTAAGAAAAGAAAATATCCAGAGCCTATTAAAGGTAAAGACCAATATAAGAAATATAGGGATGGTGGTCAATATAGGAGGGACAATAGAAACAAAGGAAAATTCCAGGGTAATAAGGGACAATCAAACAAGAGAAATTTTTAGGAAAAATTTGTACAAAAGACTACTTATCAAAAAGGAAAGAATGTCAATCAAAATAGCATAGGGGACAAGAAAAATAATAAGGGTCCCAATGTATGCTTTGTGTGTGGAGCTCTAGACCATTACGTGAGCCAATGACCATAGAGAAATGATAAGATAAACCCAACAGAAGAAGCCCCACATAGGATCTATGCTACCATAGATAATTATAGTATTTTAGGGTAAGCCACTATATTTCTCATATAAGAAAAATTAGGCAAGAAATATGTTTGTATTTTGATAGATAGTGGTTCAACTGATAGCTTTATATCTTCTAGTATTTTGAGGGACATACCGGTAAGACCTAGGATAATGGCAAATGGGTGGCAAGTTGAGTATGGTTTAGGATAAACCTATATGGTCAACTAATGTTTATTTGACCCTCAAATAGATATACCCCAAGGAAATATTAATTGGCACCTATATGTAGCACCCTTACATGACTTTGATATTGTTCTAGGAGTAGATTGGCTAAAAGCCCATAGAGACCTACGAAATTTTGAATAAATGTGGTTGGATTTCACATATGATTCCAATAAGCGAATCCATATTCATTGTAATAGACTATATTTTGAACCCCACTTTATAACTGCTATGCAAGTCAAAATATCTTTAAGGAAAGGGTTTAGACTTTATGTAGTCAAACTAAAAAAGAAGGAAGAAACATAATCTAGCTCTGCTCTATTTCAGCAATATCCTATATTAAGTGAATTTAGGGATGTTTTTTCCTGAAGACCTGCCCAGACTTCCTCCAAAAGGAGAATTTGACTTTTATATTGAGATTTTACTAGGAGCATCACCTATAGCCAAGACCCATTATAGAATGACTTCCCTAAAATTACAAGAACTCAAGACCCAACTTCAGGATTTGTTGGAAAAAGGACACATCAAGCCTAGTGGCTCACCATGGGGAGCACCAGTTCTCTTTGTGAATAAAAATGATGGTTCTTTGAGACTGTGTATAGATTATAGGATGCTTAATAATATGACGATAAAGAACAAATATTCTTTACCAAGGATATATGATCTATTTGATCAATTATGGGGGGCAACTATCTTCTCAAATATCGATCTTTGATCAAGGTACCACCAATTAATGATAAGGGAAGAGGATACTTTCAAGACTGCATTTAGAACCTATTATAGGTATTATGAATTCACAATGCTGCCCTTTGGATTAACAAATGCACCAGCTACCTTCATGAACTTAATGAATAGTTTGCTCAGGGAGCAGTTTGATAAGCTTGTATTAATATTTCTAGATGATATTTTGATCTACTCTCAAAGTAAAGAAGAACATGAACAATATATGAGAATAGTTCTAGAAATTCTCAAGAATATTTAGTTGTATGGAAAATTGTCTAAGTGTGAGTTTTATACTTCACAAGTACAGTATTTGGGGCATATAGTTTTAGCCGAGGGAGAAACCATTGATCCTAAAAATATTGAAGCCATAGTAAACTGACCTGCTCCTACTAATGTTATTGAAGTAAGAAGTTTTATTGGAATGGCTAGATATTATCGATGATTTGTAAAGGGATTCTCAAAAATTGCTTTCCTTATCACCAATCTGCAAAGAAAGGGAAAATTATTTAAATGGACTACTCAGTGTGAGGAGGCATTCAAAATACTTAAGGAAAAATTGACAACAACACCTATTCTACAAATTCTAGATCCTAATAAACCATTTATAGTTTACACAAATTCTTCTCTAGAGGGGCTAGGAGGTGTCTTATTACAAAATGAGGTCGTTATGGCATATTAGTCTAGGAAACTTAAGAAACATGAGATAAATTGTTCCACTCATGATTTGGAATTAGCAGCTGTAGTCCATGCTCTCAAAATATGGTGGCACTACTTGTTGGGCAAACCTTTTGAGTTGAAAACTGATCACCAGAGTTTGAGATACATTTTTACTCAGCCTTTTCTAAATACCAAACAATGGAGATGGATGGAATTCTTGGTTGAATATGATTTTGGTATTGAGTATATAAAAGGGAAAGAAAACAAATTGGCAGATTCTCTTAGCATAAGGAGACATATAGTTACTTTAACACGATTTCAGTATAAACTAAAAGAGCAAATAAAGAAGTAGAAAAATGATGAATTCTATAACCAATGCCACAATAAGGTCAATAAAGGATCAAATTGACATACAAATTTCAAAGTCAAGGAGAATATGGTATACTTTAGAGACCAGATAATAGTACCCAATTATGAAGAGATAAAAAGAACAATTTTACAAGAAGCACATTGTGCTCCATACTCTACTCATCCTGGAGTGGTGAAAATGAGAGAAAATTTAAAGAAGGATTTTTATTGGCCTGGAATGAAAAAGGATGTGGTTAAATTTGTTGCAAGATCTCTAGAGTACCAAAAAGTTAAGTTTGAGCATCAACATCCTAGAGGATAAATGTACTTATTTGATATTCCGGAGCAGAAATGGCAAATAATTTCCATGGATATTATAGTTGGTCTTCCCAAAACTCTATTTCAGCATGATGTAATTTTTGTTGTAGTCGATAAATTAACAAAGGTGGCACATTTTATATCGAGTAATGTTCATGATGATGCCCCTACCATAGCACAAAATTTTTCTTCAAAAATTGTGAGGTTGCATGGGTTCCCTAAAAGAATCATCTTGGATAGAGATTCACGATTTACTTCTGAATTCTGGAAAGCTTTGCACCGAGCATGGGGTACAAAGATTAATATCAACACAACCTATCATCCTGAGATAGATGGGTATACTAAGAGGGTCAATCAGGTTTTGGAGGATATTTTATGCATGTACTGCATGGATCATCAAAAAATGGGAAGATTATCTCTTTCTGGTGTATTTTGCATATAAAAATTACTATCATACCACGTTGGGTATGGCATTTTTTGAAGCCCTAAATGGATGAAAGTGCGGAACACCACTAACGTGGGATAATCTAGAGGATCAAGAATGATCGTTCCTGATGTTAAAATAATGGAGGTCCAATTTAAAGAAATATTCCAATGAGTTAAGGAAGATGCAGACCATCAGAAGAGCTATGCAAACCTAAAATGAATTCCACGAGAATTTTCTATTGGAGATAAGGTCTTTCTAAGAGTTAAACCGACCAAAATCTCCATGAAGTCTACCAGAATTAGCCCCAAATTTTTTGGTCCATTTGAAATCATTGCCCAAATAAGTCTTGTTGCTTATAAGCTTGCTCTGCCACCTAATTTTTCCAAGATCCATAATGTCTTCCATGTGTCTCTCCTTTGTAAATATGTGGTTGACCCATCCTATATACTGGATGTTTTTCATTTGCAGACATCGAACCCACAACTCATTGAGGTTTGACCTATCAAATTTTTGGGATATAGGACTAAGCAGTTAAGAAAAAGAACCATTAACCAGTGTAGAGTCCAGTGGGATATCTACTCAGAGAGGAATGCCACATGGAAAGATGTGGCACAAATGAAAAGACAATTTCCATTTTTGTTTGAAAACTGATATTCATATGGATATTTATATATTTGATATGATGATAATTTTATATTTTGAATTTATGGTTCATGTCATATAGATAATTATAATGAATGCCATTTTTGTTAGAGTGTTATATCTAATGGTATATATACATGTTCAAGTATTTGAAAAACTTGCAAAATATGTCAGCTAACATAGGGACTATGTTAAATTTTGGTGGGGGAGAATGTCACATCCCCACTATTTGATAATTATTTTATTAAAATAATGTGATACTATTGTAAGTATTTGTGATTGCAGGTTCATAATTCCACTCTACCAAAGAAAAATCAGACGAGAACACCCACCTCTAGCGGAGACAGTGGTTGGAAGCGTCAGGTAAGGTGGGATATAATGTTGTGCCTCATGCACCTTGGCACGTGGGTACATGGAAGCCCATTGAAAGATTTCATATAGGTCATACTACTTGTTGTTGCATTCTATGCATATGTTTGATTGCATAATTTTCTTGTGTTGATTGAAATTGATTTTATGTGATGTTACTTTATATTAACAAGGAAATGATTTTATTAAGTTGAAAATGTTAATTATAAACTATATAAACATATGAAAAACATATATAAATTAAAATAATAATAATAATATATATCAACAAATAAAAAAACATATATGTATAACATATATAAACACACACATATATATATATATCTTAGAAAATAAAACATTTATAATAATACATGAAGAAAATGTTTAAGTGGTCTCTTCTCATCGAATAAAGGAAGACAACACCACTTGGCTACTGATTAAGCAACCTTTGCATGGTTGGTTAATAGGTGTCACTATGGGAATTATGTGTTTTGGTTATGAAATGAAGAGAAGAAGATTTGTAAAGGCATGATTTTCTAGTTACGAAAATTAGGAAGTGTGTGTGACTGGTTTGCTTCGAGTGGCCAAATTACAGTGTGTTCGGGTTGGTTGGATTATAGTGCGTTGAAGTGTGTGTGACGGGTTTGCTTCAAGTGGCTAGATTGTAGTGTCTGGGTTGTTTTGTATGATCAATATGACATTTACAAACATCTGAAAAAAAATATGAGTGCTTTCTATGCAACTGGTTCAATAAAAGTTGAAATATAGATGTGTTGGTTTAACAAAAAGAAACTTGTTGGAAATTATAACTTTTGTTGTTTATATTGCATGACTGTATGATGTGATGTGCATTATGGTTGATGAAAGAAATAAGTTTAAATATATATGATGTGGTATAGTCATAATACTATGTTATGTGTTAAATATTTTATTGATAATTCCAAACGATAGCAAAAAATTTCCATAGATTATACACAGAATAATTTGTTAGAAAATAGCTCTAAAATAAATCTTTGGGTACTTTCATTATTTATGATATGTTTGGATTGTATGCTACATATTTCTTTCATTTAATTAAATGCATACAACTAGGGCCAAGCTAACCCATGGTAGCTCTCAACCTTTCATGTCTCTGCCCATAGGGAAACATCGAAGATGTCACTGATGTAACTTAAGTCATGTATGGTTGTGCAAACTAGACTAGACGATGGCACTAGAGGATATCGAAGTTTTGTATGCCATAATTTTTAATCTATTATTATTATATTTTCTTCTCATACAGGCTGAGAGTGTTGTGTTGAATGACCCATCATCTAGTGCTAAATAGACTATGAGAGTTGTATCATTTGCTAGGAGTGAAATTACATTGGAATAGATCATTGAATTAAATTTTATAGGATTATTTATGGTGTCAACTGATATAATTGATAGTATACAAATTGCTTTGGATCACATTTTTCTGTATGCATAGCTAAGTACCTTCCAGACGACAAAGTCTATCTATTTGAAAAATTTGAAGTAGTATTATAAAGAATTTTTAATATTCAGTGTTAATATCGATAAATCCAAACGATGGCACTATTTGTTCAATTTAGATCTTGTATCAAAAGCTTTAGTCATCCCAAATAATAATTTATTTATGGACGAGCTTGTTTTGTTTTTCTAAAAAATAAAATTATTAGGACTATTTTATTTTTGGTCTTTTCATGCATTAATATGGTTGTTGTGATTGCCATTAAGTTTTTCCTTGTTCTGTTTCAAAATTAAAACTCTCTTAATATTTTTCAACCTGATAGCATTTCCTTTGGTTGATATTGGAGAAGGTCTTAGCATAGATGGAGTTTCATTATGGTAATTAGATATCTGTAGGAAACTATACTGGGTCATTCCTTTGAAATACCATACAATATAAACTTAGGAATTGAATTCATAAATAGTGTTCTTAATATTCTATCTTGTGTAATTTCATGTTGTGGAATATGCTTGTAGACTCATTGCACAGTAGTTTTGTAAGAAAGGTTTATTGTTTGAAAACAAAAACTTGTTCAAAGGTTACTCTAAAATTTAAAAATTTTAAAAGGAAACATGATTTAATATTTCAATACATTTTTGAGTATTCTTTCCTTGTGAAATGATGCGATATATATGTCTGCGTAATGAAAGTATAGAGTAGGCTTTCATACAGATCTCAAATGATAGCAAGATTTAGTTTTCCAAAAACAAACCGCGATTTTTCTTTAAATATGCAACCATTCATGTAAAAGTTTGATAGTGGTAAATCCTTGTTAGAATTTTAAATTAAGCTTGACATAGGAGGTGATAGGATAGTTCAATAAATTATGTTATGAATCAAAGTTATGTCATATACCTTAAATTCAATTATAGATATTTGGTAGATAAAAGCTTATGTCAACTTAATAGAAGGATTAAAACATATTCGGATATAGGAAACAATTAAAAATAAATTTATATGAATGTATCTAGTAAGGAGAAATGGCTCGGTTATCAAAACTTAGGTTTAACAAGTAGAATCCTCGTATTTACTTTTGAAACTATCCGAATGATAGATTTATATTGTTTAAAAATAATATTTATGATAGGTGGTATAATATGCTTTGCCCTTGGGTTAGTTCAAAATCGTCGACGACGCTTTTTCATAGTCTTTGTTGAGGTTGGAATTTGCACTGGATGGATATCAAAACATAGATAAACTTTTCAATTTAAGAGTTAACTATTTAGGTTTTATAGTATTTAGTTGTAAAATATATAGTAAATCTCTTATTAGAAGAAGATGATTTTCAATCAATCTCTGATATGAATGTTTTATGCAGTATTTATACTCGCCTTATGTATGTTTGGATTAATCATGTCTTAAATTATTTAATCCTTGTAAATTAATATTGGGAAATGTATATTTAGTTTAATAGAAGAGTTTAAATGGATTTTAAAGGAATTCTCTATTTTAGAAATACGTTAATTATATAGAAGAATATTATGATCTATGGACTTATTTTTATAAGTTAAAATTTAATATTTTATGGTTCTAGTATTAGATTATTTCTCTTTTAAGACAACCTAATAACATCAAGTTTCAAACCAACCATTTTTAAACTCCATTTTGAGACATTAATCATAAACCAAATATGAAGAGTAAATATTAACATATTCATCGAGCTAGGATGAAAAAGTGATAAAGCCATCGAGAAGGATGTGTAAATACCCAACTTCAATAGTTCACGAAGATGACTATTGTGAATTAGGGATAATCATTCTCCAAAAAATAAATAAAGTATGAGGTCCTACGTTGTAGAGAGTAATGAACGATGGTATAGGATGTCATTACATTTTATCGAATGAGTAGTACATGAGGGTGCTCTAAAACCATACCTCGATTGCGTAATTGCCAATGAAATTCAACGACTAGAGAGTTAGTCCTTGGGGTTGGAAGGTCCAGCGGTAGATGGGATGGGCAAAATTACCATCAACCAAAACTTGGTTTGAAATACCTGGTCTAATAGCCAGGGTATTGATGGACCCTGATAACACCTTATTGAAGGTCAATAATCAGGCACTGGCATAGCTACGCTTACTATAGCATAGACCTAAAGATTAAATCATTAGGTAAATGGACCATTAGGACAAAGATAGAATCACAGATCTAAGTCCTCCATGCTATGATATGGGTAAAATAATGCATCTACCCTTCCAGGTGATATGGGCCCTGGAAGGGCAACCCCATGCCAAGATACAAAACTCAAGTAAGAGAGAAAGGGTCTCATAAATGGCAATCTATAGCGGGAATTTGGCCAGTACCGAACACTTAAGTTATCATATGCAGTGGTGTAAGAACTTGAAGTGTGAATTTCTATGCCTAAGTACTAATACAAAGTAGGGCATGCTTATAACATAATATGATAATTACGGTTGGTTAAACCAAAATTTTGAAATTGTGTTTTTGAAAACCATGTGAGTAGACATGGGTTGTTACAACTAGGGAGAAAAGGAAGGATGTGTACACTCGAATATGTGTTTCCATAGATATTTCAAAAACTTTATCGTAGTCCATTAGGATTAAATTTGAATCAAGATATTGGGATCAACAAGTGGATTAAGAAAACATTGTTTTTCAATGTCACAAATATCATAAAACTAGACACATGGCAATCGATTGCAAAGTGAAAATAATGGAGAAAGAGATGAAAATTTTGGGCATGAATGTAACTTCAATATGAAACAAAGAGATCATATCATAGGAGAAGCTAGGTCAACCTAAATATTTTCCACTCCTAAGAAAGTGGTAAGAAATATCCCTTTGCATCATCATATGGAAAAGGCCATTAAAGTTCACTCGAATCAATAATTAGAAGAAAAATTTGACATGAGGGATGAGGACGTACAATTCACAAGTTAAAATAAAGGAGTTAAAGACATTAAGGAATAGGGAAATACAAATTTGAAAGAGAAGGAATATGAGGAGGAGAATTTTAAAGCAAATGAGGTGAAAGAGGTCAAGCTTAATCTGGGTAAATCATCTTCATTTTCCTTAAGTAGCATAAAATATCCTCCTTAAAATAAAAATGAAAGTAGTACAGAGTGTATTTGTTACACTTTAGGATTTCAAGAGTAGCACAATAAATAAAATCATATGGATGATATTTAAGGAAATTTAGGGTTTCCAATCCAATAGAAGAAAGTAATGACTATGGAGGATCATCTGGGCACATTAAGGTTTTCAAGGCATCATAAATAAGAAAGTGTTAATAAGTCTATTCCTTACATTTTAGAAGATAAGTCTCATTATGAACAATATGGAAATGAAAATGTTAATAATTCTATTCCTTATATTTTAGAATATAAGTCTCATTATAAACAATATGGAAAAACAAAAGATATTTATGAATATGAGAGTGTTAGTGAGAATGGAAAAAAGAAAGGAAGGTCATAAAAGCATGAACAAAGACAAAAATAAACTCAAAGGTATATCGATTTGGGAAGTCAAATAAAAATATCATAGGTGTCAACAAGAAGTTGGGCCAAGCCCACTCATAAAAATAAAAAGTGATCATGATGAAAATGAAATCATGGCATATTAGGGGTATGAATAAGACCCCTAAAAAAAGAGTTATTAAGGAATTAATAGGTTGTTATAGGCCAAAGTTTATTTTAATACAAGAAATAAAATTAAGTAGTGAAGAATGTAAGGATGCTTTTATGAAGATTTGGAATATGGGTGATTGTCTAGAAGTTTCTTCTATAAGAGCTTCAGGCGGTATTGCATTAATATGGTATAAATGCAAATGGGATGGGAATAAGAAGCAAAAAGCAATTGGGTTGCAAGACTATTTTACAAGAAAGAGGAAAACATCAAACTTGGGGTTATAAATGTGTTTGCTCTAACTATAGTTACTCCTTGTGAAATATGTTGGAAGGACCTTATCATATTTTTGTCAAATAAAATGATGATTCATTTTGATCTATTGATTCTTGGGGGTGATTTCAACACTGTTCTATCTCCATTGGAAAAGAAGGATGATATTTGAGGATGATCTATATTAATGCAATATTTTGCTTCATTTGTCAATTCAAATGACCTTTGGGATGTTAGTCCTTCAATATTTCAATAATAGATGCATTGGGTAAACTCATCTAGCAAAAATATTGGATATATCCTTGTTATCCACTAAATGGTTATAAAAAGTATACAATCGCTTTAGATATTTTATTGCGGATAAGGTCAGATCACAAACCCATTCTTTTCATTTATAATTTACTCAATAATGGTCATTCAAATCCATTTTTCTTCTAGTCTATGTGGATCCAAGACCCTCATTTTTTCCAGATGGTTATGTTATGGTGGGATGAATCAAGGTTTGAAAGATCATGTATGTATAGGTTTGTTTAAAAGATGAAATATTTAAAAGAGCAAATGAATATTTTGAATGCCAAATATTTTGGTAATATTTTTAAAGAAAAGAAAGAAATTTAAGCTAAGCTCAATAATTTACAAGAGAGAGTAGAAACTAATGGAATGGATTAGGATTCTTGTGTGAAATATAAATAGTTTTTTTATTGTCATAATGCATTAAAAAAAGGATTCATATGGTTCCAAAAATCTAGGGAGAAATGGATCAAGGAAGGAGATAGAAATACAAAAAAATAATGCTATAGAAAAAAAAAATTGTCAGATTAAAAATATTTTAACTCTAGATTGAAGAAATATTGAGGATGAAGATCAAATGGCATTAGCTCAAACTAGTTAGATTACTCAACATTAAAGGAGGAGACCCAGGTTCAAATATTTCCAGGTGATACATGGATAATATCTAAGCTTTGTTGTAATACCACTACGATGGTGATGATGTAATACAGGTGGGGCATGTTTCAATCCCATATAACCATTTAAAAATATATATATTAAGGATGAAAAAGATATAAGAAAGGAATCAATTAATTATATCAAAAATATTTTGATAGATACTAGGCAAGATAAGGAGGCACAAGATAAGATTTTACAAAATATTCCATCAATTATGACATAGAGACTAAATGAAAGCTTGATGAATAATATATCTATGGAGGAGCTACATGGAGCTATTTTCTCTTTCCATCCTAAGAAGGCACTTAGTCTTGATGGATTTCCTACAATTTTACTTCAAAAATTTTGGGATTTATTTAAGAGTGATATGTTAGCTATAGTTGCAAAGACCGGAGAAAGGAATTTTATAATAAGTGATATCAATAAGAATTTTATTACATTTCTTTCAAAGAAAGACAAGACAAAATATTTTGAAAATTTTCATCCAATAAGGCTTTATAATATAATTTATAAGATCATTTCAAAAAATATGGCAAATAGGTTGAAAAAAAATCTAGGTTGTGTTATCTCAGAGGAACAAGGTGGTTTTGTTTATGGTAAAAAAATTATTGATGGTATGATGATTTCTTAGGAGGCCATAATTCTCTTCATTCCATGAAAAAACATGTTTATGAAATTAGATATGAACAAAGCATATGATAAAGTTTCCTAGAATTTTCTACATGATATTCCCAAAAAGTTTGATTTGATGGATTAAATGTTGTTATAAAACTGCAAAATATTCTATTTTGATCAATGGTTCTCCTATTGGTTACTTCAAGTCATCTTGTGAAATTCATCAAGGAGATCCATTATCTCCTTATCTATTAGTTATTCTTGCAGAAGCATTAGGGAGAATTTTCTCAGAGGTAAAAATGGAAGGAAAAATCAAAGGTATTCAAGTTGTAAAAATTGGTCCCTTCAAATCTCATCTCCAATTCATTGATGATATTTTTCTTTTGGACTTCCTTGGTAAGTATTGTTCTACTTCCCTACAACCTAGGGGACTTCCCTAGGAAGTCTTATTCCACTTCCCTATAGCCCATCCCTGGTCCTGTCCCAAGTCCCTGGTCTTGTCTTAGTTCCTTGGCACTTCCTTTGCCCTCCCTCCTTGGTTGCCTGGTACTGCAGACGATCTCCTTGGGGTGGGAGGTCACTGATACATTTGTTTACCCATTTTCTAATCTTTTTGTGGGGTTCTTTTCGATGCCTATGATCGGGAATGTCCTTGGGATTTTTTGGGACTTCCCTGGATTTTTTCCTAGGACCTTCCTTGGGATTTCTATGTTGTATCGGGAATCCTTTCCTTAGATATTTCAACTTTGTTTCAATTTTTTATATGGTTATATTTGGATCTAAAGTTTAGAGGTTCTTCTGGTGCAGTGTGTGGCAGCTTGGGAGTTTGGCTTCATGAGCAGCTCTTCACAATATCTTTTGGCTAGTTGGAGGACCTTGTGCTTATTTCTATGGTGCTGCTCTTTGGGTTTTTGTATGTGGGCTTCATGGTGGGCTCTCAACTTTTTTTTTGGCTTGGAGTTGGGCCTCTATTCTGATTGTTGCTGAGATCCCACTGGTATTCCTCTTCTGTATCCCTGAAGCTACTCATCAATGGTTTTGGAGGTTGGATTGGTGTTCTTACTACATTTTTTTGGTCTTGGGGGGGACCTATGCTTATCATCTATAGCTCATGATCTATGGCTCCTTATGTTGGGGTTACCTGGGACCTCCCCACCTCTTTCCCATGGCCTGCGGTTCTACACTAATGTTTCCCCTGCTTCTTTTGGTTTCTGAGCAGCTCTCCTTGCTACAAATGGAATTTGTGGCCTAAGGAGTTCCCCTATTTGTTGTACTTCTTTCTAGGATTGTGCAAGATGTTGTTCTTAATATCCTTGTATTTTTTTGGTGGTTTCCAAGTCCCTTCCTTCTATTTAGGGGATTTTTGGTTTTGTATTTTAATTTTTTTAGCGTTCTCTGCCCGAATTCTGGTTTTTCCCTTGCACAGGATTTTGCATTTCAAATTTTAGAGGGTTTATTTTTTCTTGCCTATTGGGCAGTTTAATTTTGTGGCTAAGCGAGAATTTTTCAATGTTTATTTTTCCCACTTTTTCCTTTATCTGTTGGGAAATATTTTCAAGTTTGTGGCTAGGCAGGACTTTCTTTTTTTCTTGCTTTGGGCATGATTTTTTGCATCCTTCCTGAAGGCTATCCTTAAGCCTATCCTGAAGGCTTTCCTTAAGCCTATCCTGAAGGCTTTCCTCAAGCCTGTCCTAAAGGATTTCCTTAAGCCTATCCTTAGGTCCATCCTTGGGCCTTCCTACGACCTTCTTTTGGCCTTGCTTAAAGTATTGTGACTTTTTATAATCATGTTTTGGGTACCTTGATAAAAATCCACATAAATTTAATCGACCAAAAAAATATTTTTCTTTTGGACCATCCCTAGGCACTGAGGCCATGGAATTTAAATTAATATTATCATGCTATGATAAGGCTACTAGATAGTTGGTTAATACTAAAAAATCTAGGATTTTTTCATTAATACTACCCTAGATTTACAATAAATTATTGTGAATATTTTAGGGTTTAAAATAGAAAATTTCCATCAACCTACTTGGGTATTCCTTTCTCTCATAAATGAAATAAAAAGGATATTTGAGTCTTCTTTTTTTGGATAGAATGAAAGCTTGTTTGGTAGGTTGAAAATGTAAGTTATTAACCATGGCAGAAAGGCTTCAACTCATAAAGACTACATTGAAATCCATCCCTATTTATATGATGTCACTTTCAATATTTCTAATAGGTATAGCATCAGAAATTGATAAGTCAAAGTAACTTTCTTTGGAAATGTTGTGAGGAAAAATTTAGGTTTTCTCTTTGTAAGTAAGATAGGGTTTGTAAAGGAAAAAATATTAGAGGAGCAAGCTTATGTAATTGTAGGCTTGTGAGTTTGGAATCAAGGGAAAATCTTGGATGGAGACTATTCAAATATCAAGGAAAGAACAAGGTAAAATTGTTACATAAAAAATATATAGGTCCTCTTGATGCATTGAAAGTATTTAAGAAAAGAACCCCAACCAAAGGATCATCAACATTGAACTTCATATCAAATAGTTTACAATTGATATAGACATATATTAGATGGTCAATCAATGGGGGAATTATGCAAATTTTTGGTTTGATGCTTGGTTGAAACCTTATCCTCTTATCTCAAACTCAAAATGGCAACCATTGGCTTAAGTGTGCATAGCCTGTAAAGGTCTAAAGGTCAAATACTATATTAATATGAACAAATCCAAATCGTTATTTCTTTTAGTAACTTGATTGAAGGAGATGAACTCAAAAAAATTGTATATGAACTTCAAAAGATGCTTCAAGAGTTTTATTTACCAATTTTTACATGAAAGGATGAGTTGATTTGGAATCTATCAAAGGATGGTGGATACTCAGTCAAGTAGGGATATGAGGATTTAAAGCAATCAAAAATTTATACTTCCAAATATTTTCCTTGGAAGTTTTTTTTTATATTTAGAGGTTATCCCTAAGGCCTTAACATCCCTTTGGTTAGCATTTCAAAGTAATATTCTTACATGATAGAGTCTACAAATAAGAGGACATCATGGACCTTTTATATGTGCCTTGTGAAAAATATTTAGAGACATAAAACCATTTACTTCTTCATTTTCCTTTTGTTCACATCATTTGGAGTTACTTTTTTAAAAATATAAAATTATATTAGGTAGCTCCATCAACAATGAAAGAGTTGATGAAATGTTGGATCAATTATTTCAAAGCTAAAATATTATGTATTTTATGGAGGACTGGGCCTGCCATTATTTGTTGAATTTTATGGCTTGAAAGGAATAATACGATTTTTAAAAATAAATCTCAAAATCATGCCCAATTTAAGAACCATATTGTTGCCTCTCTTGCATAATATCTACAAATATGGTGCTTATCATGGGATGTCTCAAGTACAAAAAAAAGGTTTTAACAACTTGGTTTTAGGATTTGGACATACATGGAAGAGTCATCTGCAATAATGGAATTTTAAAAAAATATCTACTTTGATCTAGGGTAAAATGGAAATGTCTAGAAATTGGATTTATCAAAATTAATTTTTGTGGTGCTTCTAAAGAAGTTTTGAGAAAAGCTAGTGGAGGTGTTGTTTTTTAAAATAATGAAGGTAAAATTCTTTTCACATGCTCAGAATCATATGGAACTTCAACTGACAACTATGTAGAGGCTATGGCACTTCTTATAGGGATTAAAATTGCAATTGAAAAATGTTGGTAATATATTTCTATTGAGGGAGATTTACAAATTATCATAAATGCTATAAAAAAAATGGATGTGTGGATTGGATTAAAAATAATATTTTTTTTTTTGATTGGTAGAAAGGGTTTTGAAAGGTCCCTGAACCTTGTACAAGAGATATTACAATAAATCCAAATCGACCAAGGTGGTCCAAGAAGAAAGGAATCAAATGTTGGCAAACCTCCACCCTAGGGAAGGTGTCACGAAATCGCAACCAAAATGGTGATGTCGCGAAATCGTGACAAGAAGCGTCGTTGAAGCCGAAGGAAGAAAAGAATTCACGAAATCACGACAAGAATCGCCATCGGAGCCGAAGAGGGGAAGAATTCACGATATCGCGACATGTTGCAAAGTGTCGCGATATCGCGACAGGTTTCAGGGTTGGAGCCGGTCGAGAAGAAGAGTCGCAAAATTGCTACAAGAAAAAGGAGTCGCAAAATCGCTACAAGAATTGAGAATGCTGCCGAAGAGAAAGGGTGTCACGAAATCACGACAAGAAAGCAGACCGCAGCCGAAATAGAAAATGAGCCCCAAAATCGCGACGAAAGAGGAAGCCTGCTGCGAAGAAGAAAAGGTGTCACGATATCGCGACAAAAATGAAGACCGCTGTTGGAGAGAAAAAAGGTCGCGATATCACGACAAAAATGAAAGTCCGCCATTGAAGAGAAAAATGGTCGCGATATCGCGACAACCTGGACACCCACCATTGGAGAGAGAAAAAGCGTCGTGAAATCACAACAAAAATGAAGACCGCCTTTGGAGAGAAAAAAATGTCGCGATATCACGACAAGTTTGCGCAAAGGCACCTGGTGAGAAAAAGTGTCACGATATCGCGACAAGATTGCGCAAAGGAACCCGGAGAGAAAAAGTGTCACGATATTGCGACAGAATGGAAGACCACCATTGGAGAGAAAACTTGTCGCGATATCGCGACCGAATGTAAGACCGCCGTTGGAGAGAGAAAAGGTGTCACGATATTGTGACAAAAAGCAAGACCACGCCTGAAGGCCAAAAGTGTCGTGATATCGTGACAAGTTTGCGAGAAGGCACCCGAAGGGAAAAGGTGTCGCGATATCGTGACAAGTTTGCAAAAAAGCGCTCGGAGAGAAAAGGTGTCACGATATCGTGACAAGTTGGAAGACCACACTGGAGGGAGAAAAAAGGGTCGCGATATCACGACAAAAAGCAACCTCGTGGCCTGAGAAAAAAGGATAACGTAGCAAACTGATATTTTGCAACCAACTTAGAAAAATAACACGAAAGTGCTCCAAGATGCCAACACGTAGCCGAAAAACCCGAAGACCAGTAACCCTCTCACATTGTGCAAACATTGGAACTTGAAGAAACGTCCCTTAGGTCGATTGGAAAGGAATCTCTCCAAACCAGAATGTATGTTGTGTCAACTCCTTTATTATTAAGCCAGTCCGCAGCTTTGTTTCCTTCCTGGTATTGATGTTGGATGATTAATTCTAGATAGGCCCCAATTAATGTCTTGCATTCGTCAAAGATGGAAACAAGGGCCCAGGGAGGCACGGATGTTCCTTTGAGCCAGTTGATGCAATGCAATGAGTCTCCTTCTATGATGAGTTTATTGATAGACAAGCCTTCCAAGAGAATCAAGCTTTGGAACAAGGCCCGAGCCTCAGCCATATTGTTGGACTGAAAACCTAAGTTCTGAGCAAAGGCCAAAATTATTTCTCCTCTGTGATTTTTGAGAATTCCACCTCCGCCAGCCACTCCAGGGTTGCCTTTGGCAGCACCATCGAAGTTGAGCTTGTGCCACCCAGAAGGAGGCAAGACCCACTTGATAACAGACCTGTCAACAGAAGTGCGGGTTGTTGTAGAAAAATTGAGAAGATTGAAATGATTTGCTAGATCCAATTCAAGTCCAGGAGGAGGAGGTTTGGACGATGAGACGAGAGAGGCATTCTCCATAGCAAGGGCCAAGATTTTAGCAACAACAATCTTCTTATCCTTGGCAATGTTTTGAAAAATTCTAGCATTTCTCTCAAGCCAAATCTACCACAAAAAAATGTGAAGGCACGCTTGCCACATGAATTTGAGTTGGTTGCTTTTGAAGGGCCAGGGCCACTGTTGAAAAAGGAGGGGAATGGAATGAGGGAGGGCTACAGAGATGGCAAAAGTGTTGAAAACTTGGTTGAGCACTGCAAGGGAGAAGGGACATTCCAAAAAAACATGCTCAGTAGACTCATAGGCATTTTTACACAGGATGCACCAATTGGGGATGAGAAGCCCTCTGTTTATCATATTGTCAGTGGTGAGGATTCTATTTTGGATGGCCAACCAGCAGAAGAATTTAACCTTGGGAATGATCTTGGGAACCCAGACCAGATTAGTGGAGTCACGGCCATCACTGGGAGCTTCTTGGCTGTAGTAGGCAGATTTAATAGTGAACTACCCAGAATCTTCAAGGTTCCAAACCATGGAGTCTTCTTTGTGAGAGTTGGGGATGATGCAGCTCCTCAGTAATTTTTGAAGCTGTCTAAGTGCCTCAGTGATAAGTCTAGGCCCATTCAACACAAATTGTTTCCATTCGGGTCTTGTAGTACCTGGGTTGATGAAATGACACACCTTATCTCCAAAGGTAGCTTCGGTCATCGTCTTGAGCATAGCAAAATGAGGATCTTGACTGAGAGGTTTGTCACGGATCCAAGGATCATCCCAGAAATGAATGGCCAATCCATTTCCAAGACACCACCTTAAACCTTCCATGATGATCTTCCTTGATTTAGTAACACCATTCCAAAAATGAGATCCGCTAGGAAGGTTGTGCTCTCCAAGAAAGGGAACCTGATGAAGGTACTTAGCTTTGATGATGTCAATCCAGGTTTCTATTTGGCAATGAGAGCCATGTTCATCTGCTTGATGTCCCTGAATCCGAGACCTCCATCCTTTTTCTTGGAACAAACCTTGTCCCAGGCAACAAGGGAAAATTTGTTCTTGTTTTCGTTTCCCACCCAAAGGAATCTTTGTTGAATTTGCTCAATTATTTGGCATATGGAAGCTGAAGCTTTGAAGATAGATAAGAAAAAAATAGGAATACTTTGTAGGCAGGCCTGGACCAGAGTGGCTTTGGCTGCCAGACTGAGCAAAGAACTTTTCCAGCCTGCAAGTTTCTTGTTGAGACGATCTAGAACAGGGTTCCACATAGCCGAGACTGATTTGCCATGGAAAAGTGGTAATTCAAGATAAGTAGTTGGAAGGCTCCCAATGATACACCCAAGGATCTCAGCAATCCTATTTTTCCTATGGATGGGAGTATTGAGGAAGTATAGCTTGCTTTTATGGTAATTGACTTTCTGGCCCACTGCCTCTTCATAAGAGTCAAGGATGTTCTTAATAAGTTTTGCTTCGGGAACAGAGGCCAGAGAGGAAAGAATAGTATCATCCACAAACTGTTGATGGGAAATGGCCTTGGAAGTTGAGGCAATTTTGATCCCAGAGACGAGTCCACTATTGCGAGCGACGATGAGGGTTCTTCCAAGAGTTTCAGCCAAAATGATGAAGAGGAAGGGTGACAGGGGGTCCCCTTGACAAATGCCTTTAAAACTTGGAAAGAAGTCGACAGGTGAACCATTGATAAGAACAGAGAACCAAGTAGTAGAGATACATTCTTGAACCATATTAACCCATTCAGTGTGAAACCCAAACTTCTCAAGGACATCAAACAAGAATTTCCATGAAACCCGATCAAAAGCTTTGTTCATGTCAAGCTTAAGGAACATACTGGGTTTTTTGTTTTTATAAGCCGAATGAGCCAACTCATGGACGGTTATCACTCCATCAGCAATGAATCTGCCTTTGACCGAGCTGCATTGGCACTGGTCAATGATGGATGGAAGGATGTCTTTCAGCCTGTTTGCCATGACTTTGGTAATGAGTTTTTAGATGACACTACAGAGACTTATAGGTCTGAAGTCAGAGAGGGAAGCACGCTCATTAGACTTGGGAATTAAAACAATGAAGGTGGAATTGGCTTCTCTCGGCA
Organism: Wollemia nobilis; assembly: GCA_028583015.1. NCBI lineage: Eukaryota > Viridiplantae > Streptophyta > Pinopsida > Araucariales > Araucariaceae > Wollemia > Wollemia nobilis. The sequence continues at coordinate 2,908,449 of JAQPPZ010002714.1, read as the reverse complement.
TATTTTTGACTCTCTGGAAGAATTTAACCGCAGCAACAACATCAGGGCCCACGACATCCCAAAAGTGTTGAAAAAACCAGGGTGGAAAGCCATCAGGACCAGGAGCCTTGTCCGGTTCCATTGCAAACAGAGCATCTTTGATCTCCTCTTCAGTGAAGGATTGGAGCAGTTTCTCATTATCATCGTTAGACACCAACATTGGAATGTTCTGAAGCAAAGAACTTGTTGTGCGGGGGTGGCAGTCAACACTTGGACCTAAGATTTCTTAGAAGTGGTGCATAGCTTCCTGCCTGATGGCATGGATATCAGAGACAATGGAACCATCAGCCTTGGTCAACTCTAAGATTTTATTAGAACCTCTGTGGCGAAGGGTGGAAGCATGGAAAAACTTCGTGTTGGTGTCTCCTTCTTTGAGCCAGAGGCTTCTGGATTTTTGTCTCCAGTAGGACTCTTCCTTGGCCAAAACATTATGGAGGTTTGAAAGGAGGCATTTTTCTTCCATGAAAGTTTCAACCCTCTGATCCCCTTCCTGAATCATATTTTCCACCCTTTTGAGCTCATCCAGCAGAAGCTTTTTTTCACTAAAAAGGTTGCCGAAAACCTCCCTGTTCCAGCATTTTAGCTTGAGTTTGACTGCTTTGAGTTTGAGGAACAGATTCAAGAGGGGGTTTGGACAGAGGTTTTGCTGCCACCATTGTCGAATACACCGACCTAAATCTGGATGAGTGAGCCACATCTTTTCAAACTTGAAAGGGGTTTTAAAGGTTTTTTGGGGTCGGGAACAATCCATAATTATAGGGTTATGATCAGACCCAATTTTTGGGTTGCTATGTAGCCTGGCATCACCAAAAATAGGAATGAGTTCTTTGGACAAGAGAAATCTATCAAGCCAAAGTTGGATGTGATGAATTCCCACTTGTCTGTTGCTCCAAGTATAGTTGGATCCTTGGAGCGGTAGGTCCATAAGCTCATTGAGGTTGACAAAATCATTAAAATCTTCAATGCAGCGGCTAGTGATCGGATTGCCTCCTTGCTTATCAAACAGGTGAATGGGAGAATTGAAGTTTCCACAGAGCATCCAAGGAAAATCAAGAAAGTTGTTGTGCATTGCGATAATGTTCTCCCATAGCAATCTTCTGTTGACAAGACTGTTTGGTCCATAGACATTGGTGGCAATCCATTAAAGGTTGGTGACTTTGTTAGTGAACAAAATGTTGATGGTTCTATCAGAGATTGAAAGGACTCTCCCCTAAATAGTTGTCAGATCCCACAAATAAAGGAGACCCTCGGAGGCCCCAGAGGAGGGGCAAGAGACGAAATTGCTATTTTCCCTGATAAGTTTGCAAACTTGATTGTTGTTGTTCTCATCCAGTTTGGATTCTTGAAGAAACATGATATTTGGTTTTAGATTTTTTCTCACCGACTTGACAGTCCTTTGTTTGGCAGATTCGTTGAGGCCTTTGACATTCCAGGAGACAAACTTCATCTATTTGACTTGGGATTTGCTTTGCGACCTCTGCATCTCCCTTGAGACGGAGTAAATTTAGGTCTAACCTCATCCAAATCTTGGTGAATGGGTTGTTCGAAAGAAGGGCCCAAGGAGGTAGGTGCAGATCCATCAGCCGCTTCATGCTCAGCTGCTTTGGCTAGCTTTTTTGCATTGGACAGTCTTCCCCTTCTTTGTTCTTTGTTGACATCAGCTTTAGGGGCAAAAATGGGAGATTTTAGAGGGCTGGAAGATTGAACGGTGGTGTTGGTCCCAGGAACAGGCCTAAGGGGGGATGGAGAGCGGGGAGACTGGCGCAGTGCAACAGGATCAGGGGAGAGGGTAAGAGGACGATTTTGAGTCGAGGGAAGGGGTGGGAAAGAAAGAGGAAGGTGAGAGGGACCAGAATCTGAGGGTGAGTGCGGGGAAGTCATTGCAACCGTACCCTTGGACAAGGGAGACTGGAATGCAGTGGGTGGAGATGAGATGATTGAATCTATGTGAGGGTCATTGGAGGTGTCCTCATTAGTTGGAATATTATTTAAAGGAGTAAAATGATTGGTATGAGAAGGCAGAGAACTTACGTTGTTGGGAGAAGATGATTTAGGGGGGCCTGCAGAACGGCCTCGGCCCCTGCCAAGAGCCTTTTTTTGACCATTGGGAATCTGAGAATCCTTCTTCCTGCCAGAATCACTGGGAATATCTTTTTTTCGGGAAGGGCATTGAGAAGCCAAGTGACCCTGGGTGTTGCACTCCACACAAAAAGTAGGCTTGTTTTCATATTCAACCCCTTGGCACCTTCTGAAACTTCCAACGTTGATGCCGACGCAAGTAGGCAAAACCGAATCCATATTAGCCATAACACAGACACGGGCATAGGTCATTCTGGTTCTTGCTCTGGTAGCAGGATCGATGCCAACTAAATCACCAATAGGTTGGGTGATGCATTTAAGAGCATTATTATAGAAAAACTATCGGGGAAGCCCATGGAGTTTGATCCAAATTGGGGCGATGTTGATATACTGAGTTTCAGGGTCGAAATCTTCGCCCTATCTCCGCAGAAACAAGCTTCGACGACCAAAAAACCACGGTCCACCAGTGAGAATGCGTTGGGTGTTGAGGGCATTGTTTAGCCTTATCATAAAGAACCCCCTAGGAAATGCCACAAGCTCCATGCTTCCAGACAACCGCCATTTGGAAAGGTCCCATTCACGGATAGTTTCCATATCGGGTCGGGCACCAACAAATTTCACAACCAGAGAGAGGGACTCTTGAAAGATTAGTGGCTCCATAGCCTCGCTAGGAAATGAAACTTCAGTGCCCAAAACAGAGAAATGCAAAGGAGTTTGAAAAGAGAAAGCTCCAGTCGAGGACCTAACTTTATCCGCAAAGGACAAATACCAAGGTCACGTTTTGGAGGGAGACAAGGTTGAAACCCTACCGTTACCAGACATCATTTTTGCCATGCCATTAGGGTCTTCACCATGACAAATGCTGAGTGGGCCTGTAGTAGGCCCAACACCAACTGCAGGGCCCGAGGACAAAGCTGCCAGACCAGCAATCCTCGTCGACCCCCCATTCCCGTCATCTCCAATGCCATCATCCACAGACGCACCCGCTCATGTTCCTGCTCCCGTTCCCACTCATGACATTTCAAATTTTCTAGTTGTTCCTCGGATAAAAAATAATATTATTGTTGATGTTCATCACCTATTATTGGAGGAAATATCTTAGAAATGTGAGCATATTTATAGAGAAGGAAATCATGTAGCAAATAATTTAGCCAACCACGATGTTGATATTCATCTTGGTGAAATTAAAATTTTAAAAGGCAACTGGCCTATTAAAATTTTATCTCTTAATCAAAATGATGTCAAGGAGCTGATTATGGAAATGTAGCACTTCTAGGAATTTGAAGAATATATTTAATATAAAAAGAAATGAAAAAGACTTGTGATAAAAAAGCATGCTCGATATGGCTTGATTGACCTAACATCAAATGCAATATTTTGGTATTTTTATGGGAGTGGCCCCCAATTGAATCCACATATATACTTATTAAAAAATGAGGAGTGGGAGGGAGGTATTTAACCAATACCAAAACCCTAATTACATAATAAAGTTTAACATAAGTTGACATAACATGAGGGCTTTAGGTTAATTATAATTTATGAGGGTTTAACCATAACAAGGTTAACCACAACTCATAGGGATTACATAATAAGATATTATAATTAAATAATACATTGTACAATAAAATTCCCTTATGCCTTTCTAATACATCATATAATGTTGGCCTTGGACATGAATCAAATTATAATTTCAACAAGAACTATATTATTGCCTCTCTTGCAAAATATTTATGCACATCATGTTTACCATGGGAAGTCTTACACATGGAAAAAAGAGGTGCTAACCTCTTGGTTATAGGATTTGAATAAACACAAAAGAGTCATTTGTGATAATGGAATTGATAAAAAGGATTTATTTTGACCAATGGTAAAATAATAAATGTCTAGAAATTGGGTTTATAAAACTTAATTTTTGATGGTGCTTCTAAATATCTAAGAAAAGCTAGCAGACGCGATGTTTTCTAAAATAAATATGACAAAATACCTTATAATCATATGAAACTTCAACTAGTGGATGTGATGTAAAGGCCAAGTCACTTCTTATAGGGATCAAAATTGGAATGGAAAAAGGATGGAAATATATTTCAATTGAGGGGATTCATAATTATCATTAATGCTATCAATGAAAATAGATGTGGGGATTGGATAAAAAATATAATCATCACTAATGTTCATCAACTATTATTTGAGGTAATCTCTTAGAAATATGACAATATTTGTAGAGAAGGAAACTAAGTAATAGATAATTTAGCCACCTGCAATGTTGGTCTTCATCATAATGAAATTCATAGCTTAAAATGCAACTAACCAAGTGAGATTTTATCTTTTAATGAAAATTATATCAAGAGGTTGATTGTGGAAACATAGTAATTTGATCAAGATGGAGAATATATTTGATAGAAAAGAAAATGTAATTATCTTTGATAAAAGGACAAATTGAATATGGTTAATTGACTTGATAACCAATATAGTATTTTGTTACTTTTATGGAAGTCACCCTAGATACAACCCACACACATATTATTAAAAATATATACAATTTAAATAATATCAAATAGTTGATTGCATAAACATGACTCTATGAGGAAGATGCAAGATATTATTGATAGAAATGAATGTTGATGAAGAATATATTTGCTCAAAAAAACTTGTTAAATATGGTTTAATTAGCATGACATTAAACATTTATTATTTTTATGGGAGTGACCGTTAGGAAAAATTACACGAATTATAGTTAAAGATAATAATTACAAATTTTACAAGTATTTAATAGTTTAAAATAAATTATTTTCTAACTTTGAAAACTACATTAAAAAACTAATGTCACATATAATTAGATAGCAATAATATATAAATTAGTAAACATGCACAATGACTATATTATTTATGTACAACAATCTTAATAAAAAGTATATATTGATCTTTATGGAATCGAAAGCGAGTGCAATCCAAAAGTGACCTTACATTTTTCTTATTTTAGAAAACAACTAAGTGTTTTGATTATGAGTAGGAAACAAGTGAGCAAGAATCAAAGTGTGAAAAGGAGAGAGTACCACATTTTATTGTTCAAGATCTTAGGAGGAACTCAAAAACTAAATGATTCCTATGAAGATAATGTATGTAACATGGCATGAAAGTCATTTTTAAAAGTCTTAATAGAAGTGAGGATGCGCTAGTTGGAAGTATAGATGCCTTAGTTAGGGATAAGAGGAAGATTTAATTTATGACAAACCATATCCAAGTAGTAGTGATTATCAAGGATGAGATAATTAATCATGATGTAATGTTTTTTAAAATTAAAGTGTTAATATGTACATTCCATGGATATTGGAAAGGTTTCTAAAGATCCAAAATTGGATCAAGTGGAAGTGGGGATTAAATTCAAATTACTCCATGACTTTTCTTCCAAAAGGATTTTTACTTCTCATCTTCTCTAGTTCAAAAATTAGGGATAAAAAGATTAATGGTGGCCCTTAATTTAGGGGGAAATATGCATTATTTTATGATAACAGAGTGAAAAAAATTATGTTGAGACAAAGACTATTAGAAGGTTTCCAAAGTGGATTAAAATTTTGTAACTTATCAACTTACCAAAAGAGTGGTTTTGAGAATATTGACCATACTATAGGGAAGGTCATCTAGGAGTGACAAACTACTAAGGAGAGAAGGCATGTTAAATACATAAATATATATTTCCATGGATATTTCAAACTCTTTATCATAGTCCATGAGTACTAAATCATAACCAAGAGAATGAGATCAACAAATGGATTAGAAAAAATTTACATTCTGATGTTGTAAATGTTACAAGACAAAACACAACAAGAGATTACAAAGTAAAAATGATGGAGAAAGAGATGGAAAATTTTGGGCATGAGAAAAACTTCAATATAAAGTATGGATATCATATCATAGTAGAATCTACATCAAATCAAGGATTTTTGACTACCAAGAAAGTGATAAAAACCCTCTACTTCATCAAATGGAAAGGGCCATTATAGTTTACTAGAATCAACCTTGATGAAATACAATGTAGAAGTTTAAATTTAGGAGTTAAAAGTGTGAGGAAAAATAGGGAGAAAAATATTAAAGCAATAAAAATGAAGGCAATCAAGGTTAATCTAGGTAAATCATCCTTATTTTTCTCAAGTAGACCGAGTGTTTTCCTTGCAATAGAAATGAAAGTAGTATAGAGTGTATCCATTTCACTTTAAGGTCTCAAGAGCAACATAATAATAAAATTCATATGGAGGATATTCATTGAAATTTAAGATTCCTATGGAAACATAAGAAAGTAATTAGTATGGAGGATCATACATGTACTTAGGATTTCCAATGAAATATAATGAATAAAGTTTTTATGAGCCTATTCCTTGCATTTCATATTCTCTAGGGTAACATAAATCTTTAGAAGATAAGCCTCATTATGAAAAATATGGAAAATTGGAAGAGATTAATGAAGATGAAAGCATTGGTGGGAATCAGAAAAGGAGAGGAAGGTTGTCAAAACAAGAACAAAGAGAAAAGAAAACTCCAAGGGATATTGATTTTGAAATCCAAAGATAAATATTGTAAGTGTTAACAATAAGTGGGCCTAAGCAAACTAATAAAAATAAAAATTGATGATGAAAATTGTATTGTGGAATATTAGGGGTATGAATAATATCTCTAAAAAAGACATACTAATAAATTAATAAGTTTTAATAGTCGTAATTTTTTTTTATTAGATAGAAAAGGGATTTTTAAAGCGATCCCAAACCTTTTACAAAAAGGAGCAAAACAAAACTGACCAAGGATACAATGTAAAGGTTCAACATTGAGCAAACAAGTGCACGAAGCTTAAAGGAGATCAGCCTAAGTAATAAAAGTACAATCTTTCAAATCAAAAACATCAAGCCAATGTGATTAAAAATTTGAATGGTAGATAAATAAATATATCATTAAATATGCAAGCTTTCAAATCAATAACATCGAGTCGATGTGATTCAAGTTTTGAATTGGAAACTAAAAAACCCACCCAAACTCTCACCAATCATAGCATCAAATATAGAGTTGCATTAGAGGATTCTACAATGTCTTCCTCCCATAGTATTCTAGTTAGATATCTTGGTAGGAAATAGTTGAACAATCTTCTTTTTAGTATGGGATATGGTTCTAATGAGAGGAGTTTTCCTCTGACTAACTTGTCCTCTCGTAACCAGTCGAGGAGAAGCACCATTTTTTTAAAAAATTCCCCCTAATAGACCAAAATGTCCTCAAAGAGGATAGAGACCTTTGTAGTACCCATAGGAACTAATTCCTTAAGATATTCTTCTTCTATTGCCAAACATTCAAAAGAATTCCTTAGAAGGGAATTTGCATCCTTACTGGGCATAAGTTTCTTGGAGATCATTAGAGAATAAATATTTGAAATATTATCATAGATGGTTGACCAATTGGCATCATACCAAGATCAGATATATTTAATTATTCTTCACAAACATTATCCTTTTGATGAGCGGCTAGAGTAGTCTTACGCTTAGGACATCAAGATAGCTTGTGACCATAATTATTGTAGTGAGAACATAATAGTGGTTTGCTCTCATAAACAAGGGGTTGAATCCTAGATTCAACATTCTCAAGTAGTTCAATATTACTAGGAACCTCCACATATAAATAAATTACTACACACATACGAGCAAAGACCATCCAAGATCTAGCTCTAGTCGATGGGTCGATTGAAACTAGATCACCCAACATTTTTGTAATCCCTTTCAAAATAGCTTCATGCTAGAAGTGAAGAGGGAGGTCTAGAAGTCTTACCCATATAGGAGCAATGTTTATCTTCTAGGTGTTTGGATAAAAATATATTCCTCAAATACAAAGGAAGAGGTTCCTTCACCCAAAACACCAAGGACCTCCACCCAATATGTGTTGAAAATCATCCAAGAGAGAAATTCTAATGAGAAAAAATATTTCAGGAGAGAAACTAAGTTCATCTGGCCTTTTGGATACCACTTCAACATTGTCCATCTTCTAATTGAGTCCAAGTCTAGTCTAAAATTCCCTAATAATTTCCCAACAAGGGAGATCTCCCCCTCTACCATGGTCAACTTTAAAATATTCATAGGCACCGATAAGGGTCTCTGCATAATGTCAAGCTCAAACATGCACTCTAAAAGAAGAGCTTATTCATATTTTTGAGTAATAGCTGCAACATGAGATTTCTCTATAAGAGGGTAGGAATCTAAAACTTTAGGAGGGTCCACCAAGGGGCAAGTAGAGGCTTTCACCTCTCCACCTTGGCTAACGAGCATGGATTCAGAGAGATGTTCCACCTCAATAGTCAAATATTGGCCTATACAAATACCACCATCAAAAATCAGTATCTAGCCCACACAGTACATGACACCCATATTCAAAACATAGCCTTTATATTCACCTTTTATGGAGAGAGAAAAGTTAGATAATTCATCCCCTTTAGGCTCCATATCAGCCTTTGAGGGTTGAACTTCCTTCAGCTGACTACTATCCAAAACATTCACCTCACATGTGACCAAGAGCTCATCAGATATTGTCCCTACAATAGAGGAGATAATCTCATCTTGTGCTAACTTTAGAGGGGACACCTAATGATTGGGAGATTTAGCATGAGAAAGACTAGACTCCATGATAGAGTCTAGATATGGCAAACCACTTGTCTTAGTGAGAGAAAGGCTCTCAAATACTGGTCGATTGGAAGCTTATACACGAAAGATACTAGAGTCCAAGACAGAGTCCTGACAAGATGAACCACCTTGCTTTGTGAGAGTAGAGCTCATAGACATAGTTTGTAGCTAAGACAATAGCTAGCAAGACAAACTAAAGACCACCTCTACAAGAAATATATGGGTTAATATTGGTACCTATACTAGTTGAAACCAATCTAGCTTGAGCTAATAAAGCTACTTAAATCCTTCTAGCAGTAAGTATCTCATTCCAAACTTTCTCCTAATCAAAGTTTGGATTGGGAATGGTGATACCATGACGCTCTTCATCCCAAAATATCCTCTCATTCAATATCACTCAACCTTGCACAATGTTTTTGCCTCTACCTCTCATCTCTGGCTAACAATTACTCCAAATGGAAATTTAAGATTAAATTGTGTAAGAGATAAGGGTTAATGCTTCATAGACATATAACACAATAAAATGAGTTTCTCTCTTAATAGTCATGATTTTATATTAATGTAAGAAATAAATTTAAGTAGTTAGGAATATAAATATGATTTTAAAAAGATTTGGAATATGGGGGATTGTTTGGAAATTTCTTCTATAACACAGTTTGGTGATATTATGATGATATGGGACAAATGCAAATGGGATGAACAATTTTTAGAAGTAAAAAATAATTGGGTTGTTCGACTATTTTACATGCAAGAGAAAAATATTTTACATGGAAAATTGGTAGTGACTATTATAAATGTATATAGTCTAACTATGGTTACTCCTTGTGAAAGATGTTAGAAGAACATTTACATATATTTTTCAAACACAATGATGATTCATAATTGTGATCTATGGATTTTTGGGGGTGAATTCAACACAATTCTATATTATTTAGAAATAAAGGTGCTACTATTGTATTATCTAAATAAATATAGGGTTGAAAAATAAATTTGGGTGAGACGTTTTTCGTAGGACTACCCAAACTATCAAACTCATTTCGGCCATGTCTCACTCATCCGGACTCGAATTGAGCTAAAATTTGGAGGGTAGATGCCTGAAAAAACCTAGAACATCTCCACCAATTTTCATATCATTTGGAGTAACACATATCCTAGTGCATCCCTATATGTGAACAATATATTTTACAAGTGACTATGTGAGGGTTTCATCTGGGTTGAGTGCAAGCAGCTCCAGAGGTTGGTTTTTAGGGCCTTAGGGCCCTAGCAGCCAATATTTTTGTGGTTTATGCTCAATATTTTAGCAAGAAATGTTGCAGGGGATACAAGATGGGTTAGAAATTTGTCTTTCAACAAATCATACTATGAACTTGAGTGACAACGACTTCCAATTTGTTGCACAAAAGAAGAATGAAAACCATACCTTTCCACGGTGTCTAGGGAAAGGATTAAAGAGATCACAAAACAATTTTCAAGCATTTGATAAAAAAATGGCTCATATCTCAAGTGAATCTGGTGCTAAGGTGCACCCACAAAATAATTCTACTATGAAAACCCCTGTCAAGGGTAAGAATTTTGAAGACTCAGTCCCAAAAATGAATTTTAGGGATGCCCTTTGTGGTGGACAGCCTCAGCCCAATGCTAATATCAATATTAGGGCTTCCCATAAACCTCTAAGAATGCCTAATATTGATCCCAGGAAAATAGAGTTAGGATGTCTTAAAGCAGTTGATGGAACTCCTATTGTTAAGCTTGATATGGATAACATTCAGACTGGCATTGAAGATTTGGAAAAAAGAGGACTAATTTTTCGGTTCATGGGTTTTCGTCCGAGTCTATCTGCTTTCAAATTATGGGCTAAAAAAATCTGGAAAACTAAAGGTGAGTTACAAATATCTATTTATCCAAATGGTTATTTTCTTGTTTTATTTGCTAATAATGAAGATAGAGAGAAAACTTTTCAAGGGGGTCCTTGGTTTTTTGGAAGGGCAGGGCTTTTCATGAAGCCCTGGCATACTAAATTTAAATCCGAAGAAGAGATGCCTTCTATAGCTCCCGTGTGGGTTAGACTCTTTGGCCTCCCTATTGAATTTTGGAATCCTAATGTTTTTTCTTCAATTGGAAACTCTTTAGGAACTTTTATGATGACTGCTGATTGTACTCAAAATTTTGAACATATTATTTATGCTCGGATTTGTGTTTTAATGGATTTTGACAAACCCCTACCTAAAAATATCACATTACAATTTGGGTAAGACACTTGGGAGCAAGTAGTGGACTATGAGAACATTCCTTTTCATTGTAGAATTTGCCATGAATATGGTCATTTGGCCAGTGCTTGCCCAAATAAAATTCTTGATCAAAAGAAAGAAAATATAAACTCAACAGGTTTCCAAATACCTAAGAAGAAGAACACTCAGAAAAAATCAGTTATGAAGGATCAATCAAAGTCATCTACTAATATGTTTGAAATCCTTTCCATAAATGATGTCCCAAGTGAGGAAGAGGAAATAATACAAACTAAAATCTTAGAAACATAATTTAAATATGAAGGGAAGAACTCAGAGACAAACCAACAAATCAAAGGTTTTCAACAGAAAAAAAAAAATTACACAAGAAAAACAATATTTCAAATGTCAAAACTTCAAATAATGTAGGTCCCAATATAGACTCCGTTGAACCATCTAGTAAAATTTTGGCTGTGTACGAGCATTCTTCAAGGTTAGAAGCCATCTCAGATTCAATTGGAATAAGTCAAGAAACAGGGAAAAAAAATTGAAGATGGATTCTAATCAAAAGGTAGGTCGCAAGACCAATCAATATCATATGGTAAAAGAAGGTGAAAAGCTTGTAGAAGAAGGTAATATTAATGCCCTTCCCAACTTTTTTAGCCCTGGTATTAATGAAGATCATCACTTGGAATATTAGAGGACTCAAAGGGAGTCTTTCAAAACAAAATGAAATTATAAGAATGATTCGGATAAATCATCCACATCTTGTTTTCCTTCAAGAAACAAAGATGTCAATGGAGGATATGGACTTAATTGCCAATAAAATTTGGCCAGCTGGAAAAGTGGTTTCCCTCAGTTCCCAAGGGACTTCGAGTGGCATTTCTTGTCTTTGGGACCCAAAAGAGGTAGTTATTCACCATATGGTTGGCATTTGGGGTTTTTTGGCTATAGCTATTCAAAGTAGACATTCCAACCAGATTATGCTTTGCATTATTGTTTATGCTTCGACTTCTTTGGAGGAAAAAATAAGACAGTGGAAGGATATTACTCATATTATCTCTCATTTTCCTAAAGCTTGGATCTTGATCGGAGGAGATTTCAATACCATCCTCTCTCTGGATGAGAAAAGGGGGGAAATAGAAATTTGGACAAAAGCACTGACCTCATGAGCGAATATATTGCAAACCTCCATCTTGTGGATATCCAACCAGATAATGGCATTATGACTTGGTCTAACAAAAGGCAATGCTTAGCTTGTATAATGGAGAGATTGGATAGGTTTTTGCTCTCTGAAAATTTCTTAATCCATGGTCACATTCCTAAAGTGAAGACTCTTAATAATGCTGGTTCGGATCATTGACCAGTCATGGTGGAAATGTGGAAAACCAATGTGAGTTTCTCTCCTTTTCATTTTCAATTAATGTGGCTTAGAGACATTTCCTTCAAACCTCATGTGCAACAATGGTGGAAGGAAGGTAATCCTAGGCATGGGACTAAGATGTTCAATTTTTCCAAAAGACTGCAATACATTAAATCCAAAATCAAGACTTGGAATTGGAAAGAGTTTGGGGATGTTCATAAAAAAAACATGAAGTTATTGCTCATCTTGAAAATTTGAATAAGAAAATCCGTTTAGATGGCCTCACAGAGAAGAGAAGTGTAGATGAAATTAAACTCACAACTTAGTTAGAGGAATGGGAAAAAAAGAAGAAATATTATGGAAGCAAAAATCTAGAATTCAATGGCTCAAAGAAGGAGATCGAAACACAAATTTCTTCCACAAATCTCTTCTAGATCGAAGATATCACAACTTTATTTCTTCCTTAAAATCAGATTCTAGAGATGTTGTTTATACTTGGGATGGCATGAACTCTATTGTTGTTGATTACTTTTCCAATCTTTTTGCTGCTACTCCTCTTGACTCAGTTTCTAAACATAATGTTCTTCAAGCAATACCTTCTCTTATCACTTCTGAGGAGAACTCTATTTTTATTGCTCCTATTACTATCAATGAGCTTCAAAAAGTAGTTTTTAAAATGCTAAAAGGGAAAACCCTAGGTCCTGATGGTTTTCCTATTGAGTTCTACCAAGAGTTCTGGGATATCCTTCATGTTGATTTATTAGATATTGTGGAAGAAGCTAGGAAAGCTACAGAAATTTTGAAGGTTATCAATAAAACTTATATTACTCTTGTTCCAAAAGCTCAAGAGGTTGATCATATCTCAGCTTTTAGACCTATTGCTTTATGTAATGTTCTTCTCAAAATCATTACTAAAATCATGGCGAAAAGGTTGAAGCCTCTTTTGCATAAGATTATTTCCCCAGATAAAGGGTGTTATGTGGAAGGACGTCCAATAGTAGATGAGATAGTTCTTGCTCAGGAAGCCATCCATTCCATGGATATGCAAAATTCTCCTTCCATGTTCATTCGGTTAGACTTATCCAAAGCTTATGACAGAGTGGATTGGCACTTCCTTATCAAAGTTTTGAGGCAATTTGGTTTCTCTAAGGATTGGATGGATTGGATTATGGGATGTTTCTCTTCAATTTCCTACCTAGTTCTTATCAATGGCAGGCCTTCTCAATCTTTTCTAGCTTCCAAAGGTATTAGGCAAGGTGACCCACTATCCCCTTATTTATTAAGCATTCTTGTTGAATGCTTGGGTAGGACTATAACCAAAAAGAGGGAAAAAAAACCCTTGAGGGAGTTACCATTTCTCATGGAGCTAGACCTATCTCTCATCTTCAATTTGTGGATGACTCTACTCTTTTAGGTAAAGCTACAATTAAGGAAGCTTCTAATATTAAGCAAATCATTAGTTGTTTTTCTAAGTCTACTGGGCAGTTGATCAATGAAGACAAATATAAAGTTATTTTCTTTCATTGCTCTACTAGACGAGAATCCATGGTCTTGGATAAATTAAGATATAAGAAGACCTCTCTTCCAATCACTTATTTAGGTATTCCCATAAATATTCAAAGGCAAAAAAATAAATATTGGAATTGGTTGTTGGACAAAGTCAAGAAGAAAATTGGAAAGTGGACCAACAAGTGGCTTTCTTCTGGGAGTAGAATCACCTTGGTAAAATCATTCCTTCAAGCTATTCCTATTTATGTTTCTTCAATTTTGAATATCCCAAAGGCTGTTCTTCGAGAATTGGATCAAATCAGTCATTGTTTCCTTTGGAGTGGTACTAAAGAGAAAATAAAATGGGCCTTGGTGAAATGGGATACTTTATGTCTTCCTAAGAGTGAAGGGGGGTTAAGATTCCGGTCTTCAATTAATAACAACAAATATTTAGCTGCTAAATTATATTGGAGGATGTTGCATAACCCCAATGTTCTTTGGGCCAATAATCTTCGTGCTAAATATGCTAAGAACAAAAGTCTTGAAGACCTTGTTCGCTATCAACTTCCTACCAAAGGTTCTCCCATTTTAGCAGTTCTTAATACTGGTGAGGATTTGATAAAGAAAAAATTATTTTGGATCATTCATAATGGTCAACATGCAAATTTTTGGACAGATTCTTGGGATGGTCACAAACCTTTGATAACTCAGTTTCCCGATTGGAGTCCTTGGATGGAGGAGCTTCACTGAGCTAATTGGATAAAGGTGGCTAATTACTGTCGGTGCCATACTGGTAATTCAAAGGTTGGTAGATATTAGATCCCTATTGAGGACTGGCCTATTCAAATCCCAGAAATGCAAAGACAAGATATCCAAGGCATCCTTCATATGAGATCCCTCTCTTGGTCCCATGAAAAAGATTGTTTTGGATGGAACAACACTACTAAGGGTGAGTATTCAGTTGCTCAAGGTTATTTGACCTTATGCCATAATAATCCCAACCATTCTTCTGACATATTTTCTCGATTGTGGGCTCAAAAGATCTGGCCTAAGGTGAGGTTCTTTAATTGGATTTTATTGCATCGTAGGGTGCTTACTGGTGAGCAACTTATGAAGTGTGGTTTTCATGGCCCTTTTAGATGTGAAATGTGTGAAGAGAATGTAGAAAATATCAACCATATTTTTATTGAGTGTACTTTAGCCTCTAAGCTATGGAGGAGAATGGCCACTTTACTTGGCTTACGAGTGGTCCAATTTTTTTACTTTTGAACAAATTTGGAGGGATTGGCCTAATCAAGAGGGTGTTGATCATTTTATTAGGCAATTAGTTTGAATGGGTTCTACCATTCTTCTTTGGAATATTTGGAATGAAAGGAACATCCAAATTTTTAATCAAGATAGGAAGGATATTCACTATATTTGGCAAAAGACCATAGCCAACTTAGTTGAATCAGTCCATCAACTCCTTAATCACCCCCAAAAATCTCACCAAATATGGGATCAAGTGATGCAAAGATTTAAGATTAAACCTTCTAAGGGCAACCGACTTAAAGGGAATGTGAGTATTATTAAGATGGATAGGACTAGAAATTTGCAACCTCCTCCTAAATATTTTGGAAAAGTCAATACTGATGGAGCCTCTAGAGGGAACCCTAGAAAAGCCAGTGTGGGAGGAATTGGTAGACTTTCAGATGGCTCCCTGGTTTTTACTTTTGCTGAGAATTTGGGTATTCTTTCCAATAACCTTGCTAAGGGGTATGGCATCCTCAGAGGTCTTCAGGAGGCTACTAAGGTTGGATGGGAAAAGGTGTTAGTTGAGTATGACTCTCAACTTATGATTAATCTCTTGAAGACTCCTTCTAAGAATCATAAGGTGGATTGGAGAATAAAAATAATTATTGAGAAGATTCAGTTAATCCAGATGGGATTTTTGAAAGTTGATTACAATCATGTGGTTAGAGATCAAAACAAGAGTGTTGATGCTTTAGCTAATTGGGCTTTGGACAAAGGTGATCTTACTTGTTATGGACACCCTCCTATATGGTGGGCTTCTCAAATTAGGGAAGCTCTTATTTCTATCATTTCTTTGGATGGCTCCAATTTTGAAGGTACCTAGTTTCTTCATGTTTTTTTTTTTTGGCTTCTCTTTTGGTCATTCAGTTTTTTTTTAGTTCCCTAGCTCATTCTATTCTTTATTTTGTTTCCTCTGTTGATTCTTGCCTTAATAGTCTTCTGGTCTAGATAGGTCATTGTTTTGTTAATTTTTTTTTTCTTTTTTGTTTTTTTTGTTTAGTTTTTTAAGGTGGGTGGGTTCTTTTGTTTTGTTTTGTTTTTGTGTTGTTTGTGTTGTTTTTTGTTGTTCTTGTGTTTTTTTTGTTTTGTTTTTTTTTTTTATGTTTTTTGTTATTGTTCTTGTGTTTTTTTCGTTCTTGTTCTTGGGTTTCTCTTTGTTTGTGTTATTTTGTGTTTTATGTGTGAGTGTTTTCTATGTATTTTGTTTTTGTTTATTGTCTGTTGTTAATTGTTTTTTACTTTTTAATTTTTTAGGTTTTGGTTGTGTTTATTTTTCATGTTTTTTTGGGTTATGTCTTTGTAGTATTCTGTTGTTTTTGTCTTTTTTGTGTTTTGTTATGTGGTTCTTGTGTTTTTATTTGTGGTTTGTGTTGTGGTTTATTTATCTTATTGTGCGTGTTTGGTTATGCTTTTGTTTTTGACACACTCAAGGAACATGTTTTTTATTTTATTTTATTATTTTTGTTGTTATTTACTTATTTTTAAATTGGTTTTGTGTGTTTTTTTGCTCCTTGAGTATGTCAAAGGTGGTAGGCCAGGTCCGAGTCCTGGGCGTTTTTGGTGGAATGGATACCCTTGCCTCCTTGGGTCTTACCCGAAAGTGGCATCCCTTTTGGGATGTTTTCCACAAATAAAAAAATAAAAAATAAATTTAGGGTTTTAATTCATTCATCAATTCAAATGGTCTTTGGGATTCTATTCCTTTAAGTTTTCAATATACATGGTTTAATATATGCATTAGGAAAACTCATATAGCACAAATATTGGATATATTTTTGTTATGCAACACATGGTTACAAAAAGAGTATACAATATCTTTACATATTTTATTTTAAGCAAGATAAGGTCATGAACCCATTCTTTTGACTTGTGATTTACTAAAAACTGATTACCAAAAGTCATTTCACTTCTAGTCTGTGTGGCTCCAAGACCCTAATTTCTTCCAAATGGTTATCTTATGGTGGGATGAAGCAAACTTTGAAGTATCATATATGTACAAGTTTGTTCAAATGATAAAATATCTAGAGGGGTAAATGAATATTTGGAATGTCAAATATTTTGGTATCATTTTTAATGAAAATAAGGAAATTGAATCCAAGTTTAAAAATTTACGAGATAATAGAAATCAATGGAATGGGCCATGATATTATGTGCAATAAAAAATTGTAGTCTAATTATCTTAATGTATTGAAAAGGTATGAATGATATTGGTTCCAAAAAAACAAGGACAAATGGCTCAAGAAAGGAAATAAGTATACCAAAAACATTTATGTTACAAAAATATAAAATTTATTTTTGTCATATAAAAAATATTTAAACTCCAAATGAAAAAAAATATTAAGAAATAAGAGGAAGGGGAAGATATTAGGAAGGAAAAAATTAATTATTTTAAAAATATTTTATCAAATATTGGGCAAGATAAGGAGGCACAAAGCAATATTTTGGAAAATAGTCCATAAATCATCACATAGGGAAAAAATGAAAGCTCAATGAAGAATATATCTATGGAGGAGCTACATGAGATAGTTTTCTCTTTCCATCCTAACAAGGCACCTAGTCTTGATGGATTTCCTACAATATTCTTTCAAAAAAATTAAGATTTATTGAAGAGTGATAGGTTGGTTGTTGTTCAAGAGGCCCAAAAAAGAAGGATGCAATAAATGAGATCAATTCCATATTTATTACATTGGTTCTTAAAAAAAATTGAGATAAAATATTATGATAACTTTTGTCCAATTAGCCTTTGTAATATGACTTTTAAGATCATTTCAAAAATTATGGCGAATAGGTTGAAAAGTATATTAGGTTATGTTATCTTAGGGGAGCAAGGTGGTTTTGCTTGTGTTAAACAAATGTACAAGAGACCATAAATTCTCTTCATTCAATAAAAAACCAAGTCTACTTATAAATTTAGATATGAAAAAAACACATGATAGGGTTCGTTGGAATTTTGTATATGATATTCTAAAAAACATTGTTTGATCAAGGTTAGTGTGAATGGATTAGATATTGTTATAGTACTCCAAAATATTATGTTTTGGTCAATGGTTCTCCTATTAGATACTTTAAGTCATCTCATGGACTATGCCAATATTTTTTTATTATGGTAAATCATAGGGGTTTTTGAAAGGGTCCCAACCCTTATATACAAGACTAATAAAAGATAAGCAATTAAGCTCAAAAGACTAGAACAAACAACAAACACACTCCTCAAGAGTTACAAAAAAATTATAGCATATCTAAATCAAAATTGCAATAAGGGGGTGATATTATCCAGCATCAGGTTGTTTTGTCATTGCCCAAAGTAGTGCTCGATCTCCTCTTGGAGTGGCTCCCTTTTTTTAGTTATTTTGTTTATTCACCTTTATAGGGGCTGGTTTTATTTTTGGCCTCGGGCCTTGTCTTTACGACGTTGATTGTTTGGGTGGCCTTGTGCCCTGATCTATGATTTTTCCATATACCTTTTTATTGTAACCTCTCTTATTTTTTATTGAATATAATTGTTGGTTCCAACAAAAATAGCAACAACAAAATATAACCAAAGAACAAGAGCATCAGTAGATACAAGTTTGTTATCTTTGTTTTTTGGAAAACTACAATCAACTTTCAAAGCTCAAAACTTTTTCTTTACAAATCCATTTTTCATGTGTGATACACCATTGGAGAATTCACTCATAAAATTTCATCAAATTCTAAGCACATTTGGTCCCTCAAATATAGATTGTCATGCTTTGCTACACATTCTACACTCTATTGTAACTGCTACATTTTTAAAAGAATGGGTATTGAAATGTCCCAATGACTATAAATATAGGCTTCTTAATATCCCTTTTCAAAATCAAATTTTTATGAGGAAAAACTCTAACTTGCCATTGTATAGACTAACCTAGCACACCAACTCTCCACCACTACAATTAAACCAAGCATACCCAAAAGAAAATGGAACCAACAAAATATTTAGGAGGGTTGAAACAAAGGAGAAAAACAAAATACAAGGTTATCAAACATCAACAACTACTAATATGTCCTTCTAAATCAATGACCTTTAAGAGAGCTTCTAGAAAGGTATTTTCCAAACCTTTCTTCCCTTCAAAAAAACTCCCATATTTGCTATTACATAAGTAGTAGAGTTACCTTCCCTATAGGTGTGTTGAACAACAAAATTATCCAAACTAGATAGGATAGAAATTGCATCTTGGATAATATTTTCAATGTTCTAGCTTGGAGTTTTTTGGTTTTGTGAGCTATTAATAGACTATGCCAATATGATCCACTACTACTTATCTATTTATTCTTATTGCATAGGCACTAAGGATATTTTTCTTGAAAGCAAAAATAGAAGGAAAAATCAAAGCTAATAAAGTTACAACAAATGGTCCTTTTAAATCTCATCTCCAAATTTTTAATGTTAATTTTCTTCTAGGCCATCCATTAGTTAGTGAGGACATGGAGTTAAATCGATATCACTATGTTATGAGAATGCTACTAGACAATTGGTTAATACTAAAAAATCCAAGATTTTCATTAACATTGCCCTAGATTTACAATGATCAACATGGATATTTTAAAGTTTAAAATTAAAATATTTTCATAAACCTACTACTCGGGTATTTTTTGTCTCGTAAGCGAAGGACAAAGGATCTTTGGGACTAATGTTCAAATAGAATGAAAGCTTATTTGGAAGGTTGGAAAGGTAAGTTAGTAACCATGTCAAGAAATGTTACAACTCGTAAAGACTAGATTACAATCCATTATTATTTATGTGATAGAACTTTCAAGATTGTTAGTAGGTATAACATTAGAAATTGATAAATTGCAAAGATATTTTCTTTGTAAAGGATGTGTTGAAATTCATAATATTTTCAAAAAATGAAGAGAAGCAATCCGTCCACTCAAATATTATACATAAAGCATAAAAGGATGAATGAAAGGAAAAGATACAAATATTGGGGGCACCTGTAGGCACCATAAATAATAATTGTATTATCCATAAACAAGATTCTAAAAAAAATGATGATGAAAATGAGGAGTGGTGGGGCATATTTATACCAATATTAAAAACCCAAATACATAAATAAACTTACTCTTAAGTAGACATAACAAAAGAGCATTTAAGGTTAATTATAATTTTATAATGTGGGTTTAATCATAACAAGATTGATTGTGGCCCATAAGGATTATATAATAGAATATTATAATAAATTTAACACATTGCACAATGAATGCACTTAGGCCTATCCAATATTGTATCATACAATGTTGGTCTTGGTCATAAAATATATTATAATTTCAACACCCTCCCATAATCTAGACTAAGGGATCAAGGAGGGAATACATTAGTGATAATAATATCTTCTCCCTATAATATATTCTCTAATGAGCCTTTGTAGTTTAGGTATATCTTTCATAATTTCCCTCATCATATGGAATATGTCTACCTATCTTCAAGAACGTAGCTTCAATCATTTATAATTTTAGTAGGCAATTATTCATTGAATGTTCTTCCACCTTGCAGTATCTATAAATGGTATTTAACTTCTTGGAGGACCTAGCGTAGACCTTAGTACCCTAGGTCTATGTCTACTTAGGTTTAAATTTCTTTGTACGAGACTAAATGTATGAAGTGCCAACATAATTTCTCATTGCCATATGAAAATGAACTAGGAGAGAGAATAGTTGATCAAGAGTAAGAGTCTTTTAAGATTCAAATAATATAGGAATAATATGAACCATGAGGTTCAACATATAAAATGAAGGGAAGATATTAGTAAGGATAATTTTCATGCATTCTACACCTATCTTTCTTTTTTACCTTCAAAATATTCAATATATGCTTTCAATACCTTAAATCTCATAATATAGTCGTTAATGTTATCAAAATTAGCCAATTTAAGAGAAGAAAGCTCTAGTTCTAGGCAACTTACTCTAGTAGTATTAAATTTTCCAAATAACTTGTGTAATTTTGACCATACCTTGATAGGTTTACTCTCTTGTTTGATGTGGAAAAGTAATTGTTGGACATTTTGAGTAGATGAGTTGTCATTGATGTCAAGAGTGAGTGGTCATTGATGTCAAGCTTTTAGCAGCAGTCAGTGGCAGTTTCAATGGGCAGCATCAGTTTAGGTTCTCCAATAAGTGCAAAAGGATAGTCCACCTTCGGTTGATCAAGACCCAGTTCCAGGAAGTCAAATGAGGTCCAAAGGGCAAAGAAGAGGCCCAGGAAAATAATATTATAATAGTTTATTATAATATTAAAAAGGAAATTTAAATTAATTATAAATTAATTAATATAATTTTATTATAAATTAATTTATTAATTAATTTAATTAACTTTCATGTTACTTAAGTTAATTATAAGTTAATTTTAATTTAATTATAAATTAATTTTTATTAATTTAATAAACCCTAAAAAGGGTTATAAAGCTAAGTTTATAAATCAAATTTAAAATTTGATTTGAGCGCCGACGTGTTATGGCAATAAGGCATCATGTATAAATAAAGGTAAAACCTTTGCCTTAGAACTCCCCAATGCTTTATTCGAATGCCTATGTTCTAGATTATGCGTAGAAAGGATGCAACAATTTTGTGTTGAAAAGTCTTCGACGGTAGAAGAACGAAGAAATAGGAGCAAGGCTCCTCTCACCCTGCACAAGCGCCACGTAGCATAGTTGGCGATGGTGGAAGGTGTTAAGACGTGTTTTGGCAGGGAGGACAGGTTCGAATCCCATGGGGTTCATGTTTTGCAAGGAAGGAAGGTCTTCATTTTGGAAGTAGACACCAATGAGGAAACAAAGGGAGGCTAGCGCCTTCCCCTCCTCGTGGGAGCGCCTAGCCCACGTGGTGGGCTAGCACCTTGGTAAGGCGCTCGACGGAGAGGTCTCTTGTTCAAAACCCACCGAGGCCTTTTTGTGGTTGAGACAAAGGTATGCACTGATGATTGTTATGTTGGTCACTTAATTTGGGATGTGCTAAGGTTGAAGGAAAATAAAAATATTTTTATGTGCCTAAGGTTGAAAAATAAATGTTTTGATGGTTTATAAGATTTAATTTTTGCCTAAATTAATATTGGTTATTAAGTGTTTTGAGGGAGATAAAAGGGTAGGCAATTATTATTTCTGAAGGGTTATTTTTGAAAGATTGATTTATTAAATTGGAGATTATAAGGAGCAATTTGAGTGATTATTTTTATGTGTGATTTGATGATTTCTAATTTCAAGGAGTAATAAGGTGTATTTGGGATTGATTATTTTTGTGTTTGAGAAATATCTTGAAAGAGAGTTAGTGTGATATTTTGTCATCTAATCATTAAAATTGGCAAAGAAGAAAATTGTGATTGAGACAGGTTTTCTAAGGGCACTTCTACATCAAACAAAAGGTATGGGCACATCTTCCTAGTGAGTGATTGTTGAATGTTGTGAATGCAAAGTTGGAGTGAAAAGGATTGTTTGGTAAGCATTGTTGAGTGTGTTTTGAATTAATGCTTCAAGGTTTTCTGGAATAAAGAGTTGTTGATAAAACCTTGTTTTATAAGCATTGTTGTTGAAGTGATTAGTTGAGTGAAGAACTTGAACTAGGGTTTGCAAAGATCATGAGTATCATTGTTATGTGAGATTGATTGATAAGCATTGTTGGAAATATTTGAGTGAGTGTTCATATGCTTGGACTAGGGTTTGTGAGCAAGGATTATTTCATTGAGTGATTGGTTGAGTAGATTTGGTTGAGCCTAGTCAAGTGGATGTGTTGAAGTGATAGTTCAAGTTCTATGAAACAAATTGTTCTATATTCTGAATTGAGTTGAGAAAGAGATTGAGTGTTGATGAATGTGAAACATATTGAGTCTCTAACAATTATCTATATGTTTTATGATAAAAGAGTGATTGAAAGTGATTGAGCATTGTGGTGAGTGTGAAGCATATTGAGTCTCTAACAATTCTCTATATGTTTCTGTGGTAAAAAAGTGATTGAAAGTGATTGAGAATTGTGGTGAATGTGAAGCATATTGAGTCTCTAACAATTCTCTTTATGTTTCTATGAGATTGGACAAGTTCTAGTGAGGACTTGTTGAGCAGATTTGAGGCAAGTCTTAGAGAAGACTTTGTAGTGGTTTTTTGGAGGTTTTTTGAGGGAGAGATTGAGAGTTGATTTGGAAAGTTCTAGTGAGGACTTGTTGAGAATTGGACAAGTTCTAGAGAGGACTTGTGGATAGATTAGTGTGAGATTTTGTGGAAGCTTACAAGGTATATTTGAGATAAGTCTTTGAGAAGACTTGTGAGTATAATTGATTGATTGATTTGTTCAAACCTTGAGTTAAGGTTTGGGGTAGATCTAGTAGTGTTGATTTGTGATTGGATCAAGCTTTGTGTTAAGGCTTGAGGATAGATATTGAGGATAGAATTTGTGCTAGACCAAAGGACTAGTGTTTAGTATAGGATAGATTAGAGGATATATTTGGTATGAGGAAGAGTTTGGTGATATTTGAGGATAGGTTTGTGCTAGACCAGAGATAGAGATTGAGTAGATTTGTGCTAGATCAAAGGACTATGTTTAGTGTAGATTTGAGATAGAGATTTGAAGGTGATAGAGTATAGAGGATGATAGTCTCTAGTGGATAGAGATCCATTAGCTAGGGTAGTGAGGATAGGTGTCTTCAGTGGATAGAGATCCATTAGCTAGAGTAGTGGGGGAATAGTTCTTCTAGAAGATCACTAGTCAGAGCTAAGGAGAAAGGAGTTCTCCTATGGATAGAGATCCATGAACTTGATTAGGGGATTGGTGTCTCCTTTGGATAGAGATCCATAAACATTGTAATAGGGAAAGGATTCCCAAGAGATTGATTGAGAAAATTTTAGTGAAATATTTTCTTCGTGGAGTAGCCCACATTGGGTGAACCACGTTAAATTGGTGTCTCTATTGTGTGTGGTGATTTATGCATTGCTTTGATTACTATTATTGATATTTCTATCTATACATTGCATAATATTGATTGGGAAAGAAAAGTAAAAAGTGGTCTTATACTGTTCACCCCCTCTCAGTATAAGCTTGTGTTCTTCAATTGGTATCAGAGTGGGTTCCTTCGGAAGAGTTTAATAACTTGAAGGAAAAGCTTTCAAGAACATAATGGATTCTAAGAATGGGTCCTCAGATAATTCAACACCAATATTTTATGGAAGTGATTATATATTTTGGAGTATGAGAATGAAGATTCACCTGAAGGCACTTGGCAATGAAATTTGGGAAGCAGTTGAAAATGGATACATACCACCAGTTGATCCACCTACAGATAAGGAAGGTAAGCTTCTACAACATTACAATTCAAAAGCAATGAATGCAATTTTGAGAGGTTTGCATAGAACAAAATCCATAAAAGTTATGCATTGTAAAGATGCAAAAGGAATTTGGGATAAGTTGCAAAGCATATATGAAGGAGATAAAAGTGTCAAAAAGGCAAAGATACGAAATCTCAAAGGACAATTTGAAGAATTAAGAATGAAGGATGAGGAAAATATTAGTACTTATCTACTTCGGGTAGATGAGGTTGTTAATGCCATGCAAGGACTTGGACTTAAGGTTGAAGAATCTGATGTTTGTGATAAGGTCTTAAGATCTCTTCCAAAAATATTTAGTGAAAATATTTCTGCTATAGAAGAATCAAAATATGGTGATTCTTTGACAAGAGATATGTTACTTGGTATTCTTACAACTTTTGAGTTAAGAACAAAAGAGGAACCTAATCTCCAGAAGGAAGCAACATTCAAAGCTACTAAGAAGACAAAGGGCAAAAAGTTAGATTCAAGCAATGAGTCATCCAGTGATGAAGAAGCTAATTATGGCAGAAGGAATAAGGATTCAAGAAGATTTAAAGATGCAAAATCTGTTAGATGTTTCAATTGTGGAAAGTATGGTCACTATGCAACTGATTTTCAAGAAGCTAAAAATAACAATGATGAAGAAAAATAGGATCACAGGAACATGGAATCAAAAAGATACAGGTACCAAAAGAAAGGCAAGGATGGACAAGGCAAACAAGGAAAGAAGTTCTTTCAAAGACAAAAGAGGAGCTACTATGCAGACAAGGCAAGTAAGTACTCAAGTGATAGTGATACTAGTTATTCAAGTAATGATAAAGATGAAGTCCTATTTTTGATTGAAGAAAAAGAAGAAGTTAAGAAAAGGTCACCAATAATTCTCAAGTGTTTTAGATGTGGTAATTTTGGACATCTTGAAGATAGTTGTACAAGGAATGGTTTCAGTTTCAGTGATGATGAATATGAGGATACACTTGAAGGACCAGAAGAGAATATTCTAATGGCACTAGAAGAAGAAGAAGGTGATCCTATAGAAGACAAGTCAGAAAAGAATGAAGATGTTCTCAAAGGCAAAAAAATAGAGGAAGAATCAAAAAAAGAAGGAGTTGATCTTGAGGGAGAGCTTATTTATGCTCTTAAAACTTTAAATAAGGTAAGAAAGCAAAACTCCCAACTTGAGATTCAGTTTCAAGAATGTGATGAAGAGAGAGGAAAGCTTATAGAGGATCTAAACAAGTCAATGGCTAAGACAAAGAAGTTCAAGGATAAGTTAGAAGCAAAGGTCTTAGAATGTGAAAAGTTAGAACAAGAAGTAGCTCTACTAAGGGAAGAAGTAGAAAAGTCTAAGGATAAGCTACACAAGTTTGGAAGAAGTTCAAAGAATTTGGATAAGATGATCAAGGTACAAAGAAGGTCAACAAATAAAATAGGTCTTGGTTTTGAAGAGGCTCAAAAGAAACAAGAAGAAGAGTCAACCTCAAGTTCTGAAGAAGAAGAAACTTTAGAAGAAGATAGTGTAAGAGAAAGTGAGACTTCTGAGGATGAGTTGGACAATAGAAATTTCAACAAGGAAAGGAACAATGCACAAAGAAGAAATAGATGGAACATGGAACCAACATAGAGAAAAAGAGACTAAGAGACCAATGAGGTCAAGGCAAGGAAATTTCAATGGATGATGTTTCTCATGTCACAGATTTGGGCACATGGCTTCACAGTGTAGGACACATGAAAGACAGGAATATGGGAACTTCAGAAGCAGGCAACTTTTCCATGGGTATTGCTACTCATGTAATCAGTTTGGTCACAAGGCAATGAATTGCAAGGTACATGACAGGAACAGATATGGCTTCACCAGGAGAAATCCCAAGACATTTGCACCTCCAAGGAATAATAACATTAAGTGTTATAAGTGCAATAATGATGGACATACAACAAAGTGGTGTAGAGCAGACATTCCAGAATCAAGCATGAACAGGAACAAGAATATGGACATGAACAGGAATAGGAATATGGACATGAACAGGAATAGGAACATGGACATGAATAGGAATAGTCAAAGGAATCAGAAGGATCATATGAGAAGGAAAGAGGACAAAGGTAAAGACCAGTGCTTGTTGGGAGTAGAAATACTCCCACCCTAGAATTAACCACCTCAAGAGGAGGTGGGGGAGGGGCTAAGCTAAGAGACTCATTCTTAGCCTCGAGCCCCAAAGGTGACCCTTTGCCATTGATGTCAAAGGGGGAGATATTTGAGTAAGGGGGAGAGATTTGGTTTAAGGAGAGAGCATTGAGTCAGGGGAGCAATTTCCTAGGGGAGTAGAATAAGAAAAAGGTCAAGTTTTGGTAAAAATAATTTGGGTTGCCATCAATGACAAAGGGGGATATTGTTGGACATTTTGAGTAGATGAGTTGTCATTGATGTCAAGAGTGAGTGGTCATTGATGTCAAGCTTTCAACAGTCAATGGTAGTTTTAGTGGGCAGCATCAGTTTTAGGTTCTCCAATAAGTGCAAAAGGATAGTCCACCTTTAGTTGATCAAGACCCGGTTCTAGGAAGTCAAATGAGGTCCAAAGGGCAAAGAAGAGGCCCAGGAAAATAATATTATAATAGTTTATTATAATATTAAAAGGAAATTTAAATTAATTATAAATTAATTAATATAATTTTATTATAAATTAATTTATTAATTAATTTAATTAACTTTCATGTTACTTAAGTTAATTATAAGTTAATTTTAATTTAATTATAAATTAATTTTTATTAATTTAATAAACCCTAAAAAGGGTTATAAAGCTAAGTTTATAAATTAAATTTTAAATTTGATTTGAGCATCGACGTGTTATGGCAATAAGGCATCATGTATAAATAAAGGTAAAACCTTTGCCTTAGAACTCCCCAATGCTTTATTCGAATGCCTATGTTCTATATTGTGCGTAGAAAGGATGCAACAATTTTTGTGTTGAAAAGTCTTCGATGGTAGAAAAGAAGAAATAGGAGCAAGGCTCCTCTCACCTTACACAAGCATCACGTAGCACAGTTGGTGATGGTGAAAGGTGTTAAGACGTGTTGTTGGTAGGAAGGACACGGTTCGAATCCTAGGGTTCATGTTTTGCAAGGAAGGAAGGTCTTCATTTTGTGAAGAGGTGCCAATGAGGAAATAAAGGGAGGCTAGCACCTTCCCCTCCTCGTGGGAGTGCCTAGCCCACGTGGTGGGCTAGCACCTTGGTAAGGCGCTCAATGGAAATGTCTCTTGTTTGAAACCCATCGAGGCCTTTTTGTGGTTGAGACAAAGGTATGCGTTGATGTTGTTATGTTGGTCGCTTAATTTGGGATGTGCTAAGGTTGAAGGAAAATAAAAATATTTTTATGTGCCTAAGGTTGAAAAATAAATGTTTTGATGGTTTATAAGATTTAATTTTTGCCTAAATTAATATTGGTTATTAAGTGTTTTGAGGGAGATAAAAGGGTAGGCAATTATTATTTCTGAAGGGTTATTTTTGAAAGATTGATTTATTAAATTGGAGATTATAAGGAGCAATTTGAGTGATTATTTTTATGTGTGATTTGATGATTTCTAATTTCAAGGAGTAATAAGGTGTATTTGGGATTGATTATTTTTGTGTTTGAGAAATATCTTGAAAGAGAGTTAGTGTGATATTTTATCATCTAACCATTAAAATTGGCAAAGAAGAAAATTGTGATTGAGACAGGTTTTCTAAGGGCACTTCTACATCAAACAAAAGGTATGGGCACATCTTCCTAGTGAGTGATTGTTGAATGTTGTGAATGCAAAGTTGGAGTGAAAAGGATTGTTTGGTAAGCATTGTTGAGTGTGTTTTGAATTAATGCTTCAAGGTTTTCTGGAATAAAGAGTTGTTGATAAAACCTTGTTTTATAAGCATTGTTGTTGAAGTGATTAGTTGAGTGAAGAACTTGAACTAGGGTTTGCAAAGATCATGAGTATCATTGTTATGTGAGATTGGTTGATAAGCATTGTTGGAAATATTTGAGTGAGTGTTCATATGCTTGGACTAGGGTTTGTGAGCAAGGATTATTTCATTGAGTGATTGGTTGAGTAGAGTTGGTTGAGCCTAGTCAAGTGGATGTGTTGAAGTGATAGTTCAAGTTCTATGAAATAAATTGTTCTATATTCTGAATTGATTTGAGAAAGAGATTGAGTGTTGATGAATGTGAAACATATTGAGTCTCTAACAATTCTCTATATGTTTTTTATGGTAAAAAGAAATATTGAAAGTGATTGAGCATTGTGTATGTGAATGTGAAGCATATTGAGTCTCTAACAATTCTCTATATGTTTCTATGAAAAGAGTGATTGAAAGTGATTGAGCATTGTGGTGAATGTGAAGCATATTGAGTCTCTAACAATTCTCTTTATGTTTCTATGAGATTGGACAAGTTCTAGTGAGGACTTGTTGAGTAGATTTGAGGTAAGTCTTAGAGAAGACTTGTTTTGGGATTGATTGAGAGTGAATTGGACAAGTTCTAGTGAGGACTTGTTGAGAATATTTGGATAAGTTCTAGAGAGGACTTGTGGATAGATTAGTGTGAGATTTTGTGGAAGCTTACAAGGTATATTTGAGATAAGTCTTTGAGAAGACTTGTGAGCAGAATTGATTGATTGATTTGTTCAAACCTTGAGTTAAGGTTTGGGGTAGATCTAGTAGTGTTGATTTGTGATTGGATCAAGCTTTGTGTTAAGGCTTGAGGATAGAGATTGAGGATATATTTAGTGCTAGGATTAGAATTGAGGATAGATTTGTGCTAGACGTAGAAAGGACTATGTTTAGTACAAATTTGAGGATAGATTTTGGTGTATATTTGAGGATAGGTTTGTGCCATACCAGAGACAGAGATTGAGCAGATTTGTGCTAGACCGAAGGACTGTGTTTAGTGTAGATTTGAGATAGAGATTTGAAGGTGATAGAGTATAGAGGATGATAGTCTCTAGTGGATAGAGATCCATTAGCCAGGGTAGTGAGGATAGGTGTCTTCAGTGGATAGAGATCCATTAGCCAGAGTAGTGGGGGCAGTAGTTCTTCTAGAAGATCACCAGTCAGAGCTAAGGAGAAAGGAGTTCTCCTATGGATAGAGATCCATGAACTTGATTAGGGGATTGGTGTCTCCTTTGGACAGAGATCCATAAACATTGTAATAGGGAAAGGATTCCCAAGAGATTGATTGAGAAAATTTTAGTGAAATATTTTCTCCGTGGAGTAGCCCACATTGGGTGAACCACGTTAAATTGGTGTCTCTATTGTGTGTGGTGATTTGTGCATTGCTTTGATTACTTGTTGTTGATATTGCTATCTATACATTGCATAATATTGATTGGGAAAGAAAAGTAAAAAGTGGTCTTATACTGTTCACCCCCCTCTCAGTATAAGCTTGTGTTCTTCAAGTAACTCTAGTTCAATCTATAAGGAAAATAGGCCAAGAGCCTCTTGTTCTATTTAGTAGTGAGTTTCTTCATTAAGGGTTGTAGCTTTATATTCTTGAAATATGTACCATAGGTTTTTACTACATAAAAAGCCAATAATTTAGATTGACCAAACAATATAATTTTTCTTAATGAGAAGATTAACTAGGGCATTCTAATCCATCTTAAAGAATTTGACTTGTAACACTATAGTAAGTTTGTGAATTGATGCTACCAATTTATAGAGATTGAAAATTTACATGATCTTATAAAGGGGGGCTCAAAATGATTTCACATGCAAAAGTTATGGCCTTAGGAATTTTTCCCTAATGGATCTCAAAAATTCAAAAAATAGATCCCTAAACCTTAGTAAAACAACATCTAATTTCTCGTTGCCACTTGGCATTGTATTATTTGTTGGTGTCCTCTAGTTATTTTTCGCCACCTTAGCATCCTTGTTCTAGTGCAATTGCAACAAATGTTGTGTTTTCATTGATATAGGGGTTTTACATATATCAAAAAGCATTATTTATGGATTTAAAAGTGGCCATGTTGGCCATCATGTTGACCAAAGAAGCATCCTTCTTTGTAAGATAAGCATAAAGTATCAGAAAGACTCAAAATGTGATCTCTCTAGTGTAAGGAATAACACTTTAACCAACATGCCATGATTATTTTTATGTAGTAAAGCCTTCCTTTCTTACATGAACTTTTCTCAATCACTAATTATAAAAGCTAAAACAAAAAAGGTTCCTTCTATTGGAGTCAAGTGCTTCAACCCACGTCCCTAAAATATTTTTGTTTTTTTTCATTCCATAGTGTTCATTTTTAGAGAATATTACATTATTTGGTACATATCAATGTACCACCATGGGTACATGCTTAGATTAGGAGTTTGTCTTAGATTATTATTTAAGTATTTACTTTATGTAATGGAATAAATATGCAATGATGTAAATGTGCATGTTATCCACATGTACATGAGTCCTTTAGAATAGGAATAACAAGTGTCTTTAGTTAGGTGTGCATGTGCACAAGTGTCTATCATGCAGAATGCACATGTGTCCTTAGGGTAGAAAAGTGAAGAGTCACATACTAGTATATATTTGTGACTAAGCATTGTAATTGATAATGAAGAATGCATTGCTCATAGCATGCATTAGTATATATCCAAATACTTATCAAGTTCCTATTTTTGTGAGATTTCATTAATGGCTATTTCATGAGTTATTTCAGAATTTTCTCATGCTATTTACATGCTTGTTAGATTGCTATTATTATAGTTATAACATTGCATGGTCATTTTTACATCTTGTGGTTGCATTTCCTTAAATATAGATCATCAAAAGCTAACAGTGGTATCAAATAATAAGTTATATCAATAGGAAACAGAGATCTGCAAGAGATATTAGAGGAGATTTGAGGAGAACTTTGAAGAACACAAGCTTATTTTGAGAGGGAACAGTATAAGACCACTTTTTACTTTTATTTCCAAATCAATATTATGCAATGTATAGATAGTAATATCAAAAACAATAATCAAATCAATGCAAAAATCACCACACACAATAGAGACACCATAATTTACGTGGTTCACCCAATGTGGGCTACTCCACAGAGAAAATATTTCACTAATTTTTTCTCAATAAATCTCTTTGGAATCCTTTCCCTATTTTGATGTTTATGGACCTATGTCCAAAGGAGACACCAATCCCCTAAATCAAGTTCATGGATCTCTATCCACATGAGAACTCCTCCTTTGTTGTGGATGGTGATCCTCTAGAAGACTGTTGCCTCCACTACACTAGTTTATGGATCTCTCTCCACTGAATACTCTTGTCCCCACTCAGAATACCTATCCTCACTACCCTAGTTAATGGATCTCTATCCACTGGAGACTACTATCTTATCTACTCTATCACTTCCAAAGCTCTATCTCAAATTTATACTAAATATAGTCCTCTAGTCTAGTACAACTCTTCTCAATATCTGTCTCTATTCTGGCACAAACATGTCCTCAAATCTGCACCAAACTCTACTCTCAAATTTGTACTAAACACAATCCTTAGATCTAGCACAAATATATCCTTGATATCTTTCCTCAATCCTTAACTCAAGGCTTGAATAAAATCTTATGGATCTACCCTAAACCTTAACTCAAGGTTTGAACAAATCAATCAACTCTTCTCTCAAGTCTTCTTAAAGACTTGTCTCAAATATGCCTTTTAAGCTTCCACAAAATCTCACAATAATACGTCCATAATTCCTCTATAGAACTTGCTTAAATCTACTCTACAATTCCTCTTTATAACTTGCTCAAATAGTATCTACAAGTCCTCTCTATAACTTGCTCAATTCTGCTCTACAAGTCCTCTTTAGAACTTGCTCAAATCTTCTCTACAAGTCCTCTCTAGAAATTACTCAAATATGCTCTACAACTCCTCTCTAGAACTTGTCCAAAACTGCTCACTAAGTCCTCTCAAGAACTTGTCCAAATTTGTATTGTAAGCTTCCACAAAAGCTCACACAAAATCAGTCCACAAGTCTCCTCAAAGACTTACCTCAAATCTTCTCAAAAAGTCCACACAGAACTTGTCCAATCTCATAGAAAAATAAAGAGAATTGTTAGAGACTCAATATATTATATATTAATCACAATGCTCAATTACTTTCAATCACTCTCTTAGAAAAATAAGGAGAATTGTTAGAGACTCAATATACTTCAAATTCAACTCAATGCTCAATAACTTTCTCAACTCAATTCAGAATATAGAATAGTTTGTTTTATGGAACTTGAACAATCACTTCACACATCCACTTGACTAGGCTCAACCAACTCTACTAAACCAAACACCCAATGAAATAATCCTTGCTCACAAACCTTAGTCCAAGCATATAAACATCAACTCAAAATATTTCCAACAATGCTCAACCACAAATCTCACATAACAATGATACTCATGTTCTTTTCAATCTCTAGTTCAATTTCTTTGCCCAACAACTTACTTCAACAACAATGCTTATAAAACAATCCTCACATAGCAATGATACTCAAACCCTAGTTTAAGTTCTCTCAACCAATGGCTTCAACAACAATGCTTATAAAACAATCCTCACATAGCAATGATACTCAAACCCTAGTTTAAGTTCTTCTCTCAACCAATGGCTTCAACAACAATTCTTATAAAAAATCCTCACATAACAACTCTTTAACCCATAAAACCTTGAAGCATTAACTCAAACACACTTAATAAGGAAGCCCTAATTAAATCCTTTTCACTCCAAACTTATTTTGAGAAAATCAATCAATCAACTCAACTATGTAAGAATGTGCTCATACCTTTTTCTTGATGATTAAGGGATCTCATAAATAACACATAACCACAACCACTTCTATGCCAAACTCAAATAGGTTAGAAGATAAAACGTTCTCACAATGTAATGTAAAAACTCAAATACACCTTATCACTCCATCTATAAAAACAACCATCAACATACATAAAATATTTTCCAATAACACCTTATAATCTCCCAATTAAAATAAATTTAACATCCACCAATATTTATCTCAAAAATATCTTTAATTAAATTTTAATAGCAAGAACTTTGGCAAAAATCAAATCCACTTTCCTTATAACTCCAATAACATAAATCAATTACCAAACAAGCAACTTTTCATTCTACCCTTATAACTCCCTTTTTACCTTAGGAAATATATTAGGCAAATAAAAATTCATTTAACAGAAATACCTTTGCCACTTATGAGATTCGAGCCCCAATCTCTACCTCCTTGTGTGCCCTAGTCACGAGCTAGACCACCGCATGCACTAGACTCACTCTTGGAAGATTAAGATCACCTTGTGCTCTTTCTTCTAAACTTGGCACTCAAACGAGCACATGCTAAAATATTTTCCTCCACAACGCTCAAGACAAACACACCAAAAACCTCCACGTGAATCAATCATGGTCACTTCCACTCCCAACGCTCTCACAAAACACGTGCTACCAATGGACCACCCTATCCAATGGGAGTGAGGCCTTAAGCCCTCCAGTTTCATCTTCTTCCTTGCACTAAAATACAACACAAAATTTATCTTCTTCCTCAACGATTGCACGAATACCTCTTTTCTCTGTCACATGAATATTAATCGATGAAGGGTAAGTTAAATGCCCCTTTGGAATATATTTTATATATGAATTTCACCTTTTGACATAGATGTTGGCGCTCCACTAAATTTATGACGTCGGTGCTTTTTTAAAAAATTTATAATTTATAAATTATTTAAATTCTAAAAGAATTTAAATTTTATAAATTATTTTTATAACCTTTGACTTTAATAAAAATTAAAGCCTTCTTGAGATAAACTTTAAACCTTTCTTTGAAACCTTCCACCATGGTTTTAACACAAACCCTTATAAAAAAATATTTTGACAACTTTTCTTCAACTCTTTGCATTGTTCCTGGTGGCAGTAATGGTGTACTCCATGGTATTAATGACAACTTCATATGTTCACTTTGGAATCAATGACAACTCATATTGACATAAATGACAACTAAAGGAGCTCAAAATGTCCAATAAACTCAAGGGAGAAGATTTCTAGCAAGGAGAAGTTCCTATTAACAAATAATTTGGGACAATTATCACCATCTGACAACAAGCCCAAAAAAAAGAAAGATTTGGCAAGAAGTTTGCCAAATTTTAGAGGAGATTATAGAAGACCTCAAGATATTCAAATTCTTGAGAAGTAGGCCAAGATTGAAGTTAGAAACTGACAATGAGACTGAAAGAGAAAGGAACTAGAAGAGGCCATCAAATTTGAGAGTATTAAGGACAATCCACAAAAGTATTTAAGGCTTATTTGAAAGGAGTTTGCTATTTTTTACAACAAAAAATTAAAGGTTTCTAGAAGGAAAGTTTCAGCTGTAATTTAGAGGATTTTCCTACCAAATTTGGGAGATTCAAGGACAACAATAGAGCAACAATTTGGTCAGCATTAATAGCTGCTAAGTTTCAAATTTTAAGAAAGCATCTTGAAGGAGAGTTGAAGCCACCAAACCATATTTTCAGGCAGCAAGTTAGAGGAATGTTAAAGTTGAAAATTGGTGAGTTAAGAAGCTATGTTGGACAACAAGGAAGAGTTGCAATTTCATCAAACTTAGGGCAGCATTTAGGTGATCCAAATCACCAAGAAATCCATCACCATATGGAGGTTAAAAAGGTATGCAAATTTGGTGTAAAAGGTTCATTAAGTTTATTAAGCACCAAATTCAAGGTTTAAAAGTTGCATGAGAAGGTTTCATATTAAAGTCTTCAAGGAAGTGCAGAAGATAGTTTTACAAGGTTAAAACCTGCACATAAGAAATAGAAGTTAGACACTTTTCAAACGAAATAAAAATATCAACTTCCTATAATATATTGGAAGCGAAGAAACATTATTCCAAAGTACATATTTGATATACTATAGTGCAAAGTATAGTCATCCAAAAGGTATACTATTTGCATGATTAAAATCTTGGAATCATCTTTGAGGGATGTTGGGTGGGATGTCCCACTCTGCCTCCCTACCTTCCCTCCCCTGGTTTTACCCCAGTCTCTTGGCACATCCCAGGCCCTTCTCACTAGGCTTGCTACCATTACATATGATCTCATTATGGTGGGAGGTCCCTGACCCACTTGTATGCTCCTTGCCCAACCTGTTTGAGGGTTTCTTACATGTGCCCCCAACTTGGTGCATCCATGGGTTCTCCCCTAGGTATCCTGCTAAGATTTTAGAATCCTTTCTTGGTTGCTCTCATATCCTTCCTAGGTTTTTTATAGATTTCCTACTTGGTGTCATATCTCTATTTTCCTCGACTATGAAGTGTGGTGGCTTCAATTTGAAGGCTCTTCATCTGGTTTACATGTAGTTCAACCTTACATTCAAGGGGATTTCATATCCTATGGAGATACCTAGAATTGTTGATCCATTTTCCAGGCCCTGTGCGGGATGTTGCTTCCTGGATTGCCTTCTCAGGTAGTTCCTGGGCAGGATACTAGTTTTGTTTTTCTAGTTCCTGTTATTCTTGGTTCGTGCAAGGGGATTTCATGGCCTGTGGAGATCCCTAAAATTGTTGATCCAATTTCTAGGCTCTGTGTAGGATATTTCTTCCTGGACTGCCTTCCTTGGCTATCCCTAGGCGAGATCCTGGTGTCATTTTTCAAGTTCTAGTTGTTCCTAGTTTCTGGTTTTCCAGGGTAGGATTCCAATTTTTCTTACTCGTTTTTGTTCTAGCCCTGCTTGGGTGGGATGGCCCTTCCCAGTTTTACTGGTGATTTTCTCTAGTCCATATACCTTCTTGGGATGGATTTTCTCTCCAGGTGGCTTTGGCTTCTGATTTATCCTTGGCAGAATTATGGTTTTTGGTTTCCCCTTTGGTGGGATTTTTATCTGGTTTTTTCCTACCATGGGTGGGATTTATATTTCCTGCTTTGGGTAGGACTTTTCATTTGGTTTTTTCCTATCTTGGGTGGGATTTTTCAAATTTCCTGCTTTGGGTGGGATTTTTCAAATTTCTTGCTTTGGGCAAGATTTTTTAAATTTCCTGCTTTAGGCGGGATTTTTTAAATTTCTTGCTTGGGTGGGATTTTTTAAAATTTTATGCTTTGGGCATGGTTTTTAATGTGTTTTTCAATTGGCCTATCCTTTGGCCTTATGTTTGGTATGTTGACCTGATGTAAAAAGGTTTTGGGGCCCCTTTTAAAACCCATTTTTAATGAAATATTTTACCAACAAAAAAAAAAGCTTGGAATCATCATTGGAAAAGTTTTGATTTTACATCTACTAAGTCCTGAGAAGAGTTAGTTATATTCGTGCTATAAAGGTTTCTATAAAATCATTGTACCTTAAGTTTTCAAAGTACCTCATAGATCCATTAAATAGAGCTCTAAGGTTTAGTATCTCCAAGGTGAAAAGGAGACATCTTGGACATCATAAAACCGTCACATTTACAATCAAGTAAATCAGATATTGCTTAGATAAGGAGTCATAAAAAATAAAAGCATAAGGTTGTTTTAGACTCCTCAAGATACGTATTCTTCTAAGGACTATTGAGCTGAAATAAGAAGACTCAATAGCAAGACACCAAGAAGGTGCATCAAGCATTCAAAAGCCTTTGGTGAAGGCAAGGTTAATGAGGTACAAAAAGGACTACCCCAAGAAACACAATCATAAGGTAGTGACTTACACCAAGGAAAGCATCTCCATTCAGCCCACATTATAGCGTTGAAGACTATTACAAGTTGCAAGGCTAACCCAACAAGATTGCACCAATAGCGAGAAGAGGAGACACGTAATATTGTAGGATTGAGTCATCAAGCATGCACCATTCACATAAGTGGAAGAAGAGTATTCACTACCAGTATCAACCCTATAGGCCAGGGCACATACATATTTGGCACCTCAGAGAAGAATTGTAAAACAAGAGCTATTTGCATCCTTATAATGCCATAAAGAAGCTAGAAGAATCACCATTAAACTAGTTGAAATCTCTACCATAGAAGGAGAATATGACATTCACAAGCGTTAAGGATTTACAAGTGAAATAAGTGTAGCGAGTGTTGAGTAGCATCGAATGACAAGGCAGGAACAAGATTAGAGCACTTAAGTTTCATAAAAAGGAAGTCCAAGTGGATAAGGCACCATATTGCATTAGAGAACATGTCATATTTAATAGAGGAGCCATTTTAGTTGGTATTTTTACTAGCTAGCCATTACTAGCAAGAAAATAAGCCATACATTCATTAAGTAGGGTTTCAAAACATAAAGTAGAATGCACCAACATAGCAAATGATAAGTGGAACCCACACGTGGAGGATGAATTAATCAACATGCTTAGGCTAGATGTGTCTAAAGGAGATCATTGAGGTTATATATCGCATGGATTAACTGAGCGAAGAGGATATTGAGAATCATTGAATTGTTTTAGAAGCCATTACATTTACGCATGGGAAGGAGACACATTATCAAAGTTATCACATTGGTAACAGGCATTATAAAAACATAAATGAGGTGCATCACTAATTTGACAAGTCTAGAAGACCACACAAAATAGCTCGTTCATTGGAGTATTGAATATTTAAAATTATATACCGTGAAGCACCAAATAGGAGGTATTATACACCTCGTAGAAAGAAGATAAGCCATTATAGAAGCATGGGTTGGCACATTCAGCATCTACTGATGAACTCATTATGACGAATTCAACATATTCTAAATTTTAGCCCTAATGCACATTTTAATACCTATGGTCAAATATCATATTCTGAATCAACATATATTAATGCATATTATAACACACATCTTGATAGACTGAAGTCGTGGATGTGGCAACATCCTAGAAAATGCAGTGAGTCATGAAGTAAGCACCTTAGAAGAAAAATATGGAGTCTAAAATTGTAGCATTGGTCAAAGGGAGGAAGACTCACATAGTGCATGCCCAAGTTAAAAGGTATATCATTTATTCTAATTAAAGTGCATTTTATAAAGTTGAAGGAGTAATAAGGGTTTTTATTAAGGTTGGAGCTAATTAATTATTAATATTTGAAATTAATTAGTTATTTGGAGATATAAGGATATAGTACAACCTTAGATGCATTAATTGAAGTTTTAAATGCATTTTTTGAAGCTTGGAAGATTTAATTAAAAGCATCTGGCTTTACTTTATACAAACATTAGGATTATTTGCAAATACTTACTTTGGAGGAAAAAGAAATTCTACATTTACATTGGAACATTAAATTTGCAAATAACCATAGATTCTAAATTTCATTAATAGGGAGATATAAGGAGTTCTACATCAAATTTAGACCATTGAAATTTAGAAAACTAAATATTTGAACATTGAAGAAGCATACTATAGAAATTTGAAAGTTGCATTTTGAATTAGTCTCTTATTAAAATTTATGAGACATAAGGAATTCAACCACAAGGTTTTGAAAATAAAGAACCTTATCAAAATTGAAGGTGCATTAAATTATTAGCTTTCTATCTACTCATTGATAATGGAAATAAGGTGAAAATTTAAATTTGAACATTAAGGAAATTAAGAAAGCTAATATTACTATCAAAACCATATTGCACTCAAAATCATGTGATAGATATAGTATTTTACAAAACTTTAAGAATTGAAAATATCTTATCAAACTTGATCTTTTACTAAAATCAAAACCATTGATTGAACATTAAGATTCTCAAGATATTCTACAAACTTGAGAAATTGAAAATATTTGATCACATCAAACCTAGGGAGCTATAAGGTAGTCTACTTCAAAGGGACATGGCAAAGAAAAAGCAAATGAAAAAGAAAACAAGTGATCAAAAACTAGAAACAGAAATACATGAGTTGAAGATAATTGAAATGGGAAACTTATGTTGTCAAGAAGAACAAATATACATTCAAGAAGTCCAAGGAAAACAATTAGACATTCAGGAAATTTCAGAAAGATTGGAAAGATTAAAATGTCATTCACAACACTTGATAGAAGATATTGAAAAGGATTCATCAATAAGAGAAAAGAGTGTCTTACAATCAATGTTAAAAGAAATCAAAAATGAAAATTTCTTAGCACTTAGCAATTATCTGAATGGAAGGCTTGATGAGACATATAAAGATTCTAAAAATAGTTTTATATTACCTAGTGCTATAGGAGACTTGATATATATGGAATTACTTTCTAATGAAGTTCTAAAATACAAGAATAGAAGACAAGAGGACATAATTAAAGATTTGAAGAACAAGTATATTGATGAAACAAATGCTTTGAACAGTAGGCTTGTTGATATTACTAGTGAAGCAAAAAAAGAGGAATATTCAATACTTCAAAAATGCATGCAAAGTGTTCTTAATGATGCCAATGATTGTTATGAATATTTTTTCATTGTACCTATTAATCTATGGAGAATAATCTACAAAGGAATTATCACTCTTAATATTTCTAAGATGAAGAAAAAAGAAAAGGTTGAAGAAGTAGGGAATGAAATAGTGATGAAAGATGCTTCTAATGATACAAATGATTTAAGATCCATGATGATAGATTCATGTTGCAATACTATAGAATCAAAACCATTGATGATTGATGCATGTTGTGATACTAGTGATCTTCTTCAAAAGGAAAAAGATGCAATTCATGATTCTTGTCAAAATGAAAGGAAATATTGTAATGCAAGCAATGACACTAGTGATTTAGAATCCATGAAAAAGATAAAATAACTTGTTGCAAATATTGATGCTATATGTGATACAAGTGATTTGAATACATTTCATGATTTATACAAATGATGATAGAGATAGTGATGCACTAAACTATACTGATATTGACAAAGATAATTCTAATGATTGTATTGAATAGCATACTAAAGGATTTTTTTAAGAAAAATATGAACAAGGAATGAAAGAAGCAATTGCACCAGAAATAAAATCCAAGCATAAAGGTCTTGGATATACATGTCAAACCAACAATAATGAGCAAGGAACTTGTGATATCAAATCAATGATAGAGATTGATAGGAACGGTTGCAATGAAGGATAAAATGGTCAAAGGAAATTGGTAAAGAAAATAGATGTAGTCATTGTAGTAGATATGGGTATAATATAGAGAGATGTTAGAATCTTCATAGCTATAAAATTTGTAGAGTAAAAAATCATTCTCAAAGACATTATTGGTACAAATAAAATCATTTTTTTGAATGGATATACACAATGACAAGAAATGTCATTGATGGATTTTATCAAATATATTTCTCAAAGTATAGATATGGGTACAAGAAAGGTATGAACTTCTTTGACAAAAAAATTAGAAGGAAAATAGTAACAGTGTCAAAGATAAAATACAAAGTCAAGCAAAAAGATGAAGCTCAAGTAGAATATCAAATGCAAGGTCACTTGAAGAATGAAGATCCATATTGAAGATTAAAATCTCAAATAACCAAATAATATAATACAAGGGGGTGTTAGAGAATATTATATTATTTGGTACATGTCAATGTACCACCATGGGTACATGTTTAGATTAGGAGTTTGTCTTAGATTAGGATTTAAGTATTTACTTTATGCAATGGAATAAATGTGCAATGATGTAAATGTGCATATTGTCCACATGTACATGAGTCCTTTAGAATAGGAAGAACAAGTATCTTTAGTTAGGTGTGCATGTGCACAAGTGTCTATCATATATAATGCATGTGTCCTTAGGGTAGGAAAGTGAAGATTCACATACTAGTATATATTTGTGACTAAGCATTGTAATTGGTAATGAAGAATGCATTGCTCATAGCATGCATTAGTAGATCTCCAAATACTTATCAAGTTCCTATTTTTGTGAGCTTTCATTAATGGTTATTTTAGAAGTTTCTCATGTTATTTATATGTTTGTTAGATTGCCATTATCATAGTTATAATATTGCATGGTCATTTTACATATTGTGGTTGCATTTCCTTAAATATAGATCATCAAAATCTAACATTCATTTGTGATGAATTGACTACACAATCCATAGAAATATTTATCAGTATCTAGGAGCAAAGTTGAGAAGCATAGCTCGATATCATGTCTTATCCTCTTTAAACATTCAACACAACTACCATGCCACGTGACCCTTTGTATAGTAGGTAAGAACCACAAAAACCAATATCATAATCTCTAAGAATTTGATAAGAAATTATGTCATCTTCCTCTAAAAATAATATGCAATGAGTTTTGGACCTGCACTCATAGCAACCAAGTGCATTAGTCTCCCTTCCTTTAACTACAATGGTGGTCTTATCACTTGAGTAGGATAATGCCCCTCCTCCTTGAAGGAGGGTGATTTATGCTCTTTTCTACGTGGGCATAAATTCATGATTAATGGGAAGGAAACAATGTGAATTTGAATTTAAAACTTTGTGCACTTGTTGTTTCTTCTAAGGAACTCTACTAGTTGTCCTTTTCAATATTTTGAAGTAATATATTATTGATATTTCTCTAGTTTATCTCTAGACCTCTTCTTAAGGAGAAAAAATAGGGTTCTTATCCAATGCTTTTGGAAGGATAAAACTATAAGATAGGGTAAAAAAGGTTTCTTATCTCTTATGCATAAAAGACAGGATATATACTTTGAAGAGAGACTCATCATAGAATTCAAAAGAAATGTTGGAGGCTCTAAAAATAATTTTTGTATGACCAAGTGAGGTAGCTCCATGTCAACTTTGATACCATGTTAGAATTTACAATATTTTTCATAAATGAGTAGAAAAAATCCATATACTCAAATCCTATATAGAAAGCCTAAAAGAACAAAATAAATAAAAAGAGATACAAATATTGAAGGAACCTATAGGCACCATAAATAATCACTATAATATCTATAGATAATATTCACAACACTTTGATGATGAAAATGAGGAGTGATAGGGATATTTATACCAATACCAAAACCCCAAATACATAAATAAACTTAACCTTAAGTTGGCATAACAAGGGAGGCTTTAAGGTTAACTGCAATTTTATAAGATGGAATTAACCAAAATAAGATTAATCATGATCCATAGAGCTTACATAATAAAATACTACAACAAATTCAATACATTGTACAATGAATTTCCTTAGGCATATCCAATATTACATCATACAATGTCAACCTTAGCAATGAATAATATTACCATTTCAACATAGCATTAGTAATTGATAAAATTCAAAGAGATTTTATTTGGAAAGGATGTGAGGAAAAATTTAGGTTTTCTCTTAGTGAGTGGGATAGATATTGCAAAGGAAATAATATTGGAGTGGCATGCTTGTAGAATTGTAGACATATGAGTTTGAAAATAGGGCCAAACTTGGTTGAAAATTATTTAATAATAAATTTGGGTGAATATATTACTTGAAAATATATAGTTTCTCTTGATACAATGAAATTATTCAAGAAATAAATCCTATCCAAAGGATTGCAAACATGAAATTTCATATTAGATAGCTTGCAATTGATCAAGAAACATATAAAATTGTCAACCAATGAGGGGGATTATGCAAATTTTGGTTTGATGCTTGGTTGAATCTTTATCCCCTTATGTCTAATTCAAAATGAAA
This sequence comes from Wollemia nobilis, assembly GCA_028583015.1. Classification (NCBI taxonomy): domain Eukaryota; kingdom Viridiplantae; phylum Streptophyta; class Pinopsida; order Araucariales; family Araucariaceae; genus Wollemia; species Wollemia nobilis. The sequence goes on along the minus strand of JAQPPZ010002714.1, from coordinate 2,865,473 downwards.
ATTATTTGCTTGGGCATGTCTAGCTTGTGAAGGTCCAAAGGTCAAATATTATATAAATGTGAGCAACAACTTCAAATCATGGATTCTTATTAATAACCTAGTTAAAAGAGAGGAACTTAAACGAATAATAAATGAGCTTCAAGAGTTTTATTTACCTATTTTTACACAAAAGGATGAGTTGGATTTGAATTTACAAAAATATAATTCACACTCGGTTAATTTGGGATATGAGGTTTTAGATCAATTCAAATTTCCTACTCTAAATGATTTTCCTTGGAAGAATGTTTGGTCATAAAAGGCCCTCCCCAAGGCCTCAACATTCATTTGGTTAGCAGTCCAAAGCAATATTTTTATAGGAGAGAGTCTACAAAGAAAAGGATATCATGGACCTTTCAAATGTGCTTTTTGTGAAAAGGATTTAGAAACATCATATCATTTTCTTCTTCATTGTCCATTTTCTTACAACACTTAAGGTTGTTTTTCAAAAACATGAGAATTTATTTGGTAGATCCATCAACATAAAAAGAGTTAAAGAAATTTTGGATTAATTATTTCAAAGCTAAAGCATTATATATTCTTTAGAGTATTGGTCCTACCATTATTTATTGGAATTTATGGTTTAAAAGGAATAATAGAAATTTTAAAAATAAATCTAAAAATCATGCCCAAGTTTTAGAACCATATTATTTCCTCTCTTATAGAATGTTCACAGATATGGTGCTCATTAGGAAAAGTCTCAAGTGTAGAAAAAGAAGTGTTATCAACTTGGTTACATGATTTGAATATACATGGAAGGATTATCTATGACAATGAAATTAAAATAAAGGATCTGTTTCAATCCATGGTAAAATAGAAATATCCAAAAATTGGTTTTATCAAAATTAATATTAACAAGACTTCCAAAGGAAATCTGAGAAAGTATTTTTCAAAATAACTTAGGCAATTTTCTCCTCACTTAATCATAATCATATCATATGGACTTACAACTAACACCTATATAGATGCTAGGTGATGCAGGAGCATTCGGTGGCAGTCGAGCAATCCTGCCTCAACAAAAAAATGTCTAAGTGTTTGCCTAGCTGTCGCGATATCGCAACAGAAAAAGTTTCGCGATATCGCGACAGAAAAAGTTTCGCGATTTCGCGACAGAAAAAGTTTCGCGATTTCGCGACAGAAAAATTTTCGCGATATCGCGATAGGAAAAAGTGTCACGATATCGCGACAGGAAAAAGTGTCGCGATATCGCGACATGTCACGTTTTCGCGACTCCTAAAGGAGAGAGAAGACGCGGAGCAAAAGGTGTTGCAATTTTGCGATAGGAAAAAGTGTCACGATATCGTGACATGTCGTGTTATCGTGACTCAGGAAGGGAAGAGAAGGTGCCAAGCAAAAAGTGTCATGATATTATGACATGTCGCATTATCTCGACTCAAGAAGGTAAGAGAAGGTGCCAAGCAAAAAGTGTCACGATATCATGACATGTCGCGTTATCGCGACTCAGGAAGGGAAGAGAAGGCGCCAAGCAAAAATTGTCGCAATATCGCGACATGTCACATTATCGCAACTCAAGAAGGAGAGAGAAGGCACTGACCAAAAATGTCATGATTTCGTGACATATCATGAAATCGCGACAAAAGGACGAAGCAAGGCGCAGGAGTAAAAAATGTCATGATTTCGTGACATGTCACGAAATCGCAATCAAAGCAGGAGAATGAAGGCATCCGTAGAATTTGTCATGATTTCACGACATGTCATGAAATCACGACAAAATTAGGAGAGAGAGGGCACCCGAAGAAAATGTTGCGATTTCGAAACATGTCATGAAATCACGACCAAAAGCAAGCAAGAAGGGCCAGAGGAGAAACTGTTGTGATTTCACGACATGTCATGATTTCAAGATCGAAGAAGCAGAAAGACAGCCAAGAGGCAAACTGTCATGATATCACGACATGTCATGATTTTGTGACCTGAAATGGTGAGAAGAAAGTAGAGAGCAAGATGTCGTGATATCGTGACATGTCGTGATATCGCGACCCGTAGAAGAGAAAGACAGTAAGAAAGGAAAATATCATGATATCGTGACATGTCGTGATATCGCGACCCGAAGGAAGGACATGCTGCAATAAAAGAAAATTTCATGATATCGCGACGTGTCGCTATATCACGACGTACTACTGGTTCACCGTTTGAAAAAGCCCGCATTTCTAGATGATGTTTTTTGAGGTGGTCTAAGCACCATTAATGCATGATTTCTTGCCCGATAAGCTTGCTAAGCATGGCATCCATTCGAATACTGGGCCCAAAAGTCAGATGGCTCATCAATGCATGTATCCACGACTAACTCGGTAGTAGTTGCTAGTTAGAGAAAGATGTAAGGATTCAGTCAGGTAGGATGTATTCTCGGGGCAATGGGTCATTAATGGCCTAGAGGATTGGGACCCGAAAGAAAATGGAGATAGGGTTATAGAAGCAGGGGGTGCATGGAGGAAATATAGGGTCCTCATAAAAAAAAGACTATGCCTGTTGGCTAGCATTGTAATTTTTGGGAAAATTCATTAAGAGCCGAAGTGATTCTTTGTATTATTGACTTTCTGTGTTTTACATTCTCTAGGTGTCTGTGTGTTTTCATCAAGTGGTATCAGAGTAGGAGTTCCTAAGTGTGCGAGCAGATCGTCGAAAGTGAGGTAGCTTGCACCAGGATCTATGGAAGGGTTGTGAGAAGAGAGTGAAGCAATATGCCTCCACAAAGAAACCATGGTGGTGGAAGAAACATGGTGCTAGAAGAAGATTTCAGAGCTTTGTAGAGGCAAGTTTAGGCCCTGCAAGAGGAGCTGCATAGAGGACTTGAACCTCGAGGGGAAGAAGGAAGTGAAGATGAGGTTGATGAAGAAGAGGACCAATTTGAGGAAGAGGAAGAGGCTATAGACCCTGCACAAGCTAGGTTATACAGAGCCATCTCTCAGATTGGGAAGAAACCAAAGATGGAGGTTACAACATATTTTGGAAATCTTGATCCAGAGGAACTGATTGACTGGATCAATGATTTGGAAGAATACTTTGAATATGAAGAGGTTGAAGATCGTAATAGGTTCAAGTTTGCTAAAACCAAGCTAAAGGGTCATGCCAGCATATGGTGGAAAGGAGTGCAGTTGGAAAGAAACATAAGAGGAAAGGAGAGAATAACCAGGTGGGATAGAATGCTGGAAAAGTTAAAGAGGCAGTTCATCCCAGCTGACTATGAGATGGACCTGCTAAATAAAATGCAAGGTTTGAAGCAGGATGGCAAGTCTGTTAAAGAATACACAGAGGAGTTTTACAAGATTGTAATCAGAACAGGCCATTCAGAGGCCAGCAAAGAGAAGGTAGCCCGTTATATTAATGGATTACGAGCAAGTATTCAAGAAGATTTAAGCCTGGTCAGGATGACCACCATAGAAGATGCTTACCAGTTTGCTCTAAAGGTTGAAGAGAAACTAAACTGAAGGTTTGAAAGCAAGCAAAGAGGAAGATGTCGTGGTGGAAGGACTAGTGGAAAGACCATTGGAGAAAAATATAAGGACCAGAAGAAGGCTGGTGAAACTAGTAATATCCAAGAGTAGAAAGCTGAGAACATCTACCAACCCCATAACCAGAACAATGGTTATCCGAGAGTGAGGGGCAGATCTGGATGTGGATTTGGAAGAGGAGGATTTCATGGAACTTGTTTCCACTATGGTGAAGAAGGACATCAAGCATTTGAGTGTCCACAACATCGAGAAAATACGAATAAGAGACCTGAGGGTCCTGCCAGAGTCGCTATAGCAGATGAATATGTTGAATCAGAAAATTCTAAGGATGCAGAGAGAGAAGTTATGGTCACCAAGAGGACCCTGTTAAATGAGGATAAAGGATTAGACCAGAGGAGAAGCCTATTTTGCACTAGGTGCAGAAGTTCGGGTAAGGTATGTAATATTATCATAGATAATGGTAGTACTGATAACTTGGTTTCAGAAGAAATGGTTGCCATGTTACATATACCAAGGAGAAAACACCCGCACCCATACCAGATTGCATGGTTATAGAAGGACCATAGATTTTTGGTCAGTGAGCAATGTTCAGTGAAATTTAATATTGGGAATTACTATGATGAGGTCCTGTGTGACATCCTGCCTATGGATGCTTGCCATTTGTTGTTGGGAAGGCCATGGCAGTTTGATCAGTGTGTAGTACATGATGGTCGTGCCAACACCTACTCCATAACAAAGAATGGAGTGCGCCATAAGCTGAAGCCCTTGAAGGAGGCGAAATAAAAGGTATGCAGAAGCACTAGAATTTGTTTAGTCGAGGGAGGAATATTTTTGAATAGTTTAAAGCATGAGCATATGTGCTATGCATTGGTTCCTAGAGTTAGGAAGGAAGAATGCAAGGATACCCCTGTAGAAGTCTTAGGACTATTGAAAGAATTTCCTGATATTATATCTGATAATGTGCCTGAGGGTTTACCACCAATGAGGAAGATCAGTCACCACATAGATTTGGTACCAGGATTGAGTTTACCCAATAAGGTAGCACATATAATGAATCCTATAAAAATTGAAGATCTGAACAGACAAGTCTAAGAACTGCTAGAGAAAGGGCTGATTCGGGAGAGTCTGAGTCCATGTGTAGTACCTGCAGTACTAGCACCAAAGAAATATGGGGAGTGGAGAATGTGTACAGACTCTCGAGCCATTAACAAGATCACCATTAAGTATAGATTTCCATTACCAAGGATGGATGACATTATGGATTGTTTGAGTGGAGCCAAGTACTTCACCAAGATTGACCTGAAGAGTGGTTATCACAAGATTCATGTCAGAGAAGGAGATGAGTGGAAGATAGCCTTCAAGACCAGAGAAGGTTTGTATGAGTGGTTGGTCATGCCATTTGGGTTGACCAATGCACCAAGCACATTCATGTGGTTGATGAATGATGTATTGAAATAGTTCTTAGGAAAATTTGTTATTGTCTATTTAGATGATATCCTAATATTTAGCAAAACCTTGGAAGAGCATCTGATGCATATCAGAAGGGTTTTTGAGAAGCTATGGGAGGAACAGTTGTTGATTAATCTGAAGAAATGCAATTTTATGAAGAAGGAGTTAGTGTACCTGGGATTTGTCATCTCATCTAGGGGTCTAAAAATGGACCCAAAAAAGGTAAAAGCTATCATTGAATGGCCTACTCCGAGAAGCACAACTGAGGTAAGATCATTTCATGGTTTGGCAAGTTTTTATAGGAAATTCATTAGGAATTTCAACAGTATTTGTGCACCCCTTATAGATACAATGAAAGGGAATAAGAAAGAATTTAAGTGGACTTTAGGATCAGATAAGAGCTTCGATATGTTGAAAAGGAAGGTTACAGAACAACCTATTTTGGCACTTCCAAATTTTAATAAGGTATTTCAGGTAGACTATGATGCTAGTGGTAGTGCCATAGGAGCTGTTTTGAGCCAGGAAGGTAGACCTATTGCTTACTTTAGTGAGAAACTCAATGATGCCAGAAAGAGGTATTAAGTTTATGATCAAGAGTTTTATGCTATAGTGCAGGCTCTAAAGAAGTGGCGACATTACTTGTTGCCAAAAGAGTTTGTTCTATTTACTGATCATCAGGCCTTATAGTATATTAATAGCCAAGGGAAGCTAAACCAGAGGCACCTAAAGTGGGTAGAGTTCCTACAGAGTTATACCTTTGTGTTGAAGCACAGGAGCAAAAATTCCAACAAAGTTGCAGATGCCTTAAGCAGAAGGCAGTGTTTGTTGATGAAAATGAAGGTGGAAGTGGTAGGATTTGATGAACTGAAGGGTTTGTACCCTGAAGATCCTAATTTTGTAGAAGCTTGGAAGGCTTGCTTGACACCTGTTACTTTGGATAGGACTAAGTGGCTATATTTCCTAATCAAAGATGGGATGTTGTTCAAGGGAGGTCAATTATGCATCCCACAGAGTTCAATGAGGGAGAATATGATAAGGGAAAAGCATAATGGAGGACTAGCTGGACATTTTGGTCGAGATAAGACCATTGCCCTTGTTAGTGAAAACTACAATTGGCCACAGTTGTAGCAAGATGTGACTAAATTTTTGTAGGGCTATAGAATCTGTCAGATGGCTAAGGGAGTGAGACAGAATACAGGATTGTATCAGCCATTACCTGTGCCAGAGATGCCATGGGAGGACATCAGTATGGATTTTGTTCTCGGCTTACCAAGGACACAACGAGGGAGTGACTCCATTTTTGTTGTGGTGGATAGGTTTTTGAAGATGGCACATTTTATCCCATGTCAGAAGACGAGTGATGCAGTTCATATTGTAGGCTTGTTTTTCAAGGAGGTGGTACGCCTTCATGGCCTACCCAAGAGTATAGTATTTGAAAGAGATACCAAATTTGTGGGTTATTTCTGGAAGACTTTGTGGAAACAGTTGAAAACAGATTTGAAGTTCAGTTCTATGTACCATTTGTAGACTGAAGGAAAAATAGAGGTGGTGAACAGAAGTTTGGGTAATCTCCTGAGATGCTCGGTGGGAGATAAGCCCAAGGGATGGGATTTGATTTTGCCACAGGCAGAATTTGCTTACAACAATTCCATCAACAAAAGTACTGGTAAATCCCCATTCCAAATTGTGTATGGGAACAACCCAAGGCATGCTTCTGAATTGAGAACGATGGGTAAGGGAGAAAAGAGTAGTGTTGAGGCTAAAGATTTTGCAGAACACATGAAGAGTTTACATGACGAGGTAAGGCAGCATATCAGTAAGATGAGTACTCAGTACAAAACCAAAGTCGATAAAAAGCGGTGCTTCAAGGAGTTTCGAGTGGGAGATGAGGTCATGGTTCACTTGAGAAAGGAAAGGTTTCCTAGAAAAACCTATAAAAAGCTGAAGATGAAGAAGTTTGGACCATGCAGGATCATAGGTAAAAGAGATTTGAGAAATGCCTATGAAGTAGAACTACCAAGCGAGTTGAATATCTCACATATTTTTAATATTTTAGACTTGGTAGAATGCCATGAAGGAGGTCACAGTGAGACACCAAGAACAGATTTGTGGGATATTCCAACTTCTCCTGTAGCAACAGATGAGATCAAGGAAATACTAGACACGCGAGCAGGCAGAAGTACCAGGAACAGGTAGTATTCTGAATACCTGGTCAAATGGAAGGACAGACCTATCGAGGATGCAACTTGGTTGTCAAAATAAGAGGTCGACCGCTTGAGTCTTCCTCCAACAGCACAGAAGTGAAGAACACTTCTCAATCCACCTCGGGTGTCTGATGCAGGAGCATCCGGTGGTAGTCGAGCAATCCTGCATTAATAAAAAAATGTCTAAGTGTTTTTTTGGATGTTGCAATATCACGATAGAAAAAGTGACGCGATATTGTGATAGGAAAAAGTGTCGCGATATCGCGGCATGTCACGTTTTCGTGACTCCTAGAGGAGAGAGAAGGTGCGGAGCAAAAGGTGTCATGATTTTGTGACAGGAAAAAGTGTCACGATATCGCGACAAGTCACGTTATCACAACTCAGGAAGGGAAGAGAAGGCACCAAGAAAAAAGTGTTGTGATATCACGACATGTCACGTTATCGTGACTCAGGAAGGGAAGAGAAGGCGCCAAGCAAAAAGTGTCGCGATATCACAACATGTCACGTTATCGCGACTTAGGAAGGGAAGAGAAGGCACCAAGCAAAAAGTGTCGCGATATCGTGACATGTCGCATTATCACGACTTAGGAAGGAGAGAGAAGACGCGGACCAAAAATGTCACGATTTCGTGACAAAAGGACGAAGCAAGGCGCAGGAGTGAAAAATGTCACGATTTCGTGACATGTCACAAAATCGTGACCGAAGTAGAAGAATGAAGGCATCCGTAGAATTTGTCACAATTTTGCGACATGTCACGAAATCATGACCAAATTAGGAGAGAGAGGGCGCTCGAAGAAAATGTCACGATTTCACGACATGTCGCGAAATCATGACCAAAAGCAAGCAGGAAGGGCCAAAAGAGAAACTGTCACGATTTCACGACATGTCACAATTTCACAACCGAAGAAGCAGAAAGACAGCCAGGAGCCAAATTTTCGTGATATCGTGACATGTCACGATTTCGCAACCCGAAATGGTGAGAAGAAAGCAGATAGCAAGATGTCGCGATATTGCGACCCGTAAAAGAGAAATACAGTAAGGAAGGAAAATGTCATGATATCACGACATGTCGTGATATCGTGACCTGAAGGAAGGACATGCTGCAAGAAAAGAAAATGTCGCGATATCACAACATGTCACTATATCGCGACGTACTACTGGTTCACTATTCAAAAAAGCCCGCATTTCCAAACGATGTTTTTCAAGGTGGTCTAGGCACCATTAATGCATGATTTCTTGCCCGGTAAACTTGTTGAGCATGGCGGCCATTCGAAGACTGGGCCCAGAAGTCAGACGGCTCATCAATGCATGTATCCACGACTAACCCGGTAGCAGTTGCCAGTTAGAGAAAGATGTAAGGATTCAGTCAGGCAGGATGTATTTTGGGGGCAATGGGTCATTAATGGCCTAAAGGATCGAGACCCGAAAGAAAATGGAGACAGGGTTATAGAAATAGGGGGTGCATGGAGGAAAGATAGGGTCCTCAGAACAAAAAGACTATGCCTGTTGGCTAGCATTGTAATTTTTGGGAAAATTCATTAAGAGCCGGAGTGATTCTCTGTATTACTGACTTTCTGTGTTTTACATTTTCTGGGTGTCTGTGCGTTTTCATCACTAGGATACTTATTATAGAGATTAAAATTACAATTGAAAAAGGATAGAAATATATTTTAATTGAGGATTCACAAGTTATATTAATACTATCAAGAAAATGAATATAGAATGGGATAAAAAAAATATTATTGTTATGTTCTTCAAATGTTCAAATTCACTTCAGAAGGATACAATACAGGTGATGGGGCACCAACAAAAAATAGATTAAAATGAATGGAAATATCTTATTCCAAGTAAATTTCTTAAATTCTTGAAACTGATATTGAGTACCAGTGGAGAAAAATGGTATACTTATACCTATAATATTTTTTACTATTTTTATTTCAACATGGGTAGTGTCATGCATAGTGATAATCATTACTTATTTATAGGTAACATGAACCCATAAAGGTCTTCACATGTTGGATCTTTTTTTTGTTTGTCATCTCCTAGGTAGGAAAATTATTTCTCTCCGATGAGCATCATAGGAGTTTTTAGTTATTACCTAGGGAACAATGGCAAGATCATGTGTTTACACCTACGTTGGTGTGTCATACCTCTAGTTCTTGGTATGGAGTGTTGGATTAACCTAAATTTCTTTCAACTCCTTCCCTTATAACAATACCTCATGTACTTGCTATGATGTTTCTCCATACCTGAGTAAATATCTAGTTTAATGTATGTCTTCCTTTGTTCAAAATGTAGTTGGATTCTAATTTAAAATTTATTTCTAACATGTAGTTTAATGTATCCCATTCCCTATTTTTGGTAGAGGAGAAGAAAACAAAGCCCACAACTTGTTAACTAAGAAGGAGAAAAAATAAATTACTCTATAAATGTTGAAGCAACAACTCCTTGCAAGGTTATGCATAGTGGCGTATTTCGTAATTTAGCAAGAATATTTAGATTTTCATAATTTTAATTTTGTGAATTTTGGGACCATAAAGGTCAGCCCGTTCACCCAAAAATTTTGAGATCAAATTATTTTTAGGGTAAATTTACCCCGTTATCATAAGGTTTCCCGCATAATTTTTGCCTTAAATTTATTAAAAAAAATTATCCCACCCAATTCACCTCTTGTACCCCATTATATATAGCTAACCCTGACAACGACACTCATACAATTAAAACATTAATTTTCTTCAATAGCAAGTGATACAAAGTAGATGACTGACACAACAAAACTAACAAAATACGATTGATAGAAGGCAAAATATAGAATGTGACTAACACAAGGTGAGTGGTAGAAGGCGACTGGTAGAAGGTGACTGGCAGAAGGTGATTGGAAGAAGGCGATTGGTAGAAGGTGACTGGAAAGAGACGACTAGCAGAAGGTGACTACCATAAGGTGATTGGCATAAGGTGGCTGGCTTAAGGTGACTGGAATAAGGTGATTGGCATAATGTGATTGGTAGAAGATGACTGGCATAAGGCGACTGGTAGAAGGTGACTGGAAGAAGGTGACTGGCAGAAGGCAACTAGCAGAAGGCGATTGACATAAGGTGATTGGCAGAGTGTGAGGGATAGTAGGTTACTGAAATACAGTGATCACCATTTATCGGTAAGTTTCTTTTACCATTAATTTTCCTTTTTAATCATTTCATGGACCCTCAATAAGGAAGTTTTCCTATTATTTAGGCACTAATTTCAAACCTATTTGGGTCAGATATTTTGTTGTCTTGAGCAATAGTTCTCTTTTGTACCAGTTATTTTCATTTTTAAAAATGATGTTCGTTGTTCATGTTACTCTTCTATTTATACAAGTAAAATGTCACCTACTGGTAGTGGAAATAAGGGAGACCTATCTTCTGATAAAAGGACTATCCTTAAAGAGCAAAAAAGAAGACCTATTGCCAATGATAGGTCCTAGATGAGGAGCGGTTGAGGAAGCAGAGGAAGCGATGGAGGAAGTGGAGGAAGTGGAGGATTGGGATAGATGAGGAGTGATGGAGGAAGCGAAGGAAGCGGAGGAGAAGAAAAAATGGTAGGCATGAATTTTGATCCAACGAAAGGAGAAGATCTAGAGGTAGGGCAGAATGCTATAGCTGGAAAGGAAAAGGATTCCCTATCAGCTCAGTTTAAAAAGGCTAAAGGTATAGATCCTCCAAATAAACCCTCATACAAAGGTTCCCACTGGGGTTTGGGAGCTGGTAACAAGGGCCCAATATTTTTGGAAATTTTGAAAGGGAAAAATGAGTCAGTTAGTGAACTACTGCCCCTAATACCAAACAATAACAGGTTAACTGCACCAGTGGAGATTATGGAAAGATTCTTGGATATGGAGGCATCATCCTTAGTTGGCAAGTTTTTGGGAGGAAGGCTGAACATTGAGACTATTCGCTCATGGGCCGTGGCAAAGTGGAAAACTTTAGGAAGCTTAGAAATTGTAGCCATGTCAAGAGGTTTTTTATGATAAGACTCAACAACAAAGATGATGTAGAGCGCATCTTGACAGGAGGACCCTGGTTTCTAGGAAAGCGTAGCCTCTTTTTGAGGAAGTGGGTGGATAATTTCAACCCTGAGAAGCAAAACATTAATATAGCACCCATTTGGTTCCGCTTACCAAACCTCCCAGCCCAGTTTTTTAATGAGTACTGGATTAGTGGCATAGCAAATATGATAGGAGAGCTCATGGTAATAGGCCATTCAACCTGGGCAAGGACTAGACTAGCGCATGCCAGGATCTGTGTAAATGCAAACTTGGATTCTGATCTACATTCTCAGGTGGAACTAGCATATGGAGATTTTTTAAGGATTCAACCTATGGAGTATGATAACAACATTCTATAGCATGTGCAAAACCTAGGTCCACCTTCAAGCCCAATGTTTGACAATAACTACAAACAAGGAAGCCACGAGCAAAGGTTTTCTGGGAAAAGCTAATGGGAGAGGGATCCCAAAGTTTCAAGGACTACGTCTTAACTTGGTAGGATACAGACAAGTTAAGAATAACCAGGCTGACCAAGCCAACATAGAATTGGAAAAAATCTATGAGAAAGGAAAGAAACATAATGAGGGAGGCAAAAATCATAAGGTATGTAATAAAGATCCCAGCTTGAACATGTTTGATATCCTAGAAAATCTAGAAGTTGAAAAAGAAAACAGTAAGGATGATACCATCAGTGTCAAGTTTCCTAAAACCCTAGACTCCCCATCCAAATCAGGACCATCCACAGCTATGACAAAAATCCCCAAAAGCTATGCTCAAAATGAAGAAAAATTTCTAGGTCATTTTAGTTTAAACATGGAAAAAATAGAGTCAAGAGTCAAAGTTGTGGAAACAAGATCCAGGAATGTAGCTCCTAATCCGATAGTGGAGAAAATTATCCCTTATCATATGATCCCAACGATAAAAGGGTCCTTGAAGGAAAGCCCCCTGTTTAGGAACCAGATAGGAGAGGTGAACCAAAACAAAGCTGAGGATGAAGAGGGAATTGAAAACCCCCAAAATTAGGAAGAAGGTTCAAGCCCTAGACTATCACAATATATGCCCCCTCATTTTAGTCCAAAATAGACTAGAAGAACTACCAAGCTTCCAATATATTATGGAAGTGAAAGAAAGAAAGGGAGAATATCTACAGCAGAACACTATAGAATGAGAATCAATGAAGAAATTGCAAACAAAAAGCAAAGAACATTGTTACAGCAAGCTATTCCTGTCCAAGATAATAGCAAAATTGACAAACCCCCTTTGGATCAGGGAAGGGGGCGGGGGAAAAAATATCAAACAATCTAAATGAAGGTTCTCTCATGGAATGTGAGAGGCCTAAACGGCCTACCAAAACAAAGGATGGTGAAGTCTATAAAGAAGGATTGGAATCCTACTATCATTTTTCTTCAAGAAACCAAAACAGATGTGGCACAATCAGCACTTATAGCTAGAAGGATTTGGAAGCAAGGGAAAGTGGCCTTTCAACAGGTGAGAGGAGCATCTGGGGGCCTCATGATCTTATGGTATCCTCTTAAAATAGAAGGAGGTATTATTCAAGAAAATGAAAGAGTCTTAAGTGTATTATTTCATGATTTTGATACTAATAAGAATTGGATTATGTCAAATGTTTATGCCCCCACCTTTGTCCAAGGGTGGTCTGAACTATGGGATTTTTTGGGGAATTTGAGCCAAGATTTTAAAGACATTCCTTGGGTGATTGGGGGAGATTTCAATACCCCCATTTACCCATCTGATAAGAAGTGAGGATCTGGGTTACCCTCAAGGAGCATGGAGGACTTCAATGAATTCATTAAAACAAATGAATTGATGGATGTAAGACTAAAAGGAGCCAAATTTACATGGAGTAACAAGAGGATAGGAAGTCAGCTGATTCAAGAAAGGTTGGACAAGTTTTTTTTATCCAAGGAAGCTACAACAATTTTTGGTGATTCAGCGTTACAAGCCCTTCCTAAATGCACTTCAGACCATAATATTATTCTATGGGAGGCATTTCAGGCTAAATCCTTTAAAAAGCCATTCAGATTTCTATCAATGTGGGTTAAACATCCAAAATTCAAGAAACGAATAGAGGAATGGTGGTAGCAACCTATCCAGGGAAGTGCTTCCTTCAAACTATCTCAAAAACTTAAGATGGTGAAAAACAACCTTAGAATATGGAATAAAGAAGTCTTTGGAAATATTTTTGAGAATAAGAGATCAGTGGGGGAAAAACTGAGAATAATAGAAAGCAAAATCCAAAATGGAACCTATGATGAGGTGACAAGGACTGAAGAGAAGGAAACCCTTTGTGAGTTTTACAATATTTTAGCTTGTGAAGAGATGTATTGGAGGCAAAAATCAAGGGAATTATGGCTAAAGGAAGGGGACTCTAATTCAAAAAATTTCCATGTTACCACATTGAGCAATAGAAGCAACAATAATATTAGAAATTTAACTAAGGTGGATGGATCCTCAACTCAAAACATTCAGGAGATCAGGGATGAGGCTGTTAATTTTTTCAGTTCATTATTGGGTGAAGAACGGACTTGTAATGCCCAAGCAAAGGAATATCTCCCTCAATTCATTCCACAAATCATTGATGAAATGATTAACGAGTATCTTATAGTAGCTTTTTTAGATGAAGAGATCAAGGGCTTTTTTTAACATGGATCCTGACAAAGCTCCTGGGTCGGATGGGTTTTCATTGTGTTTTTTCCAATTTTGTTGGGATATTGTTGGAGCAGAAGCTATTGTTGCAATCAAGGAGTTCCAAAGTTCAAATCATATTCTAAGGGGTTTCAATTCAACTTTCATTGCTTTGATCCCTAAAGGCCCCAACCCCAAGACTATGGCTGACTTTACGCCGGTTAGCCTGTGTAATATATCCTATAAAATTCTGTCCAAAGTTTTAGCCAACTGTTTGAAGAAATTTCTACCGGTTATCATTGAACCAAGTCAAGGAATTTTTGTATAAGGAAGATCAATCTTAGATGGAGTTATTACTGTTCATGAGGCTCTTCATACAGCTGCTCAGAACAAAAAAGTAGTCATGGCTTTAAAGTCAGACATGAACAAAGCTTATGACAAGATAAATTAGGAATTCCTAGAGGCAGTTTTAATAAAATTTGGCTTCAACATGAAATGGGTCAAGTTAATAAGAGAGTGTATTTCTAAACCTTATTTTTCAGTTTTGGTTATTGGGTCTACTGCAGATTTTTTTCAAAGCAAATGTGGTCTAATACAAGGAGATCCCATAAGTCCTATGTTGTTCATCATTGTAGCTAAGGCCTTGGGAATAATCATTAAGGCAACAATGGTAACTGGATTCATATCAGGTATCAAGGCCACATCGCTAACTACCCCGGTGACACATCAGCAATTTGTTGATGATACATTGCTATTGACTTTGGCTTCTGTGGTTGAGGCAAGAAGGATTAAAAATATTCTCATAATGTATGAAGAAGCAGCTGGATAGAAAGTGAATTTTGATAAGAGCAAACTTTATTTCATCTATACCCCCATTCCTAGGCAAAATAGCATAGCAAGGATCATGGAATGTCAGATTGCATCCCTTCCCACCTTCTATTTAGGTCTTCCCCTATTTACGGGGAAACCTAAAGGATCAATGTGGAACATAGTTCTAGAGAGGATCCAAAAAAAGCTAGCAGGTTGGAAAGGACATATGTTATCTCAAGCAAGAAAAGCAGTTTTAACTATGGCTTCACTTCAAAGTATACCCGTTTACTTCCTATCAGTCTTCAGAGCTCCCAGCAAGGTGTATCACAAAATTGAACAGCTTCAAAAAAAAATTCTCTGGTCAGGGACTAAGGATAAGAAAAGGATCCATTTAGTAGGTTGGAACAAGGTTTGCAAACCTAAAGCTGATGGGAGGTTAGGATTGAGGAGAGTTGCTCATCTCAATACAGCTCTAATAGCCAAAAAATCATGGTGGTTATTGACTAAGGTTGACAATGAATGGACTACCATAGTTAGGAGGAAATACCTCCAAGGTGTGAACTTCCTTAATGACAACTTAGCAAGCAGGGGGTCTACTTTTTGGAAGGCAATCCTCATGAGCAGGGATCTTATCAAGAAAGGTCTTAGATGGATTCTAGGAAATGGGCAAACAATAGACTTTTGGAAGGATTAGTGGGTGAGAGCTGAGGAGTTATCCCAGAATCCTCATTTGGCTAGGATTCAAGAGCATATGGAGCAGCATATTGGGAAGAACGTTCCAAATTATATTTGGCAAGATATAAATATCAACAGGTGGAAACACATCAGAGTACAGGGTTTTGAAGCGGAGTCTAAAGAGCTTTATAACATTTTAACTCAACAAATTATTCCCTTTGGAGAGGATGAAGATCACATTATTTGGGTTGAGACTGAAAGTGGTGACTTCATAGTTAAGTCTACCTATAATTTTCTTCTCAATGTGGAAGGTCAACAATTTCAACCGAGTTTGGTTTGGATCAAAGGCTTAATTCCTAGAATATCCTTTTTTTCATGGTTGGTGATTCAAGGAAAAATCCTCACTATGGACAATATGTTATACAAAGTTATTGTTATTGCTAACCATTGCTACATGTGTAGGTCAGGATGGGAGATAACCCAACACTTGTTTCTGGAGTGTCCGGTAGCGGATTCCATCCTAGATGAACTTTTCAAAGCCTTTAGGATCTCATGGGTTAAGCCTGCTCTTATATCCGAAGTGTTCCATCAATGGCCTCAACCCTTTATTAGCCTAAAACTTAAGTACCTATGGAAAATCTGTTGGCATCATTTTCTCTGGAAGATTTGGCTAGAAAGGAACCATAGAGCCTTTAAGGATACCATTCACAACCCAAAAACCATACTCAACAGGATTATTGTCTTTGCGAAAGAAAACCTTAGAACCTTAGTGGATGAGAACCACTCAATTCTTCCCCAAGAAAAATAATTAGCTCGGGCCTTAGGTATTGATGACAAACCTTCCATTCCTTTTCCCAATCCCAAAAATGGGATTTCTTGGGAGCCACCCCCCAGGGTTGGTTTAAACTAAATTTTGATGGTGCAGCCAAGGAGAACCCGGTAAGATATGGAGCTAGAGTAATAATCAGGGATCATCAAGGAAATATGGTTAAGGCCTTCACTGAACCATTGGGAATCAGAACTAATAATGAAGCAGAAGCTAGAGCCCTTTGGAGAGGGTTGCAAGTAGCCCAAGCAACTCAAGGTAACTTGATGATTGAAGGTGATTCTATGAACATCATCAACCTGTTAACCAATGGCAAAAAACCTCCATGGAGAATCGAGGGATTCATCCATGAAGTGAGGATCATTTTTGTGGCAAGACAGAATAGGAGGGCTCGTCACATGTACCGTGAGGCCAACAGGTCAGCTAAAAAATTAGCCAACATAGGTGTTGATTTTGGTAGATTGGTGACATGGACACAAGGTGTGCCACATGAAGTGGAAAACATTATTAGTCATGAAAAGAAACCTACCCGTTAAGGAGAAATATGAATGGGTGTTCTTTCCCCATGGGTTTTCCCTCTAAATCATACCAAATTGGAAATGAAGATAGCAGGGTGTAAGCCTTGGAATATTTTGACAGAGAATAGGAAATGGGCAAGCAACAGGTTTCACAAGTGCAAAGTTCCAAACTTCAATTCCTGTCAATGTAAGTAACGTTTACAGTTATGTTTAGGTATGGGTGTGCTTTGTTAATAAAGTGTTGTAGGGGATTCAACACAATTTCTGGTAAGAAAATTTCAAGGATGACTAGGATCTACAATCTCAGCAGAAGGATGGATATTGTAATAGGTTTTGGGTTAACCTGCAAAACCCAGTAATTAATGAAGACTTTTGTTTACCAAAATATATATATATATTTTAAAATCCATTCAGCCATAAACATCTACACAAATTGAAGGTATGAACACCTTTACTTACTAACTAATTAATTTTTGTACATTATCAATTTTATATATAATTTCTTAATTCATAAAAAAGTGTGTTTTTTGGTTGATGGCTTTGTCCATTGTTATTTGTATTTTTAATAGAACGTATGCTTTTAAATGCCATAATGATAATGACCCTACTATTGACACTAGTATTATCTCTATAGAAAACACTATTGACATTGGTATGCCTCCACTTCCACATATTAACGATAATGAAAAGTCCACAGATGAAAATTTTATTAATGAAATGGAACAATAATATGAAGAGATTCCTAAAACTAACATGCCAAGTGGAAAATAAAATAATAGTTCTTATGCAGTCCCTACTTCCAAAGAATCTTCTTCTAAAAAACATAAGTGTGCAAGGTTATCTAGGTGGACAATTAACAGATCATTTCAGCCTGATTGGATATCATAATTGTCATTTATTGAGCCAGTGGTACTAGAGAATAGTAATGAGGAAATAACATAATTGAGATGCGTAATTTATAGTTGGAAACATGAAAATAATCATAGATTGCAAGTTAAGAAAGATACAGTAGAAAAACATTGTGGAAAGGTTTATATCAAAACAAAAGAAGGTGATCGACCAATACCAAAAAATTATAGGTGGAAGGATGCATCAAAGTGCAGACATAGAAGGTATGCACAAGAATATGATAAATAATTGAAACAAAAGTAAACTTTGGTTGAGAAAGGTGCAACGATTCAAGCCCAATTTTGAAAAATGAATAAGTTCACTTTAGCTTCAAAAAGGTTACAGTTTGTTGTTGTACTCACTACTCTTAAAATGGTAGACCTATGTCTGATTTCAGTGATTATAAATCTCTATTTTAACTAGCTTATGTGTAGAACTTATCCATTGTCCATTGGTCAGATCGAAGTGGTTGGGAAATGGTAAATTGTCTCTCATTGGTTGAGCAAGATGACCTCAAAGAGAAAGTAAAAAAGTCCAAATTCATTTCACTTTCAATTGATGAGGTGACTATTGTTGACAACACATCTTGGATTTACATGCATGTTTACACATTGGAAAATCATTTAAGGCAACCTCATTTACTTGGAGTATGCAATATGGTGGAATATTGCAATGCAAAAAACATTTACAATGTTGTTGTAACTAGTTTAAAGGAAATAGCAATGATAAATGAAATGGAAATAGCCACTAAGTTAATATGTTTCGGAGTTGATGGTGTTGCTATATTGCAAGGACACAAGAATGGTCTTTGTGTTAGACTACAAACATTTTTTACCCCATATTTGATCCCTATTCATTGTATGGCTCATAGAATGAATCTTGCATACAAAATTGTGGATACATTTACAAATGTTGCGAGAGTGGAAGAGCTTTTCCGTGAAATTCATGATTATTTTTTGCGTAGTCCAAAAATATTTTTAGAGTTTCAATAGTTTGCACTAGGAGTTACTGAAGGTAAAAAACTGTTAAAATATGTAGATACTAGGTGGATTTTGATGTATCAACCGGTATTTAGAGTTTTCAAAGAATATCAATCCTTGACAGAGTTTTCACATATTATCATTTGATATGATTTCACATATTATAATGAAAGTATGCTTTCATTTGATTTTATTTTAGCATTATAATGAAAAGAATATTGAGATTTAATTATAATTTGATACATGTATTTTTGATATCATTAATCATATAATATGAGATTAAACATGCAATTGGATACTTTGTATATCATAGCCCTATGATTTGATTATGTATATTTGAATGAAATTGGATTATTTGATTACACATATGTTGATTAGTGTAGACACCAAAATCTAGCACCCTTCAGTTCACATTCACCACCTCACCATCAAACCCTGCATAATAAAGATATATGCCTAAGTTCTAACTTAGGGATATAAAATCCTGCACATCATTATACTTTCCTAATTTATTTAATTAGGAAAATCACCCTAGGATACCCTCGTCTACCCATTGGACATGTGTCCTGGACACTTCATCCAACACCCATGCCACATCTTACCCACTCCTGTCCCCTTTGTCCTTGCACATGAGACAGATTCCCAACACCCATGCCACAACTCCTTTGTTGTTGTCCCCTTGTCCCTTCACATAAAACAACATCCCACATCCCACTCCACTTGGAGCCACATCACCCCAGTTAAGTGAGCCACACTGAGTGACTCACTGTAACTGCCCCTTCCACCTGGCAGTCCAGATTGGCCACTTGGCAGATCAGGCTTGCCACCTCACATTCCTCTCCAAAGCCCCAGTCAACCTATAAAGACACCATCAATCCACCAAACAGAGGGAGCTGAATCTACATACCGACAGGCTACCGAATTAGATCTGGACCCGACGAGAAGTTGAGGGTGCAAGCCGAACTCTGACCGTTGGCTCGAATTCTGAGGCAATCTTTCGTTCAGCCAAAATCGCCCATCCACGGTTCCACAGTCGAGAACGCGCATCCACGGTTTCACAACCGCAGGTCCACGATTTCCAGCCCGCAACCGCGCTTCCACGGTTCCACAGTCCCGAGAATAGAAGCGGGTTTCATCGACAGAGATTAGCGATCCGAGTAGTAAGCAAGGTTTTATTTGTTAATTTTTTTGCGCTATCTATTGTTCATCCATATCGATAATAGGTTTTATGTGTAGCATTGGATTTATTGTTTGAATATACGGGTGCTACTAATCCCCTTTGCTGGTTTGCATGTGTGTAGGTAACAGGTATCTTGGATAGGCTATTGAAGCTGGAGTGGTCCCGTGCTGGATACCAAAGCCCACTCACCTTTTGAAGCTGCAACTGGATACGAGGAGAGCATTGTACATTGCGAAAGATCTGGAAAACTCCCAGAGAGAAATTTGTATCACATTGAGGCCAAGATTGTAACATTGTACCCAAGCTACTTGGGGCAATCCGAAACATTGTAAATCTGTATCGCGAGAGTCAATATATAAAGGATTTCATTATTTTGGGCAATCTCTTTGTGTCTGTGTGATTTTATATTGCAAGTGCTCAAGTATTCTAGTTACATAGAATGGCGATCATGGTGGGACCTCCCAAGGGTTTCATTTTGTTTTGCCTTGCTTTATTTTAATCTTACTAATCTCTGTTTGCATGTACAGGTGCTAATAATTTGAAGCGCACGAGGATTTAATCTCGGGTTGGCGAGTCTGGATTGTGCTTAAACTATCACTATGAAACCATGCATCTACGGTTTCTAATTTGTGAAACCGCGCATCCACGGTTTCTAATTTGAGGAAACGTGCATTCGTGGTTGCTGCACTGTTGAAACGTGGATCGGCGGTTGAAAGCAGGAAGGAGCAGCGAAAGGAACGCATGTATGTACCCTATGTCATATTTTTAAATTGCTCCTTTAGTTCTGGATTTAGGCTGCATTTAAGTAGATTAAGGGTTTCAGTTTTGTATGCCAATGCTTGCATTTAGGTCTTAGGATAGAAAAATCTACTTAAATCTTGCATTCATAAACACAATAACAAAGCAAAATAAACAAAAATCTGCATATGCATAGTAGGGAATAATCATATTGCATGTACCAGGTTAGAAATAACCCAGGTATTTCTGTTTCAGGGTTTGGGCTTGTATTCGGCTTTTGTTCTGTTGATAGAAAGGACCCGCGCACCCGCGGTTGGGATCTCCCAAACGTGCATGCACGGTTGGCAAACCGCGTACCCACGGTTTACCATAACTAACCGCCCACCCGTGGTTAGCCCTGTTAAACAGAATTGGGCCGAGTCTTACCTCGGATTTGCAATTTTACCCCTGATATGATTTTGTCTCGCTATTCTATGTCTTTCCTGCTTTCTGCATTAGGCATAAAAATAGAATTGCATGTTAGATTTGCATCGCACGATAGAAAACAAAACATTCACACACACACGTATAATTAAAACATTGGTCCGGTTGGATTTCATCACCAACCCCCAATTCAGACCGGTGACGTTGGAATTCATCTCCTTCCATCGGCTTGCCCCCTAGATCATCCGTAGATAGGATAAAAGCGCTCTTTAAGCTGGTATAAGTCATTGGTATTCAAGTTGTCTCCCACTATTGGAACGATTGTTGAATCATAGTGGAAGAGCTAGGCGAACCCCCCACTGGGATTTAAGCGGTGTACCCTAGCCTCTTTTGAGAAATCACGCTTGGTGCTAGTGTTCTTAATAACCATATTCATTGAGTTCTATTATTCTATTCCAAAAAAAAACAAAATCTCTTCAAAAACTTCAAAAAAAAAACACACAAAAACACACCAAAAAAAAAATTCAAAAACTTAGTGCAAACTAGGGTCAAACACTTTGTATGTTTATTTTCTTGGCATGTTGTATTGCATTGTACTTTCTTTTTCATTCACATAGATAGCATATTAGCGTATGGTAGTGACTCGTAATCAAGCTAAGAGATTAGTGTCAAGCCAAAGTCAGTGGTCATCCCCTATGGCCTCTCAGTCTGGCAATGTCCCTCACACTTCGATGGTGGGACAAGTAGAGGTGCCCCTTTCTATGTCCTCGAGTCTTGATATAGGGCCTTCTAGTAATGCCCCCAACATGGACATAGACATTATGCATAGAGCTACTCACACAACTATACCTGAGACACCTAGGAGTGAACCTCTTGCAATAGTAGACAGTCAGGCCACCATGATAGATATGGACACTGTTAGAATGTACTTGAATGCAGTTGGAATGGTCTTCCCATCATTACCACCACTCTCCATCCCATCATGTGTTGTACCCTCATCACAACAAGAATCCATATTCGCCTATCCACAATAGTCACAATGGATTTTCACCAATCCTCTCTTTGAGTTGGTCATTGTAGCATTAGCCAATCAACCATTGTCATCCGACCAAATTCCCCCCACATTATCACAACAAATGACCATTACCACTAATCCCTTGTATGAAACAATCCCTATTGTTTTGCAAGCCCCAACATTCATTCCTCCATCCACACTTGTAGGACATACATCTCATACCATTCCATAGTCAGTGGTGATACCCTTTGCTACTTACCCCCCATCCACCTCCACTACCATGGTTGTTCCACAACCAACTCAGTCCACCACATCACAGGTAGCAGTCCCTATGTCAAATGCAACTGATATGCAACAAGCTTTCTTACAGTTGCAGCAAATGATTTTAGATAATGCTAACCATAGCATAAACCCTGACCCTAACCGACATTTGCAAGGGATTGAGAAAAATCTTCCACCTACATCTCATCAACCTAATGCCTTTATCCAAGATCCATCTTGGGTAATGCGTCCTCCCTCTACCACTGTTGTTCACAATCAACCACCGCACCCATATGCTAATGCAGTAGGTCAGCATAATACCATACCTTCATCACCCCATCCATATCATAACATCCCTCAACATCCATACCATAACACATTTCCGCCAAACACATCTTATCATCCCCAACCTACATACAATCCACCCCATTACCAGCAACATCAAGTACATTCGAGTGTCAAGTCCTGTAGATGATCCTAGATACCAGTTTTTATAGAGTCAGATTGATAGTCTTGCCATGCAAACCCCAGGCTTGCAATACCAAAAACCAACTTTAAGGCAACTACTCAATCACCCTATTCATGCTTCGATACCAGAACCGCCATATCCACATGATTTCCAAATACCGAAGCTTGAATTTAAAGGAGAAGAGGATCCTAGAGAGCACGTAACGAGATTTGTGAATGCATGCTTCAGAATCAAAAGCAGCGATGCATTGCTATTACATACATTTCCTCAAACATTAGGGGGAAGCCCAAGACTGGTACAATCATCTCCCGCATCAAAGTATTTTCACCTTTGAACAACTAGCGGACCAGTTTCTGGAAAGATTCGCCCTAAATGTTAGAAAACAAACAACATTGACTGATTTAATTTATCTAAAACAATATGACGATGAATCAGTCTATGACTTTGGCAACAGATGGAGATCAGTCATGATCAAGTTACCATTTTCACTCCCCATGCCAGAGATAATACGAATGTTCATGAAGAGTTTTGGTAGACCCATCTCTTCATTACTACAGCTACAAAAGTATAGAACATTCGATGAGGCACTCGCCCAAGCAAAACTGATTGAAGAAATCAAAATTCAAGAAGGCGAGATTAAGCCTAAGAAGAAAGAGTGGCATAATAAGAATCAAAAGGGGAATAACCATGGTCAGTCCAAGACCGCACAGGTTAATCAGATAGTTTTGAGCCAACCACAGTCAAATCAACCGGTTCAAACACAAATCCAACAACCCCAACAACAACAACAACCACATCAACCGAATTATCAAGCAGTTCCACCCCCACAACAGGCACAAAATCAGACACAACCTGTGGAAAGGCAACAACGTCATTTTAAACCAAAAATAAATTACACGCCAAGTACAAGAGCCATATTCATTAGTATTTCAGAAGTTGTATGCGGCAAAACTTTTTAATTTACCGAAAATGAAACCCGATGATCCTAACAAACCAAAGACAAAAGGTTACAAAGAACACCTCTTTTGCATCTATCATAGACAAAGAGGACATGATATTGAAGGTTGTCATGGATTTAAAGGAATTGTGCAAGATTTATTGGAAGCGGGTACAATCAAAATTGACAACCCACTAGCCCAAAATAACCAAAACCTAGGCATATATCAGACACCTTTGCCACATCGAGAGGTGAATCAACAACCGATGGGAGCATCAACTTCTACAGTTCCTCCCAATCAGGTTAATTATGTGTCTCAACTACCACAAGGTTTTGTAGGGGCTATCAGTATAGTTACCCATGGACAAAGGTAAGCTAATCGCACAACCCAAGCTCCGGTAGCATCACCAACTAATGTGCCCATACAACTTGGATCGAGTGGGCCACCACTACCATTCCACAACCGCCCTGTTGTTACATTGAACAGCCAGTTGACACAGAGTTTGAAGATGGCTTCAGAAAAATTGTCAATTTATGAACTAATACAACAATCAACACCTCACAGGGAAGCATTGATGGAAATTTTAAAGTCTATTCAGGTACAATCAGAAGACCCAAATGCGTTCAATTCCTTTGTGGGTAGTGTGCAAAAGTGTATGGAACCCTCGATAGTATTCTATGACTTCGAGGAAAAACAAATATCAGCAGATTCACCCGACCCACCATTGCACATAGTAGCTCACATTGACAGGAAACCCTTCAAGAGAGTGCTTATTGATACAGGTTCTTCAATCAACCTCATTACCACACCTGCCATGATGAAGCTCAACGTCCCATCATCTCACATCACAACATCCACATTCACTCTTAGGGCCTTTAATGACGCTTTATGCTCAACTGTAGGGAATGTTGTCCTTCCCATCATAGTGGGGGTGAAAACAATACATGTTCTCTTTCACATCTTGGAAGGGGAAATGCAATATAACATACTTCTTGGACGCCCTTGGATTAGGGAAATGAAATGTGTGCCTTCAACATTGCATCAATGCTTAAAATATGTGCATGAAGGCAAAGTACATTGCATACCAACAGACACTGAACCTTTCAAATACTGCAACTTTATTTCAAATCCTTATGAGCCTTTACTCCCATCAGCACATCTAACCATCCAACCACTAGTCGTTAGAACAATTCCATCAAACACCACATCATCAAAAGCACCCATTCCAGAAGAGTTGCCTATAGTTGATCCGGCTTTCGCATCCAAAAGCGTCAGCTCAGCGCATCCTTCAAACACTGCATCCCATTTCCAAATTACACCCACTCATCCTGCTAACCAATGGTCAATTCCATCTAGCACACTTCCAGATTCAAAGCCACCTTTCACATTCACAGCACAACCCATATCATCAGCCACTACTTCGCAGTCATTAGAACCCGTAGTCTCACAAATAGGGCCGCCTGTTAGAGATAATCCAACACCGCCAGCAGAGCCAAGAGCTAAGGCTCAAGAACCCTCTTCATCCATCGAGCCATTAGCCACACAACCATCTAGAGTTGTAGTACACCTCGCCAATCCAAGTATTGGCGAGTACATCATTGAGAGTGTCACAGTTACACCACCTATCGAGTCAGTCAAAGATTACGGTCACCCTCGCGACCCACCTTTAGCTATTGGTGATATATATAGAATGGGTTCTCAAACAAATGCAATCAATTTCATATATGGAGGGATGGATTCTTCATCGGACCCATCCCCTCAAAATGACAACTCTTTACAAGAGTTTAATGAAAACATTGATTATCTATCGAACCCAAGTTTCCCAGTCAGATATTTTTGAAGGGTTAGTTGGCAAGGATATGGACTTGGAAGACATGAACAAGGTCCTCACCACATCATTGAACCGGAATATAGAGAGCCAAGTGACCGCTCCGGTCTAGGCTATAAACCTTCCATCGCAAGCTCTTCGCTTAATCAAGCTTTCCAAGAACTGGACATAGAATGCGAACAAGAGGAGGAAAAGAGCGATGATGAGGATGAACCTAATGATGAGGATGAACATAATGATGAGGGTGAACAACTAGAAAGTAGATACCACATATACAATTTTTACCCTCGAGAGCAAGCTTTACAACGAGAGGCAGATTATGAAGATCCTACTACGATAGCATACCTTAGGCAAGACCTTGAGCCACTAATGCTAGGACCTCATACAAATGCTAATGGATTCTGGATAAGTGACAGTGATGATGATGAAACTGAAATGATTTTTATCAACCATGCTCTTGAGATACAAGCCAGGAGAATGCTCCAAGATGAAGAATGTCCCGAATGGTTTAATCAAGAAGAAGAAGAACCTCAGGAAGAGATAATATATGGAGAAACCATGCAAAAAGGTAACTGGTATCAGCAGAAGTTTCCAATAGACCGCACACTTTTTTGGCTGAACAAAGAGCGTGAGGGTCCTGAACCAGAACCTCCTCCATCACATTGGCAAAGCATACAACAAAATCAATCACAAACATTAGGTCAGTTGCAACCTAGAGAATACGAGTCATCAATTCTTGAATCGCAACCACCTCATTTCCATCAAGTCAACATGATTTCTATTGATTTGCTCACCCCACTCCGCAATCCATACAATGAGATAAAACCGATCTATATCAACACCAGTCTCATAGCCATGGACAGGATTTCATCCCCACCATCCACTGCTGACTTCATCCTATCCGAAGAGTTGTTGCACACTTCAAACACTTATATTTTGCAACAACCTTCATCATCAAACAATTCAGTTTTTCAAACTGAGATAGAAGGGGACACCCCAGACACATTTGAAAATGTGGCGGATGATATCCACCTCATCCCAACTCCACATCAGCTAGAAGAAGGTTCTCACATGCTAATAGAAGAGTCTATAGATGTGAACCTTAATGAAGACGTGGATAATCCCCAGATTGTCAAAATAGCAAAAGAATTATCCATAGAAGAAAAAGATAGCCTCATAAACATGCTTATTACAAAGAAGGAAGTGTTCGCATGGTCCTACAAAGACATGCCTGGCTTAGATCCGGACTTGGTAGTCCACAACCTTACGTTAGCACGTGATGCCAAGCCATTCAAGCAGAAGCTTAGGAAAGTTCATCCGACGGTCACATTAATTGTAAAAGAAGAGCTGCAAAAGTTATTGGATGTACACTTCATAGTACCAATCGATTATCCTGAATGGCTTTCGAACATGGTACCCATTCACAAACCAAATGGGGGGATACGAGTATGCACTAATTTTTGAGATTTAAATAAAGCGTGTCCCAAGGATGATTTTCCTTTGCCAAACATAGATCAATTAGTAGACTCCTGTGCTGGTCATGAAATGCTCTCTTTAATGGATGGTTTCTCCGGATACAACCAAATTCGGATTAATCCAGAAGATCAACATAAAATAGCGTTTACAACGCCTTGGGGGACATTCTGCTACAGAGTGATGCCTTTTGGATTAAATAACGTAGGAGCTACATATCAGCATGCCATGACGTACATATTTCATGATTATATGCATAAGATAATCGAATATTATGTAGATGATCTCATTGCTAAATCAAAAACATGTCTTGAACACATAGGCGTGCTAGAAAAGGCATTCGATCGATTAATAGAACATAAGGTAAGGTTAAATCCTAAGAAGTGTGTATTTGGTGTAACATCAAGAAAACTTCTAGGATTCATTGTCTCCAAGAGAGGCATTGAAGTAGACCCAGGCAAGGTAAAAGCAATTTTAGAAATGTCACCTCCCAAAAACTTGAAAGAGTTGCGAAGTTTACAAGGAAAAGTCCAATCTATTCGTCGATTCATTGCACAACTCTCGGATAAATGCAGGCCTTTTAATCGCCTGTTACAAAAAGGAGTGATATTTTCTTGGACAACTGAATGTCAGGAGGCATTTGATGATATAAAGAAATATCTAGCCTCACCGCCGGTTCTTACGCCACCAAAAATAGGAGTCCCATTTCACCTATACATTTTTGCAACAGATTTTGCCTTAGGAACAATGCTTGCACAAAAGAACGAGAAAAATAAAGAGCAAGCGGTTTATTACATCATTCGAACACTGGTAAGTTACGAAACAAGGTATGCTTATGTCAAAAAGTTATGCTTAGCCATGGTTTTCACCACCAAGAAACTTAGACATTACATGCTAAGCAATACCACCTATGTTATAGCTAGAGAAAACCCTTTGCGGTACATGATGAATCGCACTTACAACAACACCCGCACTGCTAAATGGATAATGCTTTTAACAGAATTCGACCTCGAATTCACAAGTCAAAAATCCATAAAAGGGCAAGTAATAGCTGATCAATTAGCGAAAGCTCCGCTATGCAATGATACACCATTAGTGATTGAACTTCCCGACGATTCAGTATTTTCTATCACAGAGCAAGAAGAAATAGTTTCACCTGAGGATGAAGCAGATATGACAATGTTCTTTGATGGATCAAAGTGCGAAAAAGGGCAAGGTGCAGGAGTTGTGTTTTACACACCTGAAGGAATGCCCATTCCTTTATCATTCAAACTCGACTTCACATGCACTAACAATAATGCAGAATATGAAGCCTTAATACTAGGTCTTAAATCAGCTATAGCAATGGGAATAAAAAGAATAAGCATTTTTGGTGATTCTCAATTAGTTGTCTACCAGATAAAAGGAGAATACCAATGTAAAGAGCCAGTCTTAAAAAGATATCATGAAAAAGCAATACAGTTGCTGGGAAAATTTGACTGGTATGAAATTAGTAACTTGCCACGATCAACAAATAGATTTGTGGACGCAATGGCTTCTTTGGGATCTCTCATTCCTAAAAATGAACATGGAGAAATGCAACCGCTAATCATAACAACAGTGTCTAAACCATCAATTCAAAAAGCAGAATCTGTGGGTGAGAAAAATGTTTGTTTGATACATGTCGAACCTTACAATTCTTACCTTGATGAGATAAAATATTTTCTCAAAATAGGCACACTACCAATGGACATAACACGAGCTACAAAAAGAACATTCAAACAAAGAGCCATTCATTTCACTTTACTTGGAGATGTGTTATATAAACGTAGTTATGATGGAATACTACTACGATGTTTAAATCCAATTGAAGTAGAAAGAGCAATATCAGAAGCCCATGATGGTACTTGCGGTGGTCACTTTAGTGGAATGGCAATTGCAAAAAGAATATTGCGCATGGGATACTACTGGTCGACAATGGAAAATGACTGTTGCAAATATGTCAAAAGATGCCAAAAATGTCAACATCATGCAAACTTGACCCATGTGCCATCACAAAATTTGCAACCCATTCAAAGTTTGTGGCCCTTTTCACAATGGGGCCTTGACTTGATCGGTAAAATAACACCTGCTTCATCAGGACAACATAAATTTATCATAACTGCTATAGAATACTTCACAAAATGGGTGGAAGCAATTCCAATGACAACTACGACTGGACCTCGAATAGCGGAGTTTATACTTCAACATATTATCTATCATTTTGGAATACCCTCAAAAATAATTTTAGATAATGGAAAGTCATTTAAGAATAAAGATGTTAGAGCATTGTGCAATAAATTCAAAATACTACACAACTTCTCAACACCTTATTACCCACAAGCAAACGGGCAAGCTGAAGCAACAAATAAAATAGTCATATCCATTCTCAAGAAAGTGGTAAAAGATAATCATCGAGATTGGCATACTCGCCTCCCTTTAGCACTATGGGCTTACAGAACAAGCATAAGAACACCAACGGGAGCAACACCATTTTCACTAGTTTACGATGCAGAAGCAATATTACCATTGGAGCTCGAGATACCATCCTTGCGAATCGAGATACAGGAATTCATGAACGATGATACAACTAGACAGGAGCGTCTTGACCAATTGACAATTATTGATGAGAAACGTATTAATGCTCTAGAACATTTACGAGTATATCAAGATAGAGTCAAGCGTGCTTACAATGCAAAAGTCCATCCTCATGAATTTCAAGTGGGGGACCTAGTGCTCAAAGAAAATCAACAAAATACCAATGCTTTACCACACTTAAGGGATAAATTTGCAGCAAATTGGTTGGGCCCATATATAGTAAAGCAAAAATTGGGAAAAGGAACGTACAGACTCTCCAATTTAGAAGGGAAATTGGAGCCAGAACCACTGAACATTATGCACCTAAAGGCATTTTATGCATAAAACGACTTGCAATATATGTATATATATATGTACATGGCTAAAATAATAATAATAATAATAATATAAAATAAAATAAAATAAACAAAAGATTTCATTTTAAAATTTTGCATGCATTTCACAGTGTAAATAGACATATTTCAAATTGCATTTTTCATATGGCATTTGCATTTCAATTATATGTTCATACAATATCAATATATATATATATATATAGTTGCATCCATCCCATCCCTTGCTCAGTAATCTTTAATAGTGGTGATGATAAGACCAAGAAAACAAATTCCAAGAATTGGGGGTATTCAACTAAGATTCTTTACAACTCACAAATCATACACATCATACATGATATATCATACAATTTTCAGTCACTCAAACATGTCTAGTGAAAAACCAAACTTCATGAAGTGTCCAATTTTCTTTAGGACCAAAGCACCTTCGTCACATTAAGAAAATCTTGAGTATGGTAGATTGATCCAAAAGCAATCTGGAACCAAATACACTTTTACAAATCTTAAAACATCTTGAATAATAGAAAGATAACGCCAATTTGGGTAAACCTCAAAGCGAAAAAAAAGAAGTCAAATTCTTCGCTTACCCTATCACGCAACATAGTCCAAAAACAAAAATAGTGGTTATCACCACTACCACAATGAAACAACAAATATAAATAAATGTAGAGTAGTAAGGATAGGGTAAAATTCTCATCATACTTCGGTTGAGAATCCGATTCCCCAACACTCTACACAAAAAAACAAATTAACAACACACACCACAGATCTCTAAAGCTGAAAATATCGTACTATGTTCCCCTCAGAAAGTTATGTAGTCATCACAAAGGCTTAAAGATCAAAACCATTGGACTATGGAGTGAGCCTCCACCGGGGCTATAGACGCTTGACTGGCAATGGAGTAAACTCATGCAGGGCGACATGTCTCTCTCTTAAGAGGGAGACCTCTGAACGCACATATGGGTAAGCTAGCAAAAAAAAAGGAAAACCCAGAAAGGCACCGTCCAAAAATTACTCAAGATGGGGCAATAAACATCACAATCACATGCACTGGTTCTGGATTGCTTAGGGTAATCGACACACAATATTTAGAAAATGAACTTCACTTGCACACAATATGGTCCTAAAGAAAGTAAGACAACATTCAAGAAAAATGGTTAACGTTACTAGCTTCTTTGAGTATTTGAGAATATTTTTAGTTACATACCAAAAGCAAAATCATTATCCATATCACCATCCACATACCATTTATACATACCACATACATCACAACAAAGAATAATCAAGTGGGAACCCCCAATTGCAAATAAGAATGAGTAAAGGTCAACTACTCCGAGCTAAATAAGATTACATGAGCACCATGCATACCTTCATTCAGTTACATTACTATAAATCAAAATGCATTTTACATGTTCACTTGCATTCATTATCATTGCATTAACATACAAATATAGGATTGTATAATATAAACATTGCAAAAAGCATAAACAAGAAGAATACATATACAAATACTCGAATAAAATGCCATGTATATATATATATATAAATACGAAAGTCTACAAAGTACAAAATGCCCGAAGGCAGTATACATCGGAGCACTGAGGCTCATACTAAGATAAAATATACAAAAAACAAAAATGAGGCAAATACAACATCTAGCTAGTGCCAGCAGGATCCCTCCGTGGACCCTGAGCAGTAGAAGCCCCATGAGAGCTAGAAGTACGATGAGTCCTACGACTCGTCTCAGTCCCTCGGGTAGCAGTGGCAACAGATGATGAAGGAGGAACAGGTAAAGGAATCTGACGCTCATGAAGAATGTTCTCCAACATCTCGATATAGATAGCCTGCTTACGCAAGCTCCTCAAATCAGCACCCTGGCGAGCGACCCTCTAAGAAATATCTGCTCGTAGAGAAGCAATAGTCAGAGCCGAATCATCACCTCCAACACCTGACTGCAATCGAGAAAGCTCACCCTATAAATGGGTAATCTCACCATCGAGTCTGGTGATCTCTACATCCTTAGCAGCCACAACAGTGTTGCTAGGTCCAACCCGTAGCCCGTCCACCTTAGCCTGAAGACGAGTAACCTCACCCTGATATCGTGCTAACTCGACCTTCACTCGACCCAGCTCCAAATCTAGGCTATCTCGCTCAGCCTAGAGAATCCCCCACTCCTCCTCGGACCGTCGAGGAGGTAAACCCTCATCATCACCACCACCCTCCTCAGGCGGCTGAACGTCCATCCCCGTGTCAACTCTCGAAGAGCTACCACATCGGTGCTTCATCGACCAAGGAACCCATCCACCCGCATCAGCATCGTCACCGCTCCCATCGTCATCTACAATGATGCTAGGAGTCCATAGAGGCTGACTCACAAACCAAGCGTCATACTCAGCAGTCATGCCAACATCATCCAAGTCAAGCACCTCCAAGTCTGAATCGTCAGCAGGATCGTCGACTCACCAAAAATTAGGAGCAACAGGCAACCCCAACTCATCGTCGCATCGCCTGTACGTAACAGGCACATCCAAAACATCCTGAACAAGACCAAACTATCATAGTACATGAGAGAACTGGATAAACTCCATATCCCTCAAATGGGCACCAACAACCCATCGCCCCCGCCTAATGCGACGAAGCTCCGCTGCATCCGTCGCCCAATCCAAACCCCTCCATGGCCGCCAACACATCAGGTCCCTGGTCAGAGAACTCAAGGTATCTCTAAACTCTGATGCGCTCGTAGTAGATCGACTGACCTCCTCACTGAGTAACCACCTGTACGCATGGGGAGAGGTGGCATCCATGCCACACGGTAAACCAACAGGGCGACCAATGATGACATGCTCCCAACACCAAATTTGGAGCAACAAACTATAGCCCAGGCCCTTGTGCCTCTCTTCACCTCATAAAGCTCACTGTAAACCTCGTAGAGAAGAGCAAGAGCCCAAGCTAACCGACGGGGATCAACTATCAAGTCAAGAACAATAGACACCTGATTCCACGGGATCCTCGATCCCATGGAATTGGGCAACAACATGTTGCTCAAAATGTACATCATGAAGGCCGACAATGCACCCAAGCTGCCAGTTGCAAAGAGATCCAGATACGCAATGCCCCCTGCTAATCGATGTCCCACATCTCACCAAACAGAGGGAAAAGGGCCTCCTTCTTGTCAAGGCCAACACGAACGGTAGGACCCTCGATAGGGACGTGGAAGATGCGGTAGATATCCTCGAGAGTGATAGTCAGCTCCCTTGTTGGGAGCTAAAATGTGCCTCTGTCTGGATCCCAGTGCTCAACAAGCATCGAAAGAAGATCCTCATCAGCTCGGACGGTGCCTAACCGCCCGCAACCATCCAAACCGATGGTCTGAAGTAGAGCCCAATCATCGTCAAAAAGTGTGGACTCGGCCACCTATGTCGAGCATCAAGAAGCTTAACCTGAAAAGAAAACATATAAAAAATGAAAGTTAGCACAACATGCTAAAAATAAAGCAAAAACAATTTTTTTTAACCTACACTAGGTAATAAAAAAAAAAAAATTTTTTTTTACCTAAGTAATAAAAAACTATAGGTTAAAACAAAAAAAAAAATTACCTACCCTAGGTAATAAAAAAAAAAAAAAAAAAATTACCTTATACCTAGGTAATAAAGAAAAATTTTTTAATTAAAGTTCATTGCCGTTAAAGCTTAATGAGCAAACAATAATATTTACTAGCACAATTAGTTTTCAAACAAGCAAAACAAACCCAAAATAAAAAAAGCCAAATCGCCTACCTCTGCAAACCGGCTGCCGACTTTTGCTCCAGCCGAGCCACCACCACCGCTCCTCTCGCCAACCTCCATCTCACTCATCACTTCAGCCAATAAACAAATGACAACTGGCAGAATGATTTTGAAAATGACAGCAGCCTATAAATAGTTGTTTTTTGCGATGAAAAACGTGCGCCCACGTTTTCCACAGTGCAAAAAAATGCAAACCCGTGTTTTGAGGCGCAAAAATATATATATTGCAAACCCCACCAAATCATCATCTCGCATCATCATCATCTCAAGTGAACCTTGTATCTAGTGGATTACCCTATATACCTAGCGGTTGCAGCGACTAGCAATCCATGCAAACCGGTCGGATGGGTAGCTCACCATAAGGAAACTCATTCAAACATCCAACATCAAATCACTATGACATTAAATCAGCTAGATCCCTAAATCTTTGAGATAGATGTGTTTAAAATAGATTTGCACAAGGTTATCCTTCAACCCCTTCCGTTGGGTCAAAAGCGGAAAACAAACAAACACAATTTGGTAATAATCAAAAATCACTTGAGTATCAAATTCTCGAACGACTGGTTCCTTGAACCCATCATTTGGAAGGAATTGCTAAAGTCAATGTGGAAAAGAACTCCAAATGTGGTTAAGATTTTACCACATATTATGCACATCAACGAAACCAAAGGCAAATTTGCAAGAACACACAAAATCCCAAACTTGGGGCATCAAGTTGGTCAACATAACATACATTTGAATCACATCCATATCATTCAAACAACCGCATCCGTTCAGCAACCACAATTGGTCAATCGGCTCGTGGGTTTCATCCTTTACCCATTCTCCAATTGAGGGGGTAAGCAAATAAGCAAAAATCAAAATGAAAAACAATTCATTCATTCTGAATGTCAAAAAGGAGTGAACCCATTCGTCCAATAAAGTTAGATGTCATTAGTTTTTGCACCGCATTGTGTTGTACACAACACAATACAAAAAGGGGCAATTATAGACACCAAAATCTAGCACCCTTCAGT
Source organism: Wollemia nobilis (assembly GCA_028583015.1). Lineage (NCBI taxonomy): Eukaryota > Viridiplantae > Streptophyta > Pinopsida > Araucariales > Araucariaceae > Wollemia > Wollemia nobilis. The sequence continues at coordinate 2,830,873 of JAQPPZ010002714.1, read as the reverse complement.
TCACATTCACCACCTCACCATCAAACCCTGCATAATAAAGATATATGCCTAAGTTCTAACTTAGGGATATAAAATCCTGCACATCATTATACTTTCCTAATTTATTTAATTAGGAAAATCACCCTAGGATACCCTGTCTACCCATTGGACATGTGTCCTGGACACTTCATCCAACACCCATGCCACATCTTACCCACTCCTGTCCCCTTTGTCCTTGCACATGAGACAGATTCCCAACACCCATGCCACAACTCCTTTGTTGTTGTCCCCTTGTCCCTTCACATAAAACAACATCCCATATCCCACTCCACTTGGAGCCACATCACCCCGGTTAAGTGAGCCACACTGAGTGACTCACTATGAATCGCCCCTTCCACCTGGCAGTCCAGATTGGCCACTTGGCAGATCAGGCTTGCCACCTCACATTCCTCTCCAAAGCCCCAATCAACCTATAAAGACACCATCAGTCCACCAAATAGAGGGAGCTGAATCTGCATACCGATAGGCTACCGAATTAGATCTGGACCCGACGAGAAGTTGAGGGCGCAAGCCGAACTCTGACCGTTGGCTCGGATTCTGAGGCAATCTTTCGTTCAGCCGAAACCGCCCATCCGCGGTTCCACAGTCGAGAACGCGCATCCACGGTTTCACAACCGCAGGTCCACGGTTTCCAGCCCGCAACCGCGCTTCCGCGGTTCCACAGTCCCGAGAACAGAAGTGGGTTTCATCGACAGAGATTAGCGATCCGAGTAGTAAGCAAGGTTTTATTTGTTAATTGTTTTGCGCTATCTATTGTTCATCCATATCGGTAATAGGTTTTATGTGTAGCATTGGATTTATTGTTTGAATATACGGGTGCTACTAATCCCCTTTGCTGGTTTGCATGTGTGCAGGTAACAGGTATCTTGGATAGGCTACTGAAGCTGGAGTGGTCCCATGCTGGATACCAAAGCCCACTCACCTTTTGAAGCTGCAACTGGATACGAGGAGAGCATTGTACATTGCGGAAGATCTGGAAAACTCCCAGAGAGAAATTTGTATCACATTGAGGCCAAGATTGTAACATTGTACCCAAGCTACTTGGGGCAATCCGAAACATTGTAAATATGTATCGCGAGAGTCAATATATAAAGGATTTCATTATTTTGGGCAATCTCTTTGTGTCTGTGTGATTTTATATTGCAAGTGCTCAAGTATTCTAGTTACAATTAGAACACTGGATAATCTTTTATATCATAAACATGTTATTGGATATTTTGTATATCATTTTACTTAAGCCTTGTTATTGAATTATTAGTCTATTTTTTTTAAATATTTAGTAGATTTGTATTGTATAAATCATTTATGGCAAAGTAAATATGTGCTGCATTTCCAGTCATTTCAATTTATTTCGTAAAACATAAAAGAACATTTTATTGCATCATCATAATTCAAAATTATTTAATGCATCCACACAAATAATCAAAACATCACAATATTTAAAATAAAATTTCAAAAAGATAATACAATTTTTTTGGAAATTGTCTCTTTTATTGATATAAAAAAGATACCATTCTTTTACAATTTACAAAAAAGAGATGCAACAGTTTTTGTTTCTCCTCAAATAAAAACAACAATCTTCTACTATTCATTATGCATGGTGGATGAAGTTCCAGTTGTATCTATCTCAATATCCTTTGCTTCTAATGCACCATCCCTAACCAAACTTTCAGTTGTAGTGTTGATCCCCGATAACAATAAACTTTCTTCCCTCGCTGGATCTTCTCTAAAAGGTACATTTAGTTCTTTCTCATTTCCTTTCAATACAACCTCCACATCCAGGCCCTTATCTTTGATAAACTTCTTCAGCCAATTGTTTTCTCTAATAGTGTATTGTAATATTTTCTTCACTTCAATAGCATTATTCACACTAATTTTTGTAATCTTGATCAATGTTTTCATGGCACTGACTTACTACTTTAAGTGCTAAAAATTAGACTGCAAAATACAAGTGAAAATTTTTAATATTTATAAACAAAACATATTTAAAATAAAAATGATTTTTTGTTAGATGTAAAACTTACATCAGCAGTAAGTCTTGCAGTTTTTGCAACTGCTACTTTCTTCTGATTTAATGCCCATTCATTGAAATATACCTAGGCCTCGTCATTGAGGTTTTCCAATTGATTCTGAACATGGCCAGAACTTCATCATTGTATGTAGACTCAGCCTCCATGGTGTCAGATTCAGATTTATGTAGAAAAGCATCGAGATTTTGGGGCTCATTCTCCACCTTTGAAAACAACTCCTTTCTCTTTGGAAAATTCTTATATCGACCATTTATTACTTTTATCAAAACCTTGGCCCGATATTCCCATTCTTTTAATCTATCAATATCTACAAGAAGACTATTATGAACTGTAGCTTTACATCTATTGGCTAATAAAACATTTTCTAAAAATTTTACTTTATCATCATCGGTCATATGACAGGTGACTTGTTGGGGGGAAGAGGAAACTTCGATGGCATCTGCTTCAACATTATCTTCTTCTTCATCATTGCCTTATAGATCCTGAATCATATCACTTGCCTTTAATGGAAAATTTTCAGGATTTATATTTTTATAAAGAAAATCATCATCTAGATTCCCAAAGGGCATTTGAGACGTGCTCTCTACATTTGAGAAATTCTCAAAGGTTAAAATTGGGAAAACATAAACATTAGATTGAGACACATTGTGTGTCTATGAAACACTTTTGGTTTCATGAGGCAGCGGTGTGAGTAATATTTTTTCATCCATGCGTGATTGGTTCCTCACCAATGGTACCTACTATGGATGGACGGGGACTTGCTGTGTTAATTGATATTGTTGTGTTTGCAGTTGTGTAGATAGTAGAGGTATCCTTTTTTTTAGTCTTTTGAATGTAACTGGTGCATCTACAAAATTTCACATGAAAATATAAATTAAATCTTGTGTAAAAAATAATATCGTAAAAAAATATTAATTTTAACCAAACATACCAGACTCAGACTCTGTAGCCATTGATGATGCAACCATTTGCCCTTTCTCTAAAAAATATTTAAAATACATCAAACTAAATATAATTTTAAATTATTAAAATATATCATTTAAAATAGTACATTTGAATAATAAGGTTACCTTGTGAGTTGGAGGTAACTTCTTCGACGTTGATTGGAACACATCCAGAAGTAAAAGGAGTTGCAGGTGTATGTTGAATCTGATCACCATGAGACCTCGCATGTTTGGAGGGAGTTACTGGTGATGATTGCGACTGCGTGTCAAAATCAGCAAATTCTTCTTGAATCCTAAATGCGGTATCCTTTTACTATAATATTGAGATTCTCTTCTCTATTTTCAAAATAAAATTAGAAAATAACAAGATTGATTGAAAAAAATAAAACAGAGATATTCCAAAAAATAATTTTACCTGTATTTCATTCTCAGTCATGCTAATAGCTAATAAAATTGGGTGCAATGCATTTGGAGGATTGCTTTTTTGAAAAGCGTTTGCATCTATGCAGACAGTGGAGGCATTCTTTTTTTAGTATTTTGAATGTAACCGATGCATCTGTAAAAATTCACATGAAAATATAAGTTAAATCTTGTGTAAAAAACAATATCGTAAAAAAAAATTAATTTTAAACAAACATATCAGACTCAGACTCTGCAGCCATTGATGATGCAACCATTTGCCCTTTCTCTAAAAAATATTTAAAATACATCGAACTAAATATAATTTTAAATAATTAAAATACATCATTTAAAATAGTACTTTTGAATAATAAGGTTACCTTGCGAGTTGGAGGTAACTTCTTCGACGTCGACTGTAACACATCCAAAAGTGAAAGGAGTCGCAAGTGCACGTTGAATCTGATCACCATGAGACCTTGCATGTTTGGAGGGAGTTAATGATAATGGTTGCGACTACATGTCAGAATCAGTAGATGCTTTTGAATCCTAAATGCGGTATCCATTTTACTAGAAGACTGAGATTCTTTGTTTTGAAAAGAAAATTAGAAAATAACAAGATTGATTGAAAAAAAGAAAACAAAGATATTCCAAAAAATAATTTTACTTGTATTTCATTCTCATTCATGTCAATAGCTAATAAAATTGGGTGCAATGCAGTTGGAGGATTGGTTTTTTGAATATTGAAGTAAGCTTCATGAAAAAGACAAAGAATAAAGTTGTTGGTTGTTACTGTATATGAATATTGAATTTTTTGGGCACTCAGAAGGTCCTTTTTTAGACGGTTGAAAATGTGTATGGACCAATCAAATTTGTTGCCACCAATACATAGAATCAATAAGGACAGTGTCCAAAAAGGCATTTATATAGGTCGCCCCTGCAAAATAATCCTTGCCTAGAAAAATTCAATGCAAGCATAAATAAATTTGTCTGCAACATTGGAAATGTTTAAACCCATTTTGGACTTTGAAGAATTAACTGAAAAAAGAGAAAACATTATTAGAAAATAAAAATTACAATAGGGAGAACATTATTAGAGAATGAAAACTACAATACATCAAAATTTAAGATAAATAAAAACTAAATTTTAAAATATACCTTTCAAATTATTTGAATGCATAACATATTTGGATGCTAGTGTTGATTTGTCTTCTTTGGTCAAGGTGTACTGGTTGTTCACTAGTACACCATCTAAAAATGGCAGCCCTGTTAGTCGCTACACATCCGAGGGTTTCACTAGAAAATAATATCTTTGTTAGAGGGTGGGGGTGGGTAGTAGTAACAACTGTTGTTGTAGCAGTTGTTACTACTACCCCATGGTTTTAGCAACTAATTATCCATTGAATCAGGGGGATGTTGATGTTAAACTATGGCATTTTCATTACTCTAGTAATTTCAGAGGCGTAAAGCCATTCAGAATCTCTTCCAGGAGTGTTGAAAATGTTCTTGATGTTGGGGCAATAGAAGTTCTTAAAATCCACTTTGGAAGGCATAGGAGAGGAAGAGCTAGCCATTTCTACACAGAAACGATCTGAAAAAAGCTCTGAAAATAGTCTTTAATCGATTTGGAAAAACCTAGAAAAATGCTCTGAAACACCCTAGAAAATGGTCTAAAACACCCTAGAAAATGCTTTGAAACACCCTAGAAAATACTCTAAAACCGTCTGAAAACATTGCGAAAACCCTCTGAAAATGCTGCCAAAACCCTTTGAAAATGCTCTAAAAATTGTCTAAAAAGGCTCTGAAACTGCTATGGAAAATGCTTTGAAAATGCTGGAAAAGGCTCTAAAATTGCTTTGGAAAATGTTGTGGAAAAGGTGAAAAATGACCCCGTATTTCTATTTATAGAAGTCTACATTTTTGAAGTTAATAGATGCGCAATATGTGGTAGAGGAGATGACACGTGGTACCTTCTTATTAATAATATTTGGTGGTTGCCATTTGATAGTCGTCATATGTCAATCACCCTATGGCCAATCACCATTCGCCAATCGCCATTTGTGAGTCACCATCTTCTAGTTGCCATCTGCCAATCACCACTCGCCAGTCGCCATTTGCTAGTTGCCTTATTCTAGTCACCTTATGCCAATCGTCTTGTGCCACTCACCTTATGCCACTCGCCATTTTCTAGTCGCCATTTGTCAATCGCCTTATGCCAATCACTATCTGCTAGTCATATTTTTCCAGTCACTATCTACCAGTTGCCTTATGCTAGTCACCTTATGCCAGTCACCTTATGCCAGTCACCTTATACCAGTTGCCTTGTGCCACTCACCTTGTACCACTCGCCATCTTCCAGTCACCATCTGCCAGTCATCTTATGCCACTCACCTTATACCAATCACCATCCACAAATCACCTTATGCCAGTCACCATTCGTCAATCGCCTTCTACCAATCGCCTTCTAACACTCGCCTTGTACCACTCGCCATTTAAAATTTTTGATAATTTATGTGCAAAAAATTCAAAAAATCACAATTTTTTGATAAATTTTTTACAAAATTTTGAAAATTTTGCCCCAAAGTTTATACACCATTCACCTAAATTCACCCTAATTTTATAATTACTTTTTTGGTACTACTCCTTATGCATAACCCTGACTTCTTATTTAAAATATTTAATACAAAATGTACTCTATGATTGAATTTGGATATTAGTTTTAATCTACAAATCATTGTTTTATTGTTTTTTTGTGTGCTTCATGTTTGTTTATAGCACAAGGGAGTGGTATCTCTAGTGAAAGATATAATAAGGGAGTAGTATCTGCAACAAAATTGGTATCAGAGCCACCTGCAAGCACATTTCAATAATTATTTGGATATCGAAGCTCTCAACCACAAAAGTCTAGGGTGGAAGCAGAAGAAATATTGGGGTGACATTGTTCTTCTTATTATAACGTAATAAATATGGTTAGATGGTTTAAACAAAAGTGGTATAAAGATCTCCCTTTAAGATAGTAAACATTGGACAACATAGTTTGCATATGGGTCCTATAAAATTACCCTAGACAATAAGTATTTATAAGCTCTCGAATAATCTATGCACACTTCTCCTCTCCAACAAGCTTTAAGCATTTTCCAACTACATTATTGTTAAATCTTTGCATGAAGAGGTATGCATAATTCCCTTCAATTTTCCTTCTCATTACATTATCAATTGCCCATGGAATTCTAATATCCAAGATATATTATATAGTATAATTCCCAAAATGATCATAGCGACACCATTTGGTATTTGAAATCGTTGTGAATGCATTTGTCCTCCATTTTGTAACTGAAATAGCTTTTGTTGTTGAATGAAAGCTAAAGCTAAAGTAGACCTGTGAGCTCTCCTTATTGATAATTTTTCATCCTTTGCATTTTTGAGAAATAAATATAGTTTCCCTTTTAAATCATTTGACATTTCTTTCTTTCCATCAAAAACATCTATCAAATTTTGTGAATAGAATTTTAGCTTATTCATCATTTCTTCACTATCTTTATTGAATGCATTTTTAATAATTTCTTCCATTTTTGCAATTCAATGATTGAATTCAATTGAAGTTGAAATATTTTTTACTCCAAATTTAATAATTGTAATTTCAAAAATAAATGTATAAATTTATATTTTTACAAACTTTCCAAATCCTTTGAAGTAGCAAACCTTTTATCTCCCTACTTTATTAAATTTGCAAATTCTAAAAACTTCAAATTTTCAAAAACTTCAACTATCATTTTTTTTTTCAAATTTTATGTCCTTTAATTTCAAATCTATTAAATCTTTAAATTTCAAATTCAAAATTTTCTAAATATTCAAATCCTATTTGGAGTAGAAAACCTTATCTCTCCAAAATTTAATAAATATTAAAATTTTACCTATTCAAAAAAATAAAAATAAAAATTTTCAAAAAAAAAATGAAATAGAAAATATTAATTTCAATATGTAGTAGAAGTCCTTATAACTCCCACCTAAATTTTCTTTTTCTAAAAATTTGTATTCCTTTTATCTCCCACTTAATTATCAAATTAAAGTTCCTAAGTTTCAATACTTCAAATAATCCTTGACTTAGGACTTTAATTAATTGATAAAGGTAAAGTTACTTAGCTTAATATCCACTTGGTGACTTAGGGCAAAATATTTCCAATGTTGAAATAATGCTCACAAACTAATGAATGCTACCTAAATGTGAATGTTATGTCTGTTGGAGTAATGTTCAAGAATTTGTTACTATGTCTCTAAATATGGAAATAGTATTATGTAGGGAAGATTATTCCTTGACTATGTCTTTGCTTTTAGGGCTTTATTGCTTGGCTAAACCATATTGATTCTCATGAGATGCTCAAGATTTATCCTTAGGAGGTGTTTTATTAGGCTAAACTTATTCAAGTTGTTTTATCAAGTCCAAATAGAACTTTTATAATGCACTCTTCCAAACCAAACTACTCTTTGTTGGCTACTCTGGTTTACTTAGTTGTTGGCCACTCAGGTTCACTTAGTCAAAGGCCCCTCAGGTTTACTTAGCCACTACAATCAACTTCTATCTATTGTATGCTTACAATGGAGCTTCTATCAAGTTGTATGTTCTCTTGAGTTTGTTATAGATTGCCTAAATTTCTTAAGTGCTTGCTTTTTATTATCTTCTGCTTACTTTGGCTCATCTTGCTTTCTTAATACTGCACTTTGCTTACTTGCCTACTTTGCTACTTTTGAAAAAGATATGTATATTTTTTTTCAAAATAATATTTCAATATATTGTAGAAAGCCTTAATGTTTTTCCTTTCTTCTTTCTACTCTACTCAAGATTTTTACCCGATTTTTCTTTTTCTTTCTCTCTCTATCTTAGGTTCTAGCCTGAGTGCTTCAATATATTTCTTTTTTTTCCTATGTGATTCTCCTCTTTTCTAGAGAATTCAAATTAATATTAGGGTGACTTTGAATGTCCCCTCATGTCTAACTTTCTTCTGAGTTGGCCCTTCTAATCTTCTTTTTTGGTTGAGTCCTTGTCTTCACTGATTTTTCTTGAACCAAGTGGATAGACCCTAGCATCCAAATTAGGGTGACTTTTATTTATCCCCTCTATATATCTACTCTCCAAGCCTTTGAATGGAGTCCTAGTATTCACTTCATTTTAAATGGAAATACCGTGACTAAGGACCTTAATCAAAAATTAGTATATCAATCAATCTGCAAATTCAAGATTTGTAATAATCACATTGAAGACTTCCTTTAATGGTATTAAAATATGCTACTTGTGGTATCTCCAAATATGATAGTGGTTCTAATACAACTATTGGCTTTTAAGCTAGATTATCACAGGTCCCAATATTCTTAATCAAGAGTAGATTCAAATATAAGAGCAATCAAAGTAAGTACTAGCCAATATAAATAATCATAAAATTCAAGATTTATCAAATATGAATGTTAAATAAGGCCAAAATTATTCATGTAATAACATGGGGAATACTTACAATAGAATTGCTCAAAATATCTATACAAGCTTAATATTATAAATGCTTTATGGTGATCTTATGAGACTATTTTTCCATACAATGCATGGAGCTTTATCTCCATAATATAGATATAGAAAGGTGACTCTTCAATACTTGACTATTGCACTCCTCACATATCTAGGAGTTGCAACCTTTCCTATTCTTTACATAAGATAAGTCTCACATGTCCTTTGGCTTCTCATCTTGCCACTTGTATACATGACTCTTGAATCTCTACTTACATGTATACTTATGTCTATAAAACTTGCACTCTTTTAAATGACATGTATAATTCTACATGCACTCCTAATACATGACACTTATGCACATCCTCACATTACATATTTGCACTCTTAATTATATGACACTTGTGCACATTCTCTCATTACATATTGCATGACAATTGTGCATATCCTACACATGGGCACTTACATAAAGGAAAATATAAATCATTCATATAAACTATAGACTCAAGATCTATTCTAAAATTTACATTTGTACCATAGGTACCATGAGAGTACATTAGGATGTACCAAATAATGTTATATTCTCCAACTGTATAACACTTACACACTTGCACACTTTATAACACTTGGACTTATCCTATATATTAAAACATATTTTAGAGGAAATATAAATCACACACCCTAATCTAAGATTTACAATATTATAAATGTACCATGGGGGTACTTTCACATAGTACCAAATAATGTAATATTCTCCAACACATTTGAAAATATCATTGATAATATTTATTGAAAGTATAATCTAATCCATGCATAAGGTCGGTATTGTATTGTAGACACCAAAATCCATCCACTTGCAAGTCATCTATACCTTCCTGTCAGCCACGTGTCGGTCATCCACCTTCCCGCCATTATTTGGCCCAAATCCACACTTTCCCGCCATTATTTGGCCCAATTTCACCTTTCCCGCCATTTTTCATCCCCAAATTTATTTAAATTAATATTTATATATATATATATAATATTAATATTTTAATATATATATTTAAATAATAGTTTAAGTGATTTAATCTGAGCCGTCCATCCTTCATTTAATCTCATCCGTCCATCCATCTTAATCCATTTCACAACCTAGATTTATTCTCTACCCTTGGATCCACTTTAATCTTAGCCACACGTTCAAAGTGTCGTTAAAACCCTAAAGTGTGCCCTAAGAGTAGATTATAAATTGAGTCACCTTGATGGCTCAAACCCTATGTCTTTTGCTACTTCTATCTCCTATGCGCTATCTCTGATTCTAATTCTTCTACTGCTATCTCCTCTATCTCTCTTCTGCTACCCTTTCGCCGCATCCATCGCCGCTTCCGTCACCGCTTTCGCCGCCATCTCTTCTGCAGCATTCTGCAGAATCCCCCATTCTTGTCGCAAGTGCCCGCGGGCGTTTACCCTTTACCAAGTGCCCACGGGCGTTTACCAAGTGCCCACGGGCGTTTACCAAGTGCCGGGCGTTTACCTGACCACGGACTCGGACCGGCGTCGAAACCTTAATCCGAAGCACGCGGGCGTTCGGCGAGTGCACCGGGCGCCTTCCGTAGCCGATTTGACAGCCACATTACTTCTAGGTGTCGCCTGGTCTAGCTGCGTTAACAGAGAACAGGTATAAATTAGTTTAAAGCAAGTAACTTCTTTTCTTTTATTGATCTTTTATTGAATTCTTGCATTTCATTTTTCTAGGGTTTTAGATTATTTCGAGGGCTCACACGGTGGAGCCCTCTTATTAATTTCTAACTCCTTGATAGTGTTAATGTGTGCAGGTTTTTGATAACAGATCCAGTTTATTGATGGCAGCTGATTAAGCTGGAGTGGTCCAAGCAAGGGATACAACAAAGCCCACTCACTCTGTTGGGATTGAAGATACATTCTTCGGAAGCGCCACCATTTGTGCCAGCTAGGGTTTCGGAGAACCCTAGCATAACTTGTAACTGTGTATCACAAATAAAGGGTTACGAGCAGTTGTATTCAAAAGGAGTTTTTAAACTCCATCGATTAATAGAAATCGTTTGTTTTGTGCAACTATTATGTACTCTGTCATTGTGATTTTATTTTTTTTGTTTGGCGTGTATTTTTAATCTACAAATGGCGATCACGGTGGGACCCCCTAGGGTTTCATATTTTTAATACTTGCTTTACTAATCTGTTCTTGTTTTTTGTTTTATTTTGCAGGTTCCGAAATCGTGAAATTCGTGTTCCAGCGAACTAGGGTTTCGAGTTTGCAGAAAAAGAGAGAGAGGGCGTCCGGAGAGTCCAATACGAAACGAGAGGTGCGTTTCAGCCTGTGCAGACTTCCGTGGGCGTTTGAAGTCAGTTTTACAGAAAAGCGTAGGCTTCCAAGTAAGTCTTGTACTTTTTACGTTTTTGGTTTTTCTGCCATATTTTGTTTCTTTTTCAGATCATTACTTTAAAATGAACAAAAACTAAGTAATCTGGAAAAGAACAGTTATTTTTAATTACATTTTTCTTTGCATTGCATTATTGATTGTTGCTTGCATTAAAAAAAAAAAAATTTGCATACCTAGCTGCATATTAGAATAGCTACGAATTATTTGTTTTAATTATCTAAGTAGGACTATTGATTGGATGTCAATAGTACTCCTGCCATTGGGTGATTCCAAGCAGAGAAGTGGACCGAACCTTCCGGTTGCTCCTTTGATATCCGATATCATTGGTAGGCAGGGGGTTTTAAACGGTGTACTCCACTTCTTCGAGAGGAAATGACATGTTTTCGGTAGCCTCTTGCTTAGATCATTAGAACTTTTGATTTATAGCCTTGTATGTACACATTAGATAACTAAAACATTTAAAAAAAAAAAAATTCATTGCATTTTCATATTGCATTTAAAACGGTGATATCTGGATTTCATCACCGGTATTGCTTGAAGTTTAGTGACGGTGGAATTCATCTCCATCCATTAAACTTCTGCCTTAGACACCATAGGTCACCCCCGAGCAAACTTGTTGGATTTCATCACCGGTAAGAATCTCGTTGTCCGTTCCTAGCCATAGTTTTTACCTTTTTTGTGAATAATTTAAGATTAGATCACATGCAAAACTCATAAACCGGACACTTAAAATTTACTGGATTAAGATCGAGAAAATAATTAATTAACCGCAGGTAAGACACATTGGTTGAAACCTAGGTTGTGATTGTTTTCTGATAATTTTTTTTAGTGTAAATTTATCATTCTAGTTTTGCATTCTTCTTTTCTGAATTTGTTTAGATTTATTGCTCTATGGTCTTAACAAGGAATCAATCTAAAATGTTAAATCTAAATAATCAAATGGGAAATTCACAGAACATCCCCACCACCAACATGGCCACTTATCCTAGTGAATTTCGAGCGGGTTCCCTGCGGGTCTTTCACGTCCTTCTACCATCTATCACATGGCCATGCCCATGGAGGAAGACAATTCCTCTCATATTACCCACATTGATATGGCCCAAGTGCAAACTCACTTAAGAGATGGCACCGGCTATGTCCTTGAGCCAATCCAAGATTCCCCTATGCAAGATTCTATTTTTCAGTAGGATATTGCATCAACCATACCTTGGTTTCACTCAGGTCTACACTAACCCTTTTTTTGAGGCTAATGTGGTATCTGTTCAGCCGGCTTCATCTCCAACATCTTCCCAGATGCTCAATTGTCCTCCTTTGGAGACAAATGTAGTGTCTTCCCGACCACCTTCTCCTCCATGTACCGGGTGTACACCAATTCTCTTTATGAAGTTGGTGGAAACTCTTCTAGCCATAACCAATTTCAACCCTCTTCTTCCCAAACCATTTATGGTTTCACCCTACCTGGGACACAGTCTACTGTTCCTTCCCAGGTATCGCCTACTTCAGCCACCTTCATTGCCCCTGCTATGCAGTCTTCTGTGACTACCATGGCGCCTGCCCTCCACCTTCATCCAATCATCCCACCTCCCTTGGGTTAGAGATTAATAAGGTTAAGGAGTATCTCGACAAATTGATTTTGCAACAACAGCAACAAAATGCTCAACCACCTGTCGTAGTAAATCCTACACCCCAACCAATTTCTACCCAGCCAACTTTTATTAGCTCAGGCCCCACCTAGGTACCCCAATCTTCGGTGGTGTCCATTCCTACCCCACCTTTCTCCCAACCTAGTCCAGTTCATCATCTACCCCAATCACCTTCTTTCCGGTATCATCCATACCAACAACTTGTCCATTCCACACCGCCTAATTCAGGCAATTTCATCCCATCTCATCAATTTTCCACTCTTCCATTACATCATCATAATCATCAAACAAGTCAAAATTTTAATGAAGATTCTCGACTCCATGCTATGCAACAACAGATTGACAACCTTATGCTCAACATGCCTGGCTCATCTAGTCGAAACCTACGCTAAGGTCATTGATCAATCAACCAATTCATCCTTCGGTACCTTCACCACCATATCCGCTCGATTTCACATTACCGAAGTTTGACAAATTTCGAGGAACCGAGGATCCTCATGAACATGTGAGCTCATTCATGCATGCTTGCTTTAGAATCCAAAATAATGATGCTCTTATGCTCAGAACTTTTCCTCAGACATTAGGAGGAGATCCTGTACAATGGTACAATCATTTAGCTCACCATAGCATTTATGCTTACGAGCAATTGATTAATCTATTTTTAGAACGATTCTCCCTGAATGTACAAAAGAGAGTTTCATTGTCCGACTTATACAAGCTCAAGCAACATGACGATGAGACTGTTTATGACTTTGGAAACCGTTGGAGGGCTATCATTAATAAACTGCCATTCTCCCTACCAATGGAGGAGTTAACCAAAATGTTCACCCGAGTTGTCTAAAACCTATCTCTTGGTTACTCCAATTACAACAATACGGGACTTTTGAAGAGGCTTTGGCCCAAGCAAGTATCATAGAAGACATTAAAGTCCAAGAGGGTGTTTTAAAACCCCGTAGAAAAGAATGGCAACAAAAGGGCCAACAACGAAATAATAATTATGGCCAAAACAAACAAGCACGAGGCTAGTACGGCCTCAAATGTTAACCAAGTTAATCAAGTGGTGGCGAGCCAGCCCGTAATGGCTCAACAACAACAAGTAATGCAAAGTCAACCGCAACCAATTGCTTATCATGCGGTACCCGCCCCTACTCAACCAGCTCCCAATATTGGGCCAACCATGGAAACTCGACCTTGGCAAAACAATCGTCCCAAGCGACAATTCACACCTTTAGATGAACCATATGCGGTCATATTCAACAAGTTATATAGCACAAATCAGTTAACTTTACCTGAGTTTAAACCTTTAGACCCATCTAGAAGGGGAAGTATTACAAGGAGTACCTATTTTGTCCTTATCATAGGCAAAATGGGCACGATATCAATAATTGTACAGCTTTCAAACATGTGATCCAAGATCTTATTGAGATTGGAGCCATTAAATTGGATAGCCCCTTAGCCCAACAAAATCAAAATCTTGGTATATTTCAAACACCCCTTCCACATCGGGAGGAAGCTCCAACAACTTCCGGGGGAGTAACTCAGGTAACTCCTCCTAATCAAGTCAACCATGTACAACAATACCAAGGTTTTGTGGGTACTATTAACGTAGTAACCCGGGGTCAAAGGGCGAACCAACCAAATCAGGCTGAACCACAACCACCTGTACAAACCCCCAGTCCACCTCAGGTAACGGTGACCCAACGACGTGCTAGTACTTCTCAACAACCGCTAAATCATTCTACTCAACGCCAACGACCCATCATGTCATTGAGTAGCCGGTTAACTACCGAGTTTAAAAATGGCTTACTGCCAAGTTATCGATCTATGACCTCATTCAACAATCTCCCCCGCATAGAGAGGCATTAATGGAAATATTAAAGTCAATCGAGCTTCAAACTCAAGATACTAATGCCTTCAACAACTTTGTGGGGAGTATTCAAACATGCATGGAGCCCTCCATCACTTTCTATGATTTTGAAATCAAACCTATGTCAACGAGAAAGTATAGATCCTCCACTACATATCATGGCCAAGATCGATAACAAGCCATTCAAGAGAGTCTTAATTGACACCGGTTCCTCAATCAATATCATTACAACATCGGCGTTGAGTCATCTAAAGCTGTCGCCATCCCTTATCACAAAGTCGACTTTTACTCTTAAAGCATTCAATGATGCTTTATCTTCCCCGGTTGGCACGGTTATCTTGCCCATTGAGGTAGGGGCCCGAACTTTGCATACCTTGTTTCACATCTTGGAAGGGACCATGGCATACAATGTATTGCTTGGACGGCCTTGGCTTAGGGAGATGAGATGTGTCCCTTCTATCTTTGCATCAATGTCTGAAGTATGTATATGAGGGACGGGTTCATTGTGTACCTGTTGACACTGAACCCTTCAAACATTGCAACTATGTCTCAAATCCTTATGAGATTGTGTTGCCATCCACTCATCTTTTCTTGACCCCATCTATTTCTTCTATACCATCTTCTTCTAAAGCTCCCATTCTTGAGGAGCCACCCATCATATCGCAACCATCTTCCTCTTCCGCTATTCCATCTCATTCACCACTTTCTTCATCTACTAATCTTCCTTCTTCTTCATCAGTGACCACATGCACATGTGGCCATGACCAATCATCTCTTTCCACGTCATTACCCCCTTCTTCTACACCTTCTTCAACATCACCTATTATTCCTCCATCTTCCCAACCATCACCAGGTGATGTTTCACAAGTTAGTGAAGCATCAACCCAACCAAATCCTTCCAATTCTTCTATCCCACATTCTTCTATTCCATCATCTAGTCCATCTCCCTCCCAAGTCAAGGTCCATCTCATCGATGCGAGGTATTGGTGAGTATGCCATCCAAGATGTCCACATCACACCGTTCAATGTGCAAAGAGTTAAAGATTTTGGTCGTCCACATGACCAACATTTATCCATTGGATCGGTTTATAACATGGGTTCTATGCCAAATTCCATTAATTTTGTATATGGGGGAATAGAGTCATCTTCTAGTCCTACCACCATACTAGAACCTAAGCATCCAGTCCCTACCAATATCGAAAGGATGGAGGGTTTTCCCTCTCGCTATTTCCACGAGACATAATTGGCGGCAATTTGGCCTAGGTCGATACGAGCAAGGGGTAACTGAACGCATCGATATGCCATATCAGAGACCCACTGAGCGTTTTGGTTTGGGCTACCAACCACTTCCATCCCTTTCTTCTTTTGAGCAAGCTTTTCAAAGCATTAATCTTAATTCAGAAGAAGAAATCCTCCACCTCGACGAATCCGAAGATGAAGCCTATGAAGAATTTGACGTCATGTCAAATGGTGATGAATATGAAGAAGAGTCGGCGCCCATTGTTCCCCTCACTAAACAAGACGAGTTTTATCTCCAATTGTTCCCTCTCCAAGAGGCCATCTTTCGCTTGCTTCTTCCACAAGAACGAGGTGAACCACCCCCTCCGCCACATCCATAAGCCATAATCCAAACTTGTATTATATGTATATACTAAAATAGTGGTTTTCACCACTACAAAAAAAAAAAAATAGAAAATTCCAAAAAAAAAAAAAAAAATAAAAATACTTTATTGCTTTATGTATGTGTGTAATAGTGGTTTTCACCACTACAAAAAAAAAAAAAACTAAAAAAAAAAAAAAAAGAAAAACTATGTTGTTTTGCACTTCAGGTCTTAGAGGTCTTCACCGGTTTTCCCTTCCATTCCGCCCATCCTTTCTTCCATAAGTCGATAATGAATTTTGAAGACTTATTCACCCCGCTCCATAATCCATATGATCCGGATAAGCCAATCCCGATCAACCCAAGCCTGATTGACATGGATCGGATTTCATCCCCTCCATCTATTTCAGAGTTCATCCTTTCCGAGGAATTGTTAAGGGCTTCCGCCAACTACATTCCTCCTTCACCTCCACATTCACCTTCATCTTCTAAGCCGAGAGGTCTTCCGAGCGGACATAGATGAGAGCAAGGCACGGGAGCTTGATGACATTTTAGATGACATAAATCTGATCCCTACTCCCCATCGGCTTGAGGAAGGTTCCCACATGTCTATTGAAGAAACTATCGATGTAGACCTTAGTACGGACCAAGATGGCACCCAAATTGTGAAGCGGCTAAAAGTCTATCATCAGAGGAACAAGAGCAAATGATTGCTCTACTCAAGCGGAAGAAGGAGATATTTGCATGGTCTTACAAAGACATGCCAGGCCTAGACCCTAATTTGGTTGTCCATAACCTCACCTTACAAAAAGATGCTAAACCTGTCAAACAGAAACTTAGGAAAATGCATCCTACTGTGGCCCTCCTAGTTAAATCGGAGATTCAGAAACTTCTGGATGTTAAATTTGTCGTCCCGATTGATTATCCTGAGTGGCTTTCTAACATGGTACCCGTTCGCAAGCCTAACGGGGGATACGTGTTTGCACCGATTTTCGAGATCTAAATAAAGCGTGTCCTAAGGATGACTTTCCTCTTCCAAACATTGATACTCTTGTCGACAACTGCGCTGGTCATGAAATGCTTTCGTTCATGGATGGATTTTCGGGATACAACCGGATTCGAATAAACCACGAAGATCAACACAAAACAGCATTTACTACACCTTGGGGAACTTTTTGTTACGGGGTGATGCCCTTTGGCCTTAAGAACGCAGGTGCAACCTATCAACGAGCCATGACTTATATTTTCCATGATTATATGCATAAGATTATCGAAGATTATGTGGATGATTTATTGGCAAAATCTAAAACTCGACAAGAGCATTTTGATGTATTGGAAAAAGTTTTTGATAGACTTCTAGAGCATAAAGTAAGGTTGAACCCTAAGAAATGTGTCTTTGGTGTTACCTCAGGCAAACTCCTAGGTTTTATTATCTCTAAACGAGGTATTGAGGTGGACCCAAACAAGGTCAAAGCCATTATGGAAATGTGTCCCCCAACTAATTTGAAGGAGTTGCGTAGTTTGCAAGGAAAGATTAATTCAATCCGTCGCTTTATTGCACAACTTTACGATAAATGTAGGCCATTTTGCCACCTACTACAAAAGGGGGTACAATTTTCATGGACGAGATGAATGTCAGAAAGCCTTTGATGACATCAAGCAGTACTTAGCATCTCCGCCAGTCTTAGCTCCGCCTCGTCCAGGGGTCCCTTTCAACCTTTATATCTCAGCAACGGACTTTGCCTTAGGGACAATGCTTGCACAAAAGAATGAACAAAATCGTGAGCAAGCTATCTATTATATTAGTCGAACATTGGTAAGCTATGAAACCCGATATGCTTATGTGGAAAAGTTGTGCTTAGCAGTGGTTTTTGCCACTAAGAAACTTCGTCATTATATGCTTAGCCATACAACATATGTCATAGCTAGAGAAAACCCTCTGCGTTATATGATGTCTCGCACTTATAATAACACTCGTACCGCTAAATGGATAATGTTGCTTACCGAATTCGATCTTGAATTCATTAGCCAAAAATCCGTTAAAGGTCAAGTTATAGCCGATCAACTTGCGGAAGCTCCGCTACCTAGTGATCATCCTTTGATTATTGAGCTCCCAGATGATTCGGTATTTGCTATCATTGAACAAGAAGAGGACATCATTCCGGAGGAAGATGTTGACATCACGCTATTCTTTGATGGCTCTAAGTGCGCGAAAGGTCGAGGTGCTGGGAGTTGTGTTTCATACACCTCAAGGGATTCCCATCCCTTTATCATTCAAACTAGACTTCCAATGCACCAATAATACAGCCGAGTATGAAGCCTTAATTTTAGGTCTTCAATCAGCCATAGCTATGAGCATTAAGCGTATTCGGATATTTGGGGATTCTCAACTCGTGGTTAAACAAATTACGGGAGAATACCAAGCCAAAGAACCTACCATTAAGCTTTATCATGATGTAGCAATGAAGTTGCTCTCTAAGTTTGATTGGTATGAGATCACTAGTTTGCCTCGTTCGACTAATAGATTTGCGGATGCCATGGCCTCTCTTGGATCATTGATTCCAAAGGACTCCCTTGGAGAGGTACGGCCCCTAATCATTTCCACAATCTCTAAGTCTGCAATTGTCCGTGCTGAGTCTAAAGATGAAAAAGATGTTTGCTTTATCCATTCGGATCCATATGAGCCTTGGTCTAGTGAGATAGTAGCCTTCCTCAAGTTTGGAACACTTCCACCTGATTTGTCTCGAACTGCCCGTCGTTGCTTTAAGCAAAAGGCAGCTCGTTTTGTTCTTTTGGGGGATGTGTTGTATAAACGTGGATATGATGGAGTACTCCTCCGTTGTCTAGAAGCAGGTGAAACACATAGAGCTATTCTTGAAGCCCATGATGGTACTTGTGGTGGTCATTTTAGTGGAATGGCCATTGCGAAGCGTATTTTACGTATGGGGTATTATTGGCCCACTATGGAACAAGATTGTTGCAAATATGTTAAACAATGTAAAAAGTGTCAAGAACACGCTAATTTAATCCATATACCATCACAAGCTTTACAGCCCATCCAAAGCCTTTGGCCCTTCTCACAATGGGGTCTCGATTTAATTGGCAAGATTTCACTTGCCTCTTCAGGACAGCATACTTTCATCATTACAGCCATTGAATACTTCACAAAGTGGGTTGAAGCTATTCCTCTAACCAGTATGACAGGTCCTAGAATTGTGGAGTTTATACTTCACCATATCATTTGTCGTTTTGGTATTCCCTCTAAAATCATTTCTGATAACGGCAAGTCTTTTAAGAATAAGGATGTTCGAGCTCTTTGCGAAAAGTATAATATCCAACATAGTTTCTCAACTCCTTACTACCCACAAGCCAATGGACAAGCTGAAGCTTCCAATAAGACCATAATTGCTATTCTTAAGAAACTTGTTAAAGAAAATCATAAAGATTGGCATACACAAATCCCCTTGGAATTATGGGCTTACAGAACAAGCATCAGAACTCCCATTGGGGGCAACGCCATTTTCTTTGGTCTATGGAGCTGAAGCAATCATGCCTCTTGAGCTCGAGATCCCTTCCTTGCGAATTTCTTTGCAGGAATTTATCGATGATGATCTTGCTAGACAAGCACGTCTTGATCAACTCACACTCATAGATGAAAAACGAATCAATGCTTTAGAGCATTTGCGAGTTTATCAAGACCGATTGAAACGTGCTTACAATGCCAAAGTTCATCTAAGAGAATTTCAAGTAGGGGATCTTGTCCTTAAAGAGAATCAACAAAACACCAATGCATTGCCGCATCTTCGAGATAAATTCGCGGCTAATTGGTTAGGTCCATATATGGTCCCTTTGAAAGAGTGGGTAATGGAACTTATAGACTTGCCGAGTTTAGAGGGAGAGGAAGAACCCGAACCACTTAATGTTATACACTTGAGGGCATTCTACGCATAGTTTGAATTTTATATGTACATATATACATGGCTTGTAAAAAAAAAAAAAAACAAATAAAATAAAAAGAATTTGCATTTCATTGTTAGTTGCATACATCTCATTCAAAAACATTGCATTTCATGTGCATACATCTCATTGAAAACCATAACATTTCATTTTCAGCCATAGTTGCATATCATGTTAGAGACCATTCTATCTTTTGGATATAAAATTTGGTCAAGCAAAAGTCATGTTGCCTTAATCGGGGGCACCTTCATAAAATCCATCAAACCGAATTGTCATTCGTACATCCATTTTCCATTTGCACATATTTACATGCCAAAATGTTTTCAGTCACTCGGCCATTTCTAGTGTTTTAAGCAAACTTTGAAATGCATGTCAAAGTTCTCTAGGGCCATATCACAAATTACACTAAATAAAATCTTGAGTATTGGGAAATGATTTCAAAAGCGGTCTTGAACCTATCACATTTTCACATCTTAAAAACATCTTGTGTCAAAGAGAGATAACACCATCCTTGGGTTGTGCCTCGAAGTGAAAAGGGTAATCCTCGTTTGTCCTATCATGCAAACATAGTCCATAAAACAGTGGTTCTTACCACTATCACAAGCAATCACAAAATATAAATATAAACCGAGTAGTAAGGATAGGGTAAAATTCTCATCATACTTCGGTTGAGAATCCGATTCCCCAAAGCTCTAAGGAAATGAACATTTTTCACACACCACTGATCCCAAATAAGTTGTAAGGATCGTACTACTTGTCCGATCGGACGGATAGGTAGTCATCCCCAAGGCTTACAAAGGTCAAAAACAACATGGACTATGGAGTTAACCTTCATCGGGGCTATAGGCGCTTGGTCGGCGGTGGAGTATACTCATTGCGTGGCGACATGTCTCTCCTCAAAGAGAGACCTCCGAATGCTCATACGGACAAACTAGCTTTGGGGTCTTCTCCATAACGGGGTTACCTAATTTATGCAAGATGAGGTTAATGAACACACTTGCACACACACGGGTTTTTGATTGCCTAGAGTCACTACCATGCTTTCGATTTGGTTAATGAACTCACATGCACACACATTTGGTCCTAGTTGAATTAGGCGGTATTAGTAAGTTTGTTTGATACCACTAGCATGTTTGAGTCTTTGTAAAACAGTCTTCCTCCATATTTTCTTCCATATCAACCTCCATATCTTCTTCCATATTCATGTCATTCCATACGTCATTCATTCACAAGCTACCAAGTTCGGTGCCCCTGATTAAACAATTATGATAACAGTTGGCTAAATCTAACTATCTAAAAGTATGAGTGCTTCTTAGTGCATATTTCATTTACTTAGTCTCGCATTAATCATCTATAAGTTTGCATTCCATTCCATCACATATGCATTAAAACATATAAAAACATGCATCACAAAAACATAGGCATTCACACAAAAGAAAGTAAAACACTAAAAATAAAAGCCATGTATATATATGTATAAAGGTCAAACTGTACAATGAATGCCAAAAGGCTACAATATACAATAGAGCACCAAGGCTCATAAAGAGTGCATCTAAGCACTAAGCTAACCATCAAAAGAGGATCCCTGTGACCTAGTAGGAGCCCTAGACCTAGTGGTGTGCCTAGACTCACTACGCCTAGAGACAGAGGAGGATGGAGGATCGGGCAACACAATGTGATGCCTAAACAATGTGTCCTCCGAGCCTCAATATAACGAGTCCTAGACCTAAGTCTAGATATGTCTATCCCGTGTCGTCGCTCTCGCTCCGCTAGCTCTTCAGGAGTCTCGTCACCCTATCATCCTGGGGCACCCTAGTCGCTCCATCCAAGTCCTCTGCATCTGGGCCATCCTCTCCTCCTGAACAGCTATCAGGGCATCCCGCTCTACAACTTGTTGCTCCAGCCGAGCTATCCTCTCATCTCGGACAGCTAGCATAGCATCGCCTCTGCTATCTCTATGCCTCCAGGAATCATCCTCGTGCCCGCTAGGGGTACCTCCCTAGTCTCTCCTGCGGCCTCTCCTAGGCCCTCGCCATCATCCTCCTCGTCATCTCCGCTCCCCGGTGCCTACCGTACCATCTTCCCCTTTCGCCTTCGACTGTCAGATCGAAGGCGGGGACCCTCCCTACGCTTGGGAACCTCTGCGGTTCCCTCGTCCTCTCCAGCTCCAACAACCACCAATGGTGGCTCCCACCTCGGCTCTGCGGCCATCCATGCTGCATACTCAGCTGTTACCCTGACGTCGTCCATGTCGAGGATCTCCATGTCCTCATCGTCCTCTGTCGCCTCCCTCCACGGCTCGGCACATGACAAATCCCCCTCTGATCTGTGCCTCCGGTAGCGCACTGGCTCACCGGGGACATCCTGTCTCAATCCGACCTGGCGGAGCACTCGAGACATCTGTATGTACTCCGCCTCGTTGTGGCCCCGACCCACTACCCATCTAGCCTGTCGCACCCGTCTCAGATGCTCTCCATCACCGATCCACCTCGCCTCCCGCCAGGGCCTCCAAATGACTTGGGCATCTGTCAAGTCTGCCCATAAACTCCTATACCATTGCCCCGATCTCACGGGGCGGCTCGGTTGTCTCTCCTCCGCCACTGGCCATCTCCTACCATAAGCCTGGCTCATGTCCCAGTAAGCACATGGCAACCCCTCCGGTCGGGCCACTCTGAAGTGCTCCCAGCCCCAGCACTGGAGAACCAAACTATAGCCTAGGCCCTTTCGGCCCCGTCTCCAAACCTCATACAACTCCCGGTACACTGCGCCAATAAAGCGGGCGCCCAGGCATACACTACCCTATTAGTGAGCATATCGCTCACTACACCCATCAGGTTCCATGGAAACCTACACCCGGTGCTGTTCGGGGCCACAATGTTGGCCAATACGAACATCATCAGAGCCTCCACCGCTACCAACTCCTTGGCCGTATACATGGCCAAGTAAGGGATCCCCGCTCTCCGTCCGGATCTCCCTCCGGTCATCCCCAAACAACTTGGCCATCTCCGTGGCCCTATCTCGTCCAACCTCCACCCCTGCCCCCTCCACGGGCACCTTGAGGATGCGGTATACATCCTCAAGCGTCACCGTCATCTCTCCGGTCGGGAGGCTGGAACGTCCCCGATCCGGATCCCACCTCTCGGCCAAAGCCAAGAGGTACCCCTCATCTGCCCGAACTACCTCCAACCGGGCTGCCTCCGCTAGCCCTATTGCCTCCAATATCTCCCGGTCTTCTCGGGACAATGACCTCCTCATCCCCGGAATGATAGGGGAGAATCGGTGTCGTGCCTCTAACACCCTAAGTTGCAAAACAACAAAACAAAAATTGGTTACAAATTTTTTCCAAAAAAAAAAAAAAAAAAAAAAAAAAAAACAAATAAAAGTACTTGCTTAAATAAACAAATACCTCAGTGGCTGCACTGGCGCGTCCGCTCCCATCTCCGCCATAGCTCCCGCGTGCTTCACTCTCCCACACAACCTTTCACTTCACTTCACTTCATTCCACTCCCTCAGACGCACTTCTCTCAAGCTCGAACGCACAAATGAGCGAAATTCTCGTTGAAACTGTTTAAATAGTTGGTTTTGGCGCCCTAAAATGTAGTGGGGCATTTCATGGCGCATTCAGACGCGGTGGGGCGTTTCATGATGCATTCAAACACCGACGGGCGTTTATGCCACCTCCAAATGCATACCGGCGTTTGGTGTCGGTATTGAATAAAAGAACAAAACTTACAAAATTGAAGCTTACCTCCTCCAAATTTCATCAAATTGCATCCATCCATTCTTCTTATCATAATAAAACATTTTGTGAAGGTTACAACAGTTTTGGAAACAAATTTTGTCATTTTGCTCAAAAAGCGCATCATTCATCATTGATTTACAAATTGGGTTAAAAAAATTCAAAACCTTCACAAAATTAACAACATTCATCAATTCTTCTATCGTCAATTTCATTCATTCTTCTTTCATCATGCATATTTTTGCCAAATTAAATTAAAGTAAACCTCGTATCTAGTGGTATATTCTATCACCTTGGCGATTGCGGCGATTTGCATCCATGCAATTCGGTAAGAGGATTAAACCACCATAAGGACACTTACCATTTATCATCATCAATTATTTCTCTGTTTGAAAATTGGAAATCAATTTTGGGTATCCTACTTTTCAAGTGACCTCATACCAAGATTAATTTGCTCAACGAGTTGTCATTGATGGCCTAGTTCATGGGGCCTTAAACGTGGACAATCTTCAATATCATCATTATTTTGAGTCTTGCTAGAGATTAAGGCTACCTAGGTTGATTGGTTCCGACCCGAGGAATTATCCATACGGTCACTAGGAGCATCTCTGAAGTTCCGGACTCTTTCATATTGCATCTCTGCATATCAATGGCGCCAACAAGGCAATTTCATCAACTGTATGGATTCACCCACCGGAGTTGGGGCATCCGTTATCAATTTTTAACTTTCCTAATAGTAGAATTCATCTTACATGATCATGGAATTTAAAATTTGGCAAAAATCCCTTTCTAACCGTTGGGGCGAGAAAACGGTTCATCTTTCACATCACTCATATCGTCTTCAATCATATTATTTTCTGGTTTGTACACCAACCCCTTTTCTGTTGGGACATAAACAGATGGTTCATACACCAACCCCTTTTTCACCGTTGGGGCAAAAACGGTTCATTTTCTTTCGAATTTCTTCCAATTGGCTCGTGAGAACCATTCTCGCTCGCCAATTGAGGGGGTAAGATGATAAATTTTAAATATTCTTTTATTCTTTGGTCTTCAAAGTTGTGCTTTAGTCTTGAGAGAGAGTTGCGTCTGATCCAGCTTTTCGGGTGTCCTAAGTTTTTGTGCTTGCATTGTGTCTTCACACAAAGCAGCTCAAAAATGGGCATCTGTAGACACCAAAATCCAGCCACTTGCAAGTCATCTATACCTTCCTGTCGGCCACGTGTCGGTCATCCACCTTCCCGCCATTATTTGGCCCAAATCCACACTTTCCCGCCATTATTTGGCCCAATTTCACCTTTCCCGCCATTTTTCATCCCCAAATTTATTTAAATTAATATTTATATATATATTTAATATTTTAATATTTTAATATATATATTTAAATAATAGTTTAAGTGATTTAATCTGAGCCGTCCATCCTTCATTTAATCTCATCCGTCCATCCATCTTAATCCATTTCACAACCTAGATTTATTCTCTACCCTTGGATCCACTTTAATCTTAGCCACACGTTCAAAGTGTCGTTAAAACCCTAAAGTGTGCCCTAAGAGTAGATTATAAATTGAGTCACTTTGATGGCTCAAACCCTATGTCTTTGCTACTTCTATCTCTCTATCTGATTCTAATTCTTCTACTGCTATCTCCTCTATCTCTCTTCTGCTACCCTTTCGTCGCATCCATCGCCGCTTCCGTCGCCGCTTTCGCCGCCATCTCTTCTGCAACATTCTAGAATCCCCCATTCTTGTCGCAAGTGCCCGTGGGCGTTTACCCCTTTACCAAGTGCCCACGGGCGTTTACCAAGTGCCCACGGGCGTTTACCAAGTGCCCACGGGCGTTTACCCATAGCCACAGACTCAGACCGACGTCTGAAACCTTAATCCAGAAGCACGCGGGCGTTCAGCGAGTGCACCAGGGCGCCTTCCGTAGCCGATTTGACAGCCACATTACTTCCAGGTGTCGCCTGGTCTAGCTGCGTTAACAGAGAACCGGTATAAATTAGTTTAAAGCAAGTAACTTCTTTTCTTTTATTGATCTGTTATTGAATTCCTGCATTTCATTTTTCTAGGGTTTTAGATTGTTTTCGAGGGCTCACACGGTGGAGCCCTCTTATTAATTTCTAACTCCTTGATAGTGTTAATGTGTGCGAGGTTTTTGACAGCGAGATCCGGTTTATTGATGGCGGTGATTAAGCTGGAGTGGTCCAAGCAAGGGATACAACAAAGCCCACTCACTCTGTTGGGATTGAAGATACATTCTTCGGAAGCGCCACCATTTGTGCCAGCTAGGGTTTCGGAGAACCCTAGCATAACTTGTAACTGTGTATCACAAATAAAGGGTTACAGGCCCAGTTGTATTCAAAAAGGAGTTTTTAAACTCCATCGATTAATAGAAATCGTTTGTTTTGTGCAACTATTCTGTACTCTGTCATTGTGATTTTATTTATTTTTGTTTGGCATGTATTTTTAATCTACATGTATGATGTAATCTTGGATAGGCCTAAGGGAATTCATTATATAATGTATTTAATTGGTATTAAGATATTTTATGTAATTGGGGTTTTAGTATTGGTATAAATACCACCACCACTCCATCATTAATTATTGAAGTGTTGCAATTCTTACCCATAGATAATATAGTGATTATTTATGGTGCCTATGGGCACCCTATAATTTTTATATCAATTTTTATTTCTTTTGTACTTTCACACTTTATGTATAAGATTTGAGAGGATGGATTACTTCTATTCATCTCTAAAAAAATATTATGAATTCCAATATTGTATTAGAGTATGTATGAAGCAACATTTCTTGATCATGCAAACTTAGAAAAGAAGAAAAACCTAAATTATGGCTTCCAAAAACACTCCACTATAGCTACAAATCCCATGTTTCAATAGGAAAATTTTTGAATGTTAGAGAATATAGATGAAAATTCTATTTGGGTTATAGGATCTTTGGGATTTAGAGGAAATGAGTATGCAAAACCCACAAATGCAACATATAATACATTTTCTCAATATGAGAAGGATTTGTTGAAAGAAAATTAGAAGGACAAAAATTCCTTGTTCTTCATTATGCATGTAGTTGATGAATCCATATTTCTAAGAATTGTAGTAGCAACCAATTCCAAACAAGCATAGAAAATTTTATAAAATTCTTTTCAAGGCACTAACAAAGTAAAATTAGTGAGGTTGCAGATGTTGAGAAGAGAATTTGAAATTTAATAAATGGGTGAAGTTGGGTCCATGAGTGACTTCTTTCCCCATAGAATGGGTATTAACAATCAGATAAGAATGAATGGAAAAAATATTGAAAACTAAAGACTAGTGGAAAAGGTATTGAGAACCCTATTAGTAAGGTTTGACTTAGTTGTCATTGCTATTGAAGAATCAAAGGATTTAACAACCCTATCAATGGATCAGTTAATGGGCTCTTTGCAAAAACATGAACAAATATTGAACCGGATAACTCATTCCTCTTTAAAGCATGCATTTAAAACACATGTTTCATTCAAGGACAAGAGTAAAAAAAGTGAATTCCAATAGGTAGCTTCAAGTTCACAAAGAGGACATGACAATAGAGGCAAAGGTGGTGGAAGCTATGAAAGAGGAGAAAGAATAAATTACTCTAACAAAGAAGAAACTAGTTGCAAATTTCATGAACCATGAGGAAGAGGCAAAAAAAAAATTAACAAGGAGACACATATCAAAGTTATGACAAATAAAAGATCCAATGCTATTATTTTAATAAATTTGGGCGTTATAGTTATGAATGTAGAAATAAAATCGCTAGATAAAACAAACAAGAAGCAAACTACACAAAGAAATATGAAGAAAAAAAGACACATATGGCACTTTGTTGATAACTTACAATGTTAATGAAGAAAGCCATAAAAAATTTGGTATCTAGATAGTGACTGTAGCAATCACATGTCTAGAAACAAAGAAATATTTTCCAAACTAGATGAAACCATCAAATATGAAGTAAAAATAAGAAATAGTAGTAAATTTTATGTTCTAGGTAAAGGCAACATCCTAATTCACACAAAGTAAGGAGAAAGAAAACACATTTTTTATATTTATTATGTGTCTAGTTTGAAACACAATTTATAGAGAATTGGACAGCTTGTGCAAAAATATCATAAAGTGCATTTTTTTTTTTTTTGTAACCCCTTATGTACATATCTGCAGCATGTGAGGGGAGAGATTTGAACCTGGGCCTCTCGATTTCAACTGGAGATTTTTAACTACCCACTTGCTCTCCAACTCCTCTACATGAACAGATTCATAAAGTGCATTTTGAATATGGAGATTGCATAATTAGAGATAGTGAAAATAGACTCATAGAAAATGTAAATATAACAAAGAATAGAATATTTCCTTTAAATATTTAAAGTGAAATGTTACCCTCTTCTAGTGTTGTAAAATATACTACATGGTTGCAACATCTTAGATTTGATAATTTGAGTTTCAAAAGCCTAAATATGTTGTACAAAAAATAAATGATAAAAGGATTGCCACTAATAGAGCAACCTAATCAAGCATGTGAAGGTTGCATTGTAGGAAAGAAACATAGGGATGCATTTTTTGTAGGAAAATCATGGAGGTCTTCATAACCTTTGGAGCTTATGCACTCAGATATCCGTGGGCCTATTAAACCAACTCATTAGGGAACAACAAATATTGTTTTACATTTATAGATTATTTCAGCTAAAAAATATGGGTATTGTTCTTCAAACAAAAATCATGAGAATTTGAAATATTTCAATAGTTCAAGGCATTGGTTGAGAAGCACAGTGGATATTATGTAAAGACACTAAGAAAAAATGGAGGTGAATACATCTAAAATAAATTTCATAAATTTTGAAAATCAAATGGGACCAAAATATAATTTACAGCTAGATTTACACCACAACAAAATGGTGATGTAAAAACAAAGAACAAGACCATAATTGAGATGTCAAGGAGTATGCTAAAGGCAAAATCATTACCAAATGTATTATGGGTAGAAGTTGTAGCATGTGCAATTTACTTGCTAAATAGGTGTCATATAAAGAGTTTCAAGGATGTAATCCCTCAAGAAGCATGGAGCAACAAAAATCCAAGTGTTGCACACTTAAGAGTCTTTGGTTACATAGCCTATGCACTCATTCCAGAAGAGAAGAGAAGGAAATTGGATGACAAGGGAGAAAAATGCATCTTCATTGGATATAGTGAACAATCAAAATCTTACAAATTGTATACTCCTATTACAAATAAAGTAAGTAAGTCGAGATGTAAAATTAATTAAGATGAATCTTAGAGCTAGAACTCCAAAGCTAATCAACAAGGGAAAACAAGCATTGAGATAGAAAATTTGAATGGATAAAGTACAATTCTACCCTTGGTCTCAAGGAATAGTACCAATGTGGGCAAAAACCCTTTTCATTATCAAACTCACCATCAAGTGCAAGAACAAGGTCCATTTCTTCCATTATGAGAACACCATCAAATACAAGGAGTCTATAGGAAATATATGAGGTAACAAGAAATTATAATGAAAATGAAGAGTATGTTGACTTTGCTCTCTTTTTTGAATGTGAACCTATTTTTTTTGAATATGAAATTAAAAAATAGAAATTGGGTGAAAGCCATGGATGAAGAAATTGTGCCATAGATAAAAATCAAACTTGGGAATTAATGTATCTTCTAGCAGGAAATAAAACCATAGGTGTAAAATGGGTGTATAAAACAAAGTTTAATGTCAATGGTAATGTTGAAAGATATAAAGCAAGGTTGGTTGCAAAATTTTATTCATAAAAATTAAGGGTTGACTATCATGAAATTTATGCACCTATAGCAAGGCTTGACATAGTTAGAATGATTCTAGCATTGGCAACCCAAAAAAGTGGAAAGTATAACAAATGGTGTCAAATATGATTTTCTAAATGGAGTGTTGGAAGAATAGGTCTACATATATCAACCACTAGGTTATGAGTTGGAAGGACAAGAAGAAAAGGTGTACAAATTGAAGAAATCCTTGTACAGACTCAAACAAACACCCAAGATCTGATATAGTTGCATTGACTTTTACTTTAATAAAAATGATTTCCTCAAATGTCCATATGAGCACACTCTTTATATTAAAATAAATGAACAAGGAGAAATGATAATAGTATGCTTGTATGTAGATGATTTGATTTATACTAGCAATAACAATATGTTGTTTAATGAATTTAGAAGTGCTATGAAGAGTGAATTTGAAATGATAAATTTAGGCTTGATGAAGTATTTCCTTGGAATTGAAGTTTCTCAATCAATTGATGGTATCTTTATTTCACAAGGTAAATATACAAAATATGTCTTAAAGAGATTTAGAATGGATAATAACAAACCAACCCGCACACTAGTTACAACAAGTCAAAAATTACACAAGCACGATTGTAGTAGCATTTTAGATTCAACTTTTACAAGAGGTTGCTTGGAAGTCTCATGTACTTGATAGCCACTAGACTAGATATAATGTATACAATTAGTCAAATTTCAAGATTCATGGAGACACCAAATAATACTCACTTGCAAGTAGGAAAGAGAATTCTAAGGTATGTGAATGGAACTAAAGATCATGGGATATTTTATGCAACATCAAACTAACTTGAACTTGTTGGGTATACAAATAGTGATTGGGCTAGAAACATTGATGATAGGAAAAGAACTTTAGGGTACATATATTATATTGGATTAGTTCAATTTCATGGTCATCTAAAAACCAATCCATTATTGATATTTTAATTACTGAAGCAGGGTATGTTGTTGCCACATCAGCTACATGTCAAGCAGTATGGCTTAGAATAATTTTAGGTGAGTTGAACCAAGTACAAGAAGTGATAACTAAAATATTTTGTAATAATAATTCAGCCATAACATTATTCAAATATCTGGTGTTTCATGGAAGAATCAACCACAATGACATCAAGTTTCACTTCATCAGAGAGCTAGTCAAAAATGAAGAAATAAAATTGATGTTTTGCAATTCAAAATATTAAGTTGCAAACATATTCACAAAAGCTTTAAAGAAAGAAAATTTTGAAAGTTTGAAGGAAATTTTGGATGTCATAGTTTTCAAAATTTTGGTTTAAGGGAGGGTGTTGGAATAACACAGATTTATTTTCTGATAACTTCTCCTCCCCAACAATATCTACCTCATACCAAGATGTTTCTCTATACCTAAGTTTATATCTAGTTTTAATGTGTGTCCTTCCTTGTTCAAAATGTATTTGGGTTCTAGTTTAAAATTAATATATTTTTGACATGTAGTTTAATATATCCATTCTCTATTTTTGTAGCATTAGGGACTAACCCAATTTTTGGTAGAGGAGAAGAAAACAGAGCCTATAGCTTTTTACCTAAGAAGAAGGGGATAAAAATAAATTACACTATAAATGTTGGATCTACAACTCACTATTTGAAATATTCAATACATAATATACTTCTCTCTATATGATTTCATTTTGATTTTGGTTTTAATACGCATCACCATTTGACTATTTTTTGTGTGCTTCATGTTTGTTTACAACACAAGGGAGTGGTATCTCTAATGAAAGAGAAAATAGGGGAGTAGTATCTACATCATGGAGTTGTGTGATAGCTATAGATGGTAAGTCACTACCTTTGTTGGATCATATGTTATAACCACTAGTAGTGAATGCATACATATTTGTTCTATTGGAATTGTTTTATTTTATACCTATATTTCACAAGTTTACTTCTAAACGAGAATTTTGAGGTGGGTCTAAAATCATCGTCTCTAGAAGGTACTCTCATCATAGGAGAAGACACATGGCCATATTGGCAAGTGAGAGCTATTGTGGAATATATAAAGTCATGGTACATACCTCATGGTATGATAGTGTCAGTACCTAAAGGAGTATATGTCGTTAGACTTGGAAACTAGGCAACCATGATCAACAACCAAAATAAGGTCAAGAAGGATTCCCTTTATTCATTTTCCTTTCATGTTGCTCAGACTTGTGCATCATTTGAAAGCTTAAATATCTTTGGTTCACCCTTTTTCCAAGATATAAGCATACTATTAATTTATAGTATTTACTTGTGGGATACATATGCATGGGGATTTAGAGCCCCTTCTAATTTTGTGGAGGTTATCATACATAGCACTAACATTGAAGAAGATCCTACCTATAGACCAGTGGTAGATTTCATCACCATAAAATAGATGTCAATACCTATATTCACTAGATATATGTTATGTTCCTCTCATTTCATCTCTCAATAGAAGATATAATAATTTATTATGGTCTAGTAAAACAAAATCTGAAACTATGCAGTTAATCTCATAAAGAGTAACAATTTAAAAGAGGGACCTTATGTGTTCGAGAACACATCATCAGGCACATTGCTTCCTAGAATGGGTATGGATACTGATGTCATTTCTCCCTTACTAGGCTAGGTGGTGATGTACATGAAGGAAATCAAATACATATATGTACAACATTATGCAGTTTCAAAAGAGAAGGGAGTGATGGAGTTGTTGGTAGGCAAGGAAATATAGCACAAATGGTGAGAACTATCCCCTAAAAAAATGTATGACCTAATATTTTTAGTGGGAGATAATGGAGACAAATGTGTAGGAATGATGATGGTATAGGTTGTTGTAGGCAATGAGTCAATGAAGGTCCCCTACCACTCAAATGGTAGCGGAGGTTTCAAGACCACCTTACTTACTTTCATTGTCGATACTCACACAACTCATGACTTTAAATGTCAAACATTTTTCTAAGCCTTACATGCATTTAAAAAATATAAAGTTAGACCTTTTGTAACCTTCTTTCCAGACCAAAAGCATAGACACGATAAAGATCATAGTGGAAGAACATAGATACATGATCAACAATCATATTAAAGGGTCACATGAGCAACATATATGTATGAATTAGACATGGACTTACATTTAAGTTTTTGGGATTGACATAAATGGATCACATCCCTCTTTGGTGAAGTCACACTTGCTCCAACCTCAATCATAGAAAGAAATTTGAGTAGAAATATAATCTCCTACAAATGCTCTAACAATTACATTTGATCTTCTAACATCCTCACTAATGCACATTGATATATAAATTTTATGCTACTCTTCAAATAATTTATCTAATATAAATCCCTCCTTTTTCAATCTTGGAGAAGCCTAGCTCCCTTTGGCATTCAATTACATGAGGTTTCACCCACTCCTATCCTATAATATCTAACATAGGGAGGCTACTACCTCGCTCCATGATAATATCTACTAGCACTAGGCTACACTTGAACCTAGCCTCATATTTGAAATTCAAAAGCATAAATTATATAATGATAACTATACATAACACTTTAAGTTATCATACAATAGAATATTCTCTAAACACAAAAAATCTTTCTACACATGCATATGCTATTAGGATTTTTAAATACACAAACCACCTAACCCAACGTAGATAAACAATGCAAGGGATTGCATATACATACACTTACCTCCTAAAGTAGCATATATAAATAATACAAAAAATTATAGCCATATAGAGTATTATTGTTTATATTTTTAATATCATTCATTTTACTATAGCTTGTTTAGTGTAGTCTATAAATACCTATGTTTTTTCTTTCTTTTTTTGGACTTGTAGGTTTTCTTTCCACCATGTGGAACAAATCTACTCTTATTGTTTGTCTCTCTCCTTCCTCCATCTAGTCTGCATTAAAATCCTAATGTCACCCAACCTTTTTTTGCATGTCTATTATAAGAGTCAACACTTTATCTCTCATTACCTCTTTGTGTGTCTAAGTTTGTGTTAAGAAGGTAGAATTAAAAAGGATAGTAAGTACACATTAAGTAGAAGTGGGTGAATAACATGATGGTTAGGAGTGGTTCCAATATATTTGTCTTTATTTACTTAGGATATATCTCTAATCCTCTAGAATTATTAAATAATCTAAAGAATTAATTTATCATAATCATTTATTCAATTATTTGTATAATATCCTCCTCTTGCCATAATAAAGTGTGCACATATGTCCTTGACTTGACTTTCAACATGAGACAAGTTTCACAACACATATCATTTCTAAATCACAATTAATATCAAGATAAGATAGTAGTAGTAATAAGAGGTATAGGCTTTTGAACTACTTCATCTTACCTTAGATGTGGTCTTTTACACCTATAAAATATATAAACACTTTGATTTTTCTACATGGTCGGTATAATTCCATAAAATCATCGTCTTAAAACTATTGCATGAATTCATAACAATGAAACATCACATTCAATCTAACATGATATTATAAAGCAAGTAAGATCACATTAACATTCTCTATTCCACTCATAATTTAATGTCAATAGCACTTCACACAAAGACTTCACATGTGTCTATGTTATTTCAATAATCATCCATAAGTTTTAGTTTATCAAGGGGTCAAAAAGGTAGGAATTACAATATCACCATGAATTCTTAAAAAATAATAATTAAGTATAACCTTAATAATAGGTTTATATATATATATATATATATATATATATATATATATATATGGGTTTGAAATAGACCCCACCCACGTCATATCATTACCACATATTTGATATTACAACTTAACAATTCTACATGCATCACTTGGCAAGATTTGAACCTATGCCTCCTTGAAAGTTTAGGTATTTAACTAGTTGAAATCATGTTATTTGATAAAAATATTAAGGTTCACTAATGATATTATAACCTTAGCTTATCAAGGAATATTAGCTACTTCTTGTCAATTATCTTAAATCCCATATCCCAATAAAAATAATATTTAATAATTTAAATTATAAAACAAATATTTTTAAAATACTTTCTATACCTCACATGTTGCGGATATGTTGTATATAAAAGGTTCCTCATCAAAAAAAAAACTCATTGA
This sequence comes from Wollemia nobilis, assembly GCA_028583015.1. NCBI lineage: Eukaryota > Viridiplantae > Streptophyta > Pinopsida > Araucariales > Araucariaceae > Wollemia > Wollemia nobilis. The sequence continues at coordinate 2,795,844 of JAQPPZ010002714.1, read as the reverse complement.
CTAAAAAGTATTATAACGAAACATAATGAATTGAACTTGAGTGTCCTTTAAAAGAACCCAATAATTTTTGCCATTGTAATATCCCTACCAAAATATTGAAAAAAACATTTTAAATAAAACTATAAAGTAATTATTTACACAAATTAAATCTCCATAGTGAAAATTTCATTCAAGTTATTGTGATTTTGTTTCCAAGCTTTAAAGAAATAAAGTGAATTTTAAAAAGTAAATCAACATCCATGGTAAAATCTAATCTAGGGAAAAAATGCACAAGGGAGGACGAAGCAGCAAGTATTCAAGTATATATGAAAGATAGATTTCATGTTAATTATCAACTTGGTCGTTGTAGTATAGTGGTGAGTATTCCCGCCTGTCACGCGGGTGACCCGGGTTCGATCCCCGGCAACGGCGATTTTATTTTTATTTTTAAATGATACTATGTATGTAAACATTCGTTTATGAATATTATGATAATAATGGAAATGAATATCACGTCAAGATGGCCGAGTTGGTCTAAGGCGCCCCTTTCAGGTATTGGTCCGAAAGGGCATACGTTCGAATCCCATTTTTGACATTTAAAAGAATTATTCCTCTCCTTTAGGACACACTTTTTAGTGTGTTCGTTTTTTAATCAATTGAATAAATAACAAATATTTAAATATTATTATATATTTTTTTAAATGCTATCTTATAATTCCAAAAAATATATACATGTACTCCATATTAATAGATATTTACATATGTTTAGTATTTTATTTTTACCACCCAGGTGTTGTAGGTGAGTTGGAGAGGAGAGGGCAATCCTTCAAGGGAGGTCCCAGGTTCAAATCTCCACCCTACCAAAAAGCTAAATTGGGTATCCAAAATCCAATTGATAATGTTGGTACGGGCAGGGTCGGGTGCGACTCCCGGGTGACTTTGATGGTGTAGAACCCCCTGTTCGTGGTGACGGCGTAGAACCCCTGTTCGTGGTCTCTCAGACCAAGGCAGCTCCACAAGGGGTTTTTCGTTTAAAAAAAAAAAAAAAAGTATTTTGTTTGACTTTGATGGTGTAGAACCCCCTGTTCGTGGTGACGGTGTAGAACCCCTGTTCGTGGTCTCTCAGACCAAGGCGACTCCACAAGGGGTTTTTCGTTTTAAAAAAAAAAAAAAGTATTTTGTTTTTACCAATCCCACTGTTGGAGTTTAATCAATTGAATAAATTTTAAATAACAAATATTTAAATATTATTATATAATTTTTTTAAATACTATATTAATAGTTATTATGGAATTTATATATATTTAGTATTTTTTTTTTCATTATTGTATATAGATAATATAGTAAAGTTTATTATTCTTTCTTATTGTTGATTAATTATATTACAATATTAATTTTTTTTTTTATGAGGAACCTTTTATATACAACATATCCGCAACATGTGAGGGGAGAGATTTGAACCTGGGCCTCTCGATAACCGGAGAGTTTTAACTACCCACTTGCTCTCCAACTCCTCTACATGAGCGGATACAATATTAATTTTTAAAAAATATATTTAAAATTTAGAAAATGAAAAATTATTAAATAATTGTAAGTTTTATAATAATAATTTGTATCTCGGGGTACAACACAACAGTTTGGGCTTTGGCTTTTCTTAGGGAGGTCCAAGGTTCAAACCGTGGCGTGGGTTCGTGTGTGAGGGGGTGGGTGTCTATTCAAAATAATAATAATAATAAATTATTTGTGGTTTCTATTGAAGATTATTTGTATTGAAATAACAAAATATTACATTTTCCCCCACCCCTGAGGGGCTAGGTTTGTCTGGCTAGGTACTTACCAAGAAGAGACTTAGGTTCAAACCTTGGGGGCATGACTGTTGCAAAAGTAGTATTATGTTTTGAATCCTTTGAGTGCATGTCAGATCGACAACAACGGTATGAATCCCAAGTGATCGGTGGTCCCCCTCATGTTGGGTCATCAATAACAAGGTGGTATAGGCTTGTTGGGAGCAACAACGGTACGAATCCCAAGCAATCGGTGGTCCCCCTCATGATGGGTCAACAATAACAAGGTGGTATAGGCTTGTTCGGAGCATCCCCTGTGGTTTGAAACCTGCGCTTAGCAGTTACAAAAAATAGTGTGGATGTAACCAACTCCCTTATGTATCCAAAAAAAAATTACATTTGATGTCAAATCAATTAAGTTATATTTAATGAGCCATTTTATCAAAGATATGCATTTTCTTTAAAATTGATATGTTTATGCAATCACTCTTTGAATATCATCTTATTATGTGAAAAAGATATTATACAAGGATTATGTTATACTTAATACACTTGAAAGACAATATTTTCAATTATAGTTTGAAGATGGTAAAGTAAAATTGTGTATCTTTCAAACTTTAGTGTCATTGTTATCCTTATATGGTCATGAGATTTACGAATCTAGACTTTGCACTTTCTTTTGGGATTGGTTTATAGAGTTCTTGTTCCATGTTATCTAAAAACTTGCAAGTAGCACAGTTAGTTCCACATGCAATTATACTGGCTGAATTTAACGTCTATCCTCTTCACATTTCAATTGTATTTCATGTAATGATGTTTGCTACATTAATTAAGATGTGACGTGCAGCAGTTGTTACTGCTGCCCACCCTCCACCCTCAATTGAGGGTGGAGGGTGGGCAGCAATGTCACATAGACCAATAGGGTATTATAGATATTCATTCAAATCTTCAATCATATATGAAATTAGATAAACAAGGGATCAAGAACACTTCATATACCCAATGTATGTCCTTCTTGTAAGGAAATTATATTATATCAATCATCTTCCTCCTAATAGCTTTTCCCCACATGTCAACAAGAGATGTTTATAGAGGCATTAAAGACAAAATCTACAAAGCCTACATAAAACCAACTTGGATAGAACCAACAGAATAATTGTTAGCAAAAATGCATCATTACTTAAAGCACTCTATTCAAATAGAAGATGGAAATATTATTCCTTCAAGTACCCAGTTCTTTGGCTTGAGATGTCCGTTGGGCTAATTACAAGTATGTTCTCGTGGGTTTTGTATGGAGTCAAAGCACTCTATTATGAGACATTAATACACATGTAGAATTTACAACAATGAACCTAAATTTGAGCAACATTTTGTATTCAAGTGTCAAGTGTGTTATGAGATCCATGACACGTTTTATTGTCTCTTCATAGAAAATCAAGGCTCTTTATGAGATCTTATTCATTATGAGGAATAAAAATGTGTAGTTTTATTTATCAAAGAGATGATCCAACACAAAGTTGATATTCTTAAGAGTCATCAACACAATTCTTTATCTCAAAGTTCACCTTTAAATTCCTTTCTTCAACCTACATTTCAGAGGTGCAAATAGGTTTGTTGCTTTACTCGGTAGTCATAATTTATCACACAAAATATCTCAACTACTTAGTTCCTCCACCAATATAAGCATTTTGTTTTTAATGCTTTAGATTTATCTTTCTATCTCTTATAAAATTATGTATAAAATGTACTTTTCTTATAGTTCTATTAACCTGATTGGTTACTAGTGGAAAAAAATAAAAATATCAAATTATATATATATATATACATGCTTTTGTTGGCGGTCACTCCTATTAAAATAATAAAAAATATATTGCTTTCATTACATTTCTATCAAGTTAATTAAACCATATCCAACTTTTCCTTTTATCAAAGGAATTTTGTGTTTACCCTTCTATCAAAGATATTCTTCTTTCTCAAACTCCTACAATTTCACAATTATCTCCTTGATATAGTTTTCCTTAATAGATAGTCTCACTTAGCTAGTTGCCTTCTAAATTTTGAATTTTACCATGAAAAAGATTAACACCACAAATGACTAAAATATATGCTACCTAAAATATATGGTTTTATTGTAATCTCTCTTGTACAAGGTTCAGGGACCTTTCAAAACCCTTTCTACCAATCAAAAAATATATATATGCTACCTAGTTTCTTTCTCTTTAGATATATTGGCTATAAAAACCTATCAATTCCCTAATACTTGTTGGAAATATGTTGAATATTTTCCATGTTATTCTAGCGAGGTTAACTTTAAAAGGTACTGGACACTCTCCATGTATCGTTGTCGGCGTTTGAGACCAGGTCGAGCCCCAAGCAAGGGTTTGGGGGTGACATCCCTTGGGGAAAATTTAGGGTTTTTAAGCTATTTTTAGACCCATATGGGTTGTTTTGGGTTAATATATTTGAACCCATGGTTTTACGCCCATGGTATTGTAAAATTCATTCTTGTGTTGTTATTTAAATTGCACTTGCATCAAGGTTTGAGAGGAGAAGAGAGATGAACATTATTGTATTGGAGATGGTTAAGTTTATACAATAAGGAGATATTACTGTGTTGGATTTTTTCTCGTAAGGGTTTCCTAGGTGAAATATTGTGTTATGTGTGTATCTGTTATCTTCTTTTTTTCCTTTGATTCTGTATTTACTATTTTTCTAGATTTAGTTTATCGGGGCCTTTTTCTCTTCATTTGGTATCAGAGCTAGGTTTTATCTTTGTTCGAGGAGTAAGGGTTTCAACCCTGTGATAAATTAATTCTTGAGTGGGAGTCGTATGCGAAAGAATCTGGGTGAAGAAAAATGATAGGAAGCACATGGGTAGAGATTGAAAAATTTAATGGATAGAATTTTGAGTTATGGAAACTCAAGATGGAGGATCTGTTGGTTGATAGAGATTAGTGGATTGTGGTCTTGGGAATAAAACCAACATCAATGATAGATGAGGATTGGCTGAAAATCGATAGGAAGGCAAGGAGCTCTATCATATTGTGCTTATCTGATTTGGTATTGTTGAATGTATCGATAGAGACCATGACAAAGTTGTTATGGGATAAGTTGAGAACTTTGTATCAGATAAAGTCACTGGTAAATAAACTCTTTCTTTGAAAGAAGTTGTATTCACTTTGGATGAATGATGGTGACTCTATGGCTGAACATCTGAATGCTTTTAACATTATGGTAAGTCAATTAAACTCTGTTGAAGTAAAAATAGATGAAGAGAAAAAGTGTATTACTTTAATTTATTCATTACCTGATTCATGGGATAACCTAGTTATGGCTATCACCAATACTACTTCTACATTGAAAGTAGAGGATATAGTAGGAACATTGCTATCTAAGGAAATGAGATGAAAATATTCTAAGGATTATCATCAGAAGGATGCCTTGGTTGTGAGAGGTCGTTCTCAAGAAAGAAGCAAAAAGAAATTAGGAGAAAGGAAATTGAGATCTAGGGGTAAATCTATTGCTCCAAAAAAGAGGAAATGTTGGAAGTGTGGTAAAATAGGGCATTATAAAAGAGACTATAGATCTAAAAATATTGATAATAGTCGATCATCTGATGAAGGAACTTTTATAGAAATGAAGACCACAAATGAAGATTCAAGGGACTTATTCTTAGTTGCAGTGTGCTCAAGTGAATGCCATGACTCATGGCTGATTGACTCAGGTGCTTCCTTTCATATGACTCCTCATAGGGAGGGGTTTTATGAATATGAAAAGATAAATGGAGGTGAAGTCTTCTTGGGAGACAATTCGACATATAAAATAATAGGTCGAGGAAGAGTCAAGTTGAGGTTAAAATATGGAAGAATTAAAACCCTTCCTAGTGTGTTGCATATTTTAGGTTTGGCAAGGAATCTGATATCCATGAGTAAGATGAATGATGTGGGTGTGACTATGGTATTCAATAAGGATAGTTGCAATATGGTTCATGGAGTCTTGGTGTTGGCAAGGGGAGTTCGTATAGGAACTTTGTTCAGACTTGAGGCTAGCATTGTAAGTATTGATTGCAATAACTCTTTAGTTGTAGAGGAGAATAATATGGTAGAAGTGGCTCTAAGTATTCTTGTAGTGAAGACAATGTTGTGGCATCAATGCATGGGGCATATTGGTGAGAAAGGCCTTCGAACATTAAAAATGAAAGGTATGGCTAAAGGAATTTTTGATTGCCCATTAAATTTTGATTTTTGTGAGCACTATGTTTTTGGAAAGCAAACTCGAGTCAAGTTTCCTAGTAGTGCTACAAGATCTAAAGGAATTTTACATCTAGTTCATAGTGATGTGTTTGGACCTACAAAAGTACCATCGTTAGGTAAATCTATCTATTTTGTTACATTTATAGATGACTTTTCAAGAAAGACCTGGGTATATTTTTTACGAAACAAATATGATGTTTTCAATAAATTTAAAGAGTTTAAGGCTCTTGTAGAAAATTAGATAGAGAAAAAGATAAAGGTTTTGAGAAGTGACAATGGTGGTGAGTATTGCTCTAATGAATTTGAGCAGTTTTGCAAGGATTATGGAATAGAAAGGTAGAAAACAACTTTGTATACTCCACAATAGAATGGAGTTGTAGAATGGATGAATAGAACATTGATGGATAAGGCTAGAAGCATGCTAAGTGGTGTAGGGTTAGAAAGGAAATTTTGGGTAGAAGTCATGTTAACTACTTGTTACCTCATCAATAGATCTCCTACCTCAGCTTTGGTGGACAAGACTCCACAGGAAGTGTGGATTGGTAAGAAACCCTCTCTCAGTCATATAAGGGTTTTTGGTTGTGATGCTTATATGTATGTCCCAAAAGAGAAAAGGACTAAGCTAGACTATAAATCTAAAAAATGCATATTTGTGGGTTATAGTATTGGTGTTAAAGGATATAAGTTGTGGAACCTAGAAATATAGAAGATTGTTTACAGTTATAATGTGATCTTTAGAGAAACAAAAGGGGTTCCAAAATAGGAAATGCAACCAAGCAAAGAACCTAAAATAGTTCAAGTAAAATTGGAATAAGAGGAAGAACCTATGGTAGAACTTGGTGCTACAGAAGAAGATGAACTATAGAGAGAGTCTGAAGAGGAAAATTTAGAGGAAGAAGGTGAGGAGGAAGTTGAAGATGTAGAACCTGGAACTCCAAGTTTGAGGAGATCAGATCGAGTGAGAAGACTCCCAGAAAGGTATAGCCCTTCAAATATTTGTTCTGCATTTAATATATCAGTTACTGATGAAGAACCCAAGACTATAAAGGAGGCACTTCAGTCAAGTGAGAATAAGTCTTGGAAAAGGGCTATGGAGGAAGAAATGGAGTCCCTGGATAAAAATAAGATGTGGGACTTGGTGAAATTACCCCCTGGAAGAAAATCTGTTGGTTGTAAGTGGGTATTCAAGAAGAAGTACAATGTAGAAGGAAAGTTGGAGAAGTACAAGGCTTGCCTGGTAGCAAAAGGATTTTCTCAAGTTGAGGGAATTGACTTTGGTGAGATTTTTTCTCCTATGGCTAAACTAACTTCAATTAGATTTTTGTTGGCTATTTCTGCTACTTTTGATCTTGAAATAGAATAGATGGATGTAAAGACAACATTTCTACATGGTGAACTTGATGAAGACATATATATGTCACAACCAGAATGCTTTAGGGTAAAAGGTAAGGAGGACTTGGTATGCAAGTTGAAAAAGTCTCTTTATGGCTTGAAGCAATCTCCAAGAATGTGGAACCAAAAATTTGATAGGTTTGTTTTGACACTTGGGCTTGGAAAAAGCAAAGCAGATCCATGTGTGTATTTTAAACAAGAAGGTGAAAATTTTGTTATCATTGTTTTGTATGTGGATGACATGTTGTTAATTGGTAACAATAAGGAGATGATAAAGTTACTAAAATCTTAGTTATCTTCTGAATTTGACATGAAGGATTTGGGTGCTGCAAAATTTATTTTGGGTATGGAAATAATAAGGGATCGTGCAAATAGAAAGTTGTGGTTAAATCAAAGGAAATATGTTGATTTGATACTACAGAGGTTTAGGATGCATGATTGTAAACCAATATGTACTCCATATCCTATTGGTCAAAAGTTATCTGCTGAACAATATCCTAAAATAGATGAGGAAATTGAAGAAATGCATCATGTTCCTTATGCTAGTGTTGTTGGTAGTCTGATGTATGCAATGGTTTGTACTAGACCTGATATTGCACATGCAGTGGGAGTAGTTAGTAGATATATGTCCAATCCAAGAAAGGAACATTGGACTATTGTGAAGAGGATCTTCAGATACTTGCGTGGAACTTCAGACTATGCTATCTGTTACCAAGGAAAATTTGGAGATAGTAATATTGTAAATCTACAAGGTTTTGTGGATGTTGACTAGGTTGGAGATCTGGACAAGAGAAGATCCATGAGTGCTTATGTGTTCAGACTATTTGGAGGGGTAGTAAGTTGGATGAGTAAAAAGCAATCAATGGTTGCTTTATCCACAATAGAGGTAGAGTACATTGCAGCAACTCATGCCTATAAAGAAGCAATGTGGCTATAGAGGTTGTGTTCAACATTTGGTCTTAAGCAGAAGGTTATGAGAATTGATAATGATAGTCAAAGTGCAATATTTTTGGCCAACAATCCTGGTTTTCATGATCGATCAAAACATATTGATATCAAGTACCATTTTGTGAGAGAGATGGTTGAAGGGAATTGGGTGATGTTGGAGAAAGTTGATACAGAGAATAATGTTGTTGATTCATTAACAAAGGTTATACCTACTCAAAAATTTTCTTGGTGTAGAAGATCTATGGGCATGGTTGCCCTTGACAATTGACAATGGCAATTTTCGGCCCCTATGGAAAGTATTCAACAAGTGGGAGAATGTTGGAAATATGTTGAATATTTTCCATGTTATTCTGGTGAGGTTAACTCTAAAAGGTACTGGACACTCTCCATGTATCCTCATGAAATTTTAGGGTTTCTTAAGCTATTTTTAGACCCATATGGGTTGTTTAGGGTTAAATATTTGAACCCATGGTTTTTCACCCATGGTATTGTAAAATCTATTCTTGTGTTGTTATTTAATTGCACTTGCATCAGGGTTTGAAGAGAGATGAGAGATGAACATTATTGTATTGGAGACGGTTAAGTTTATACAATAAGGAGATATTACTATGTTGGGTTTTTTCTCGTAAGGGTTTCCTAGGTGAAATACTATGTTATGTGTGTATCTGTTATCTTCTTTTTTCTTTGATTATGTATTTACTATTTTTCTAGATTTAGTTTATCAGGGCCTTTTTCTCTTCAATACTTCTTTTTTTAGTGATGTTATTAATGTCCTTAATATTCAAAGATATCGTTTTCATCATTACTTTTTATTTTTATTTCTAGGCTTAACCCCACTTCTTGTTAACAATTTTGATATTTTCTTTTGTTTTCTCATATCAATATCCTTTCAAGTTTCCTTTTCTCTTTTTTTTTGCTTCTTGGATCTTCCTCTCAATTTTCATTCTCATTATTTCTTTCATATTCATAAATATCTTCAAATTTTCATACCATTCATAATAAGACTTATCATCTATAGGTTTATCTTGCTCTAAATAATATGAGGTGCAAGGAATAACTTAAAAAGCACTTTCTTCTTTGTGTTTCCCTACAAATCCTAAATTGTACAAATTTTCTCCATAACAATTATGTTCTTATGTTTCACTAAAAATCCTAGATAGTTATGGATATCATATTGCATCATTTATTGATAATGTTGATCTTGAAACCCTAAAGTGCAAGGGATAACCTCGACACTACTTTTACTTTTATTTTAGGGAGAGGATTTTATACTACTTGAGAAAAATAAAAATAATTTGCTTAGAATAAACTTGACCTCTTTTTCTTCCTATGTTTTAAAATTTCCCTCATATTTTTTTACAACATTAATTCCTTTTGAATTTAAACTTATACATTATACTTCCTCATCCCTTCTATCCTTCTTTGTTTCTTCTAACAAGTGATCCAAGTGAACTATAATATTCTTTATCATTTTATGTTGTAGATATGCTTTCTTCACCTCTTTTTTGGAGTGGAATATCCTTGATGTAGTCCAAATTCTAATATAATATGAGATCCTTCATCTTGCAATTTATATCATGATAAAATAGTCTATCTCTTTCTCCATTATTTTCACTCTGTAATCTCTTTCTATGTATGCGATGTCATAACAATTATGACATCATAATGAAATGCTTTCTTAATCCACTTATTGATCCTATTCTCCTTATTCAAATTTAATATTAAAGTATTATGGCAAAGGTTTTAAAATATTTATAGCAACACATATCTTGGTATATATAACATGCTTTCTCTCCTTAGTATTTGGTCCCTTCTAGATGAACCCCTTTAGGGTATTTTCAATATTCTTCAAAATATCCTTATTGAAAATATGATATGGAAATCCAAAAATCTTAAACAACACGAAAATATTTTCAATAGTTTTGATCTTAATAAAAAAATTATCCCTTTGAGGTCTTACATATAGAGCATCTCTTCCCCTAGACCATGGTCCACCACTATTATTTTATCCTTGGTTTCCAAACTAGAAAAGATTATAAGGAAAAAATCTTTAGGAAGAAAATTCATGGAGTAATTTGAGTTAAATTTCCACTTCCACTTGATCCAATTTTGAATCTTTCAAAACCTTGACCAATATCTATAGAACTTACACATGAATCCTCTAATTTTAAGAACAATTATATTATTTTTGAGCATTTCATCCTTGATAATCACTTCTAGTGTAACATCTACTCCCTATATTGGACTTGCCATATATTCATTCTTCCTCTTATCTCCAACTTAGGCATCCATACTTTTAGCTAGGGCATCCTTAGTTTCAATTAGGGATTTGAAATATGGCTTTCATTCCATGCTACATAGATTTTTATCGTATGAATCTTTTATATTTTTATTTTATCCAAATATCTAGAGCAAGAAAAGACGAGGCTTGTACTCTATAATAATAATTATTATATTTAAAATAAAATTTATTATTAAACTTATATGTATTTCAAAAACACTATTATTGTGTTCACTTCTATGAGTGAATTACAAATAACTCTTATAATTATTAATATTAAATTCTGCATAAAAATATTATTGATCTTGTCAAAGGTAAGTAATTATCAAAATTGATTTTTATTTTTAAATATTAATTTAATTAGTCAATACAAATTGATATTATTTTATTTTTTAATTTAATATGGATACCAAATCCAAAAAGTATAATAATATTCTTCTCAATTAATGGAGTTGAGGCTTGAAAGATAAGAATAACCTAATTCAAATTTATCTTTAGGACACATATATTACAGTTAATGATATTAGAACATATATTAACAATATAACATATCCCACCCTTAGCCCAAGTTCTAATCCCTTAGGTAGGTACATTATAGAACCATGAGAAAATCTAGAGATAGGGTTCAAACTTATGGCTAAGCATGGACTTAATTTAAGAGTACCTTTATTATAGATCCTATCCCCCACTCATGTTTCTCTATGATCTTTACCAAAAAACTTGATATTTTAGTCCAATGGGCTTGGGCTAGCAACGAGGGCAATGAGGAATTTCACATTATAAGCATAACTTCCAATTTCATGGGTGAGCATCTTATAGAACCATGGGGACACATAGTGGGTCAAGTATACTCCCACCCATGTACTCTATGAATTTTTCACAAATTTTATCATTAAACATATATGCATAGACATAGGTCAAGTGCACTTATATTATGGATCCAAGATCACTCTCATGTTCTCTATGAGCTTTACCCAAAAATTTTTCCTTAACATTTTTCATGTTCTTTATGGGGTTTACCCATAAAAAATCCCTTGATATTTTCTAAGATCCAACATATCAGCTATGAGGCTATATCTTCCTTGGCATAGGATTGAATATCCCCTGCTCTTGGTAGTTAATTCCTCTATAATATCCACTCCTGAGGTTATCCATACTCTCCCGCCCTTCGGGTTTTTTAAAAAGAGTAATCTATTGACTAAAAAAGTAATATAACATATACAAACAATGAGTTCATATCACATTTTTCTAAAGGGTGATATAACTCGTATTTCATGTAGCCTATAGTTTGAAATAAATACCTTAAGTATTGTAAATTATTCTCATGTAATTATTAGGAAATTATTACATATTTTACTATTTTATTTCTCATCATTGAGATGCATCATGTTTTTTAAGTCTTTGTTTATTATGGATTTGCTAAAGTGGTGTTTCTTTTTTATTTTAGTTTTGAGAAAGGATCATTAATTTACAAGTGGAGAGTAAGAAAATACTTTGAGTTTGACATTGAATATAGTCTTCTTGTTGATCAAACCCTCTTAAAGCCTCAAGATCAAATTTGAGATCTCTAAAAAAAACAATGATTTTCATGAATATTATTGAAACAACACTTAAGCTCCACCAAATTTGTTGAAATTTATATATTTTATATTGGCAACATAAGTAGTGTAGTTTTAGAGAATTTTTCATAGTTTAACTAATTTATTAAATTCTATGACCTATATGATTTACTCTCATAATGTTGGTAGGATAATAGTTGTCTAGGGAAAATCATCACAATATTTTTCTAGATTATATTAATGTCGTAAGATGCATAGATATCAAAGGCAATTATTGCTTCATTGATGAAGCACATCTTGGATATAATCTTAGATTTTGATGATACGAGCAAATTGTAATTTTTCAACGATGTTGTTGATGAACTGAACATTCTCAAATGGTGTGCTCATTATCCTCGAGTATTATTATTTTCATTTATCACCTAGGAATCTCTAGCAATGATTTTTAGGATTTGAATTTAATGGAAAGAGTAACATTATAGATCTATAACAATAAGAAGAATCTTATGTTATTGATTTTCCTAAGGATCTATAAATATATATGCATAGTTGAACTATTTATGTTAACTATGATTTTTGTACAATGGATAATTTACCCACTTATTTCGTGTGGGGATATGTAAATAGTAAATTCAATGTCAAATTCTTACCATATCTTCAGATTTTTCCTTTTCGATTTTTAATTTATAAATTTAATATCCAGATGGCATTACTTATGTTAGCAATTATTTGTTTCCTTGGTTTCCATGAGAATAAGAAGGAAGATACCTCCTAATCAAAATGGGAAAGTTATTGCCAAATAAGATCAAGTGCTTGTTGATCCTAGCTTTATAATCCAAATATCCACAAAAGCAAATGGTTTTTTGGGTGATTGGTAAAAGTATACTTTAAAAATAAGTAAATAAGGTAAATACCCATAGTAAGGCACTCACTCTAATATTTTATAAGATAGTTTTAAAAATTGACAATTATAACTTGTTTATTACAAGGTATTGGATATAATCATGCATATTATACTCTATCTGTGTTGATGCTTGTCATTTTAAATAGTTAAGGACCAAGAATTGTTTTATTTGCTAATTTGATTTATTATGTGTTTGGGGATTCTAACCTATTTGATTAGTATGATTTAACCTTATTCATAATTCATATCAACTTGTATTATGGGTTGTTTATGGCTTGGTATTAATTTGTATCAATTTAATGTAAAACGAATAAACTAAAAATGGTGCTTCCCAATTGAAAAGATGCATTGATCGAGAAAATGATCAATTATCTCTTGATGACATGCATAAGAGAAAGTTATGAAATATATCTAAAATATACAATTATAAGAGAATAAATGCACACAAAAAATAGTAAAACATACATGATAATGACACTATCCATGAAATAATTTTTAAATCTTTGGTTTATTAATAAATAGATCTTAGCTTATCTAATTAGGTTGCTTTCATGTATAAAAAATAAATTGATAAAGAGAACATGTTGTTCCAAATGATACACAAGTATCATTGAAATGCTTGCTAGAAAAGTCTAAGCAGAGAAAGAAAGGTTATATTTAGTGCAAGAAATTCATAATATTTTTAAATAAATAGGGGACTTGCAAAATCAAAATACTTATGAATAGATCAAAATATTCAATGTTGATGCTAAGATTGTGACCTGTCAAGTAGTTGTACATAGTATTTTAATTTATTTGCTAAACAATTATTTTGCATTGATTCTAATTGATGGTAACTTATTACATGTTAGAAGAATTTATTCCTACTAGTTCTATTTAAATTGTTAAATTCTATTTTATTATTTTGTGCTTGCCTTTAAGTTAATTTTTTTTTTTTGGATTTGTGGTATTTTCATGGCCAAAATGACCAAAATAACATTAGAGGGAAATTCATTTTATTTATTTTCCACTTTTGGTGGATTGGTTATACATTATGTTTAGAGAGTCTTAAGTTAAAATTGGATTCAATTTAAACCTTTTTTTTTTAAATTAAAATATTTATTTTAACAACAATCTATTTTAGAGAAGTCCAACTTACAAAATGCTAAAAATACAAAGCAACAAAGATATATTATTATTTTATTTTTGAATATGACAACACTATTAAAAACGTTTTTCCACTAAGTTTTTAAGGCCTGTTATTGGACATGCTTATATTTCATGAATTTAACATTTTTTATTATTATCTTATTATTATTAACCATTAGTTTATATCTTCATAATGACCAAGATAAAAAGTTAGAATCTCCTAGAACAATTGTTTCTATCTGGGATGAATGAGATAAGGAAAGCAAATTCAATCCTAGGAAATCCATTATCATATTGACCAGATAGATATGACTCAACTATATCATCATGTGTCAATTTGGTTTCAAGAAGTTCCATCTATTAAACACTTCTTCCTCAAGAAAAGAGTCATATAAATGCCTTGAAACCCATTCAAGGTCTCCATCCAATGATGAAACACATAAAACTGGAACTATCATTCAAAAATCCCTAAGAACCCCCTCTCTATCTCCCTTTTAGAAACAAAGAGGGGGAGATAGATAGGCCACTTGAATCCCCACTTCAAAAGGGTGCCATATTCCAAAGGGTGGAAGAGGGCACTCAACCCATGTGACATGATATTTGAAGACGACCCTATAAGCTCTAGGGAAAAGGCACCCACTATAGCAGTTATCCCTACTACTTGTAGACATAGAAAATTGACCCATTCAAGTGAGTCATTTCACCTAGAATCCTTGAGAATGCCCTTAAACTTGTCTAAGAACAAATTTGGGACTCCTTTCCCATTTTTCCTAGCTTTACCAAAATTGTGGTCACTCCTTACAAGGAATGATTTCGGTAAGTTAGGGTTTTCTCTTAGAAAACCCTATTTTTGGATCAACTCTTAGGACGTTGACCCTCCCCTAGGTTGCATTTTCATTTTCCCACCCTTTAACCCTCCAAACCTCTTATAAATAGAGGGTTTGGATCATTTTTTATCCTAGAAGTTTTCTAAGTGATCCTAAGTTCTGAGAAAGTGATTTCAAGTGATCAATTACCTTAGCAAACAAGTCTTCTAACAAGATCAAGTCTTGTCTAGTGTTCTGTTGTTGCTCTATTGTTGATTTGCTACTCTTGGTGGATAAGTGTGGGATCCTTGAGGAGGAGTCTACCATTTTATGGAGGTTTTCATCATTTTGTCTGTTCTCTCATTGCTATCAGGTTTATTCTTGTATTTTTGTATTTCTAAAGTTATATATTTTATATTTTGCATTCAATTTTGCATCCATCTATTGTTTTTGCATTTCTATTGCAAAATCACACCCCTTCCGTATAGGGCACAATTTTAGCAAAATCTAAAATCACAATCACCCCTTATGGGGTGTGATTTCAATTTCATCAGGCTTGGGGATAGAGTTTCACTCCCAAACCCTCAATTTGCACTTGCATGTTCCATTTAGACCATAATATTGTTGTTTACATTTTATTTTTTGCACTACTTCATTTCATTACATTTTATCTTGTGTGTTCCCAAAAAGGTCAAAAATTACTCTTGTTTTTGAATGGTCGGCTAAAATTACCAAGGGGGATTGACTATTGTACCTCCAATATCAATCTTATAGTGGCTTAAGTAGGCCCCCAAACACTGATCAAATTTTCTAGAGTTTGTGAAGCTATTTTATTGGTTGTGAAGATGTTGGACATATTTGGATGCAAGTTAAAAGCTAAGGTCAACTTTTAAATTATATAAGCCCTCTAAGTTAATATCTTATGTTATTTGTTGTTTGATTTCTATTCGTTTCATTTTTAAAACCTAGTTCATAATTAAAGAGAAAAATATTTGGTCACATTCTAGGAATTTGAAAGAATAAAAACATATAATTTGCACTCTAGGATAAATCTATTTGTGCATTCTCTAAAACCCTTGCTCAAAAGAGATATTTATTTTAATGTAAGTTAGGGTTTAGTATTCATCAATAATCAAGAATCATCCTAGGGTTAGTCTTTGTTTTCTTGAATTTATGTTAACTTGCATTGTTCTTTCATTTTCATAGATCAGATTTTAGAAGGGCCAAACATAGGTGTTTGTTCAATATATACATCAAAAATCTCCACCCCGAACTTGGAGTGAGTCCTTAAACTATTCTTGGTAAACCCTTAGATCCCCAAGCCCCCAAGTGTAGAGAATATAACACACCCCTACAGTCACCTCAGCTCCCAACAAATCCAACCGAGAATCATACACAATAGGGTAGTTTTTCCCCTCTACACTACCCTATTAATAGAAACAAAAGTGATTCATTCCTACTAGTTATAGATAGAGAGGGAGTGAAGAAGGATTTTTTAGATCAAAACTCTAGTGGATCTCATGCTTTATTCCATGCTCTCTCTCTCTAAGGTTTCTAATTTAGATACCAATGGATCATAAATTATATCTCCTCTCCTTGTTATTATACCTTGACCTTCGATCCCTCCTATCTACCCATATAAAGAGAAACTGCTCTCTCCTTATCTTGAGGTTCCACTCTCTCCCTATCTCAAGAGGATCCTATTTATAATTTTGAGTCTATTATATATGTATTATCAACCAAACTCATCTGACTCCTCTCCCTCTCCCTACCCCAAGGTAAATGAGTGCTTGAAATTCTCTTTAAGGATATCATTTATATAGATAGTAGGTGCTCTCCTTCCCTCCTATATTAAAAAAGAAAAAAATTATCCCCATATTTTAAAAAGCTAGCCCCCTTGCATTGCCCTGTTTTAAAAATCTCTTTAAAAGAGAGGGGAGAGGCCCCCAATGTTTTGTTTTAAAAAGGCTCTTTTAAATGGTGGGGGTGGGGAGAGGAAGATTTTAGATCAATAAGCCTCTCCTCACTATATAAATTGAATAGAGCTTGATCTTTTAAAAGAATTACATATTACGTAATGCCTTCAGATTGAACTGTCTATCGAACTGATAATAAGTCATATGAATTTATTATTAATAATAAACTTGACCAGAATATTTTTAATAACTCCTATATAATGCATTTCCCTATATTTTTAAGGTCTATTGAGTACCTTATTTAATAGTTCTTCTCCATATTGTGACCAATAAATCATGAATGATTGATGAAATGGAATATTTGTATTAACCATATAGTTTAGGAACTATAGTTTAAATAAGTTACAAAATAGGTAATCAAACTAAATGAACAGGAGATCACGCCAAAAAATCTACCAAGAGGAAGAGATTTTGGTTTAGAACTCTTCCACCTAGGATATTTAGGAAATTAACCATTAGATATTTAAGACAGTAAATATCTACATGGTAGAAGATAGAAAAGTAAATGTAATAATCTACCCAAGTAGTGTAATGCAATATACTACCTATTTTACCTAGTGGAGTAAAAGGGTAAATATCCCAAAGAATGGAATATTACTCTAACATCCCCCCTTATTACATTATTTGGGTAATGTATATAACTACCCCAATATAGTGGAAAGAAATGTAGATATTCTAGTTCTTTCTCTTTCATAGTACTCTTGCTGCTTCTAAGCAAAAAGTGGGTCATTCCTCACTTTGTCTTTGCACCAACGAATGTCCTTATAGTAACCTCATCACCCAACCGAATTGCATGGGTAACCGGTCGCTGCAATCACTAGGTGTAGTAGAGTAGATCACTTCATACGAGGTTCATTTGGATAAAAAATGAGTTTGCAAAAGATAAGGTAGCTAAGGTGTCGATCACTGCCAAAAATGCACCCTTATAATTTCCCCCCTTCTTGTTGCAAAACATGTTGTAATTAATTTCTGAAAGAAGTATGACTAAGGTGTCGATCACTGCCGAAAATGCACCCTTATAAGTATTCTTCCATTTTTACAAAAAATTGTGAAGAAAATAAATGTATATCCCCCTTAATTGCAAAATATATGCAACACAAGAAGCTTTGTGAAGGATTTTACAAATATTGCCTCCTAGGCAATTTTACACCAAAAAATTCCCTCCTTTTGTTACAAGAACTTCAAACAATGAGAGTTTGCTATTTATGAATCCTAAAAGAGGTACAAACACCCCTTTATTACAAGTACTTAAAATAAAAACTTATGCTATTTATGAAGCCTAAAAAAAGAGAGAGGAAATGGTGTTTGCTTAAGGTGACAAAATGTGTTTTCCCTCTACAATATTGTCTTAGCAATGAGCACTCTGTGTGCTTTTTTTGAACCAGAATCAGAATCGGAACTAGACACTTCACTAGCAATATTGCCTTTGTTTTGCTTCTGTGTTGTGCCTTTGTCTTTCATCTTAGTTTTCCATGCTGAATAATTAGGACCTTTAAGCAATTGTGTATCAGTTAAGTATTTGATAGTTGCCATGATGAAGGTCCTAGAATTTGCACTAAGATGATCTTTCTTTCACTCTCAAGTGGTATTTAATGGCACCTGCCTGAAAATTCTCTTGAAGAGAGATAATCAGTTGGAGGAAATTAAGCCAAAAAAATAAGAGATGAAAGATAATTCACTCAAAAAGATATTTAATGGCACCTCACTGAAAATCCTCTTGAAGAGGGATAATCAGTTTGAGGAATTTAAGCCAAAAAAATAGAGTGAATTAGGGGTTTTTGTTTGTAGGAGAGAATATCAAGTGAATATTGGCTTTAAATATGTGCAATGGTTAACACAAATTTATTAGTGAAACTTTAGCGTATGGAGTGTTCTTGATTCTATGACTTATAATTGCAAAAGAAATAATGCAATAATCAAACAAGAATGCCCACACAATTCTTATCACCTAGGTGTCGGATGCAACCCAAAATGCACCTAATTTGCCAATGAAGGTGTCGAGTAAAATAAAAAATACACCTTTTAATTTTTGCAACAAAATTTGAATTTGTGTTGTGCAAAAAATTGATATGTTTTTGTCTCCTCTTTGTCTGACAATTTTGCAAATAATGTGACAATAAACAATTGCCTATCTTTTCTGATTTTGCAAAATAAACAAGTTTGTTTTGTTTTAAGTGCTCCTCTATTTTCTGTTACAAATTTGCAAATGAAATATAATTTCTTGTCTTCCCCCCTTTTTTTTGAAATTTTAACAAATAACACTCCTTCAAGACAAGTCGACACACAACCCGCGTTTGAAAGGCTTCCAAAACTAGTCAACACACGACTTAGTTTATATGGACCCAATGTCACAATTTCTTCTCAAGTTTTTGCAAAAAATAAGATGTGCAATTTCCTGTCTTTTATCCCTCCTTGGAGAAAACAATTGCACAAATTTTGACTTTGAATTTTGCAAGTTCTGGTGACTCCTTGTGTTACAATTTTGGAAAAGAAGAATCACAAAATGTGATATTTCCCTCATTTTAATTTGGAGAAGAGTTGTAGGCTTCAAATTTGCAACAAAATCATGCTAAGTTCTTGTCTTTTATCCCCAAATTTGGAGAAAACAAAGAATATAAATTCTTGTAGTTGCAAAATAGAACCCTTTTTATTTTATTTTAATGCATAATTTCTAATTAATTTTAAGCATCAAATTAATTAATAAAAAAATAATTTTGTTAAAAAATCATGATTTTAAAACAAAATATATTTAATTATTAAGAAAAAAACTCAAAACTAAGTAAAAATTACAAAAAAAATAAAAAATTACCTTAAGACCATTTGGTGTGGCGCCCCT
The DNA here is from genome assembly GCA_028583015.1 of Wollemia nobilis. Classification (NCBI taxonomy): domain Eukaryota; kingdom Viridiplantae; phylum Streptophyta; class Pinopsida; order Araucariales; family Araucariaceae; genus Wollemia; species Wollemia nobilis. The sequence continues at coordinate 2,775,998 of JAQPPZ010002714.1, read as the reverse complement.
TCTATCAAAAAAATGTTGATAGTGTCCCCGCAGGGAGTCGAACCCGCGACCCCACGGGACTTAGCCCTTGGCTGGCTCTTCAAGCCAGTCGGGCTATCCCGCCCGATGAAGCTTGAAGGGGAAGGCCTTCACCTTGAAGGCTTCCCCGCGACGGAGCAGGAGTAAAGTGGGATATCCAGGTGTCTGCAGGTTTAGTTCTTGTCCAGCGTGTCCACCACGGAGGGCTTCGAGTTGAGTCTATTGCATCCTCAAGGCACGTGTCATTGGTCAGTAACATTGATGTCTAGATTATGAGTCTAGTGTGCTCCGTCGGGAGTGTGAGGGTGCTTCGGCCCTTTAGGCACTCCTGATTGGTTTGGCCACGTGGGAGCATGAGGGTGCTCTTGCCCTCTATGCGCTCTTGTTGGCTTACCGTGGGTGCACTGTCCCTATGGGAGGGAGCCTAAAAAAGTCTCCTTTCATGACCCCTTGGGCACGATCGTGTGATCATTGACAAGAAGTGTGTTGCTCGATCGATCAATTGTGGGTGCTAAGATCGTCGACGTATAGGGCCTTGTCGGTCAATCTCCTACGGGCCCCAAAGCCTGTTGAGGTGGGGTCGGGGTGGGCCTGGAAAAAAAATCCAGGTTGCTACCTCCTCTGCCTCTGGGCTTAGTGGGTTAAATAAACTATTAATCAAACATTAGGAACTTAGGAACTTTAGGAAGATAGGAAAAATAAATTAAAGTCACCAAATTAAAATGGTGCTTCCTCCTGCGTGATCGCCTTCGCCTTCTCCAGTAGAACGAAGATGTCTTATTGCACTTCCTCACCTTGTCCAGTGGAACAAAGTTTCGTTGTGCTTCCTCCCTCTGTCTCCCTCCAGCTCTGATGCCAATGTGACCAAGAAATCATGAATTATTGATGAAATAAAATATTTGTATTAACCATATAGTTTAGGAACTATAGTTTAAATAGGTTACAAAATAGGTAATCAAACTGAATGAACAGGAGATCACGCCAAACAATCTGCCAAGAGGAAGAGAGTTTGGTTTAGAGCTCTTCCACCTATAATATTTAGGAAATTAACCATTAGATATTTAATACAGTAAATATCTACATGGTAGAAGATAGAAAAGTAAATGTAATAATCTACCCAAGTAGTGTAATGCAATATACTACCTATTTTACCTAGTGGAGTAAAAGAGTAAATATCCAAAAGAATGGAATATTACTCTAACACCTATATATTTAAGGTTGAGTACCATTATAGAGGTCCCTTGCATTATACACTTACCCATTTTATAGTATAGGTGCTCTACCATTATAAGGTTGAGGGATATCCTAAAGGCCCTTACTTTACCCTTTAAGAGTTTTTGGAGGTATTTTTTGGTTCTCTATGGTTGGCATGAGACTTATAAAGAAGGGGTATCTCCTTTAAGAGGTTAGTCATGAGTCATTTCTATGTTACTAAAGGGATTGAGCTCTTATTAAATAGAGAAATTATTTATCTACGTAATAATGGAAGAGCTATAGTGTTCTACTCCATTCTAAGGATAGAGGTGGAGGAACTTTAGAATTTAAAAGAGAAGGGGGATGAGTGTTGGAAAGTTGGAGAATGTATTGGGGTGATTTAGTCATATTATATATATAATATCTATAATCGATATCTTAGGACAGCGTTCATCATATCAATTGGTTCCCCAAGAGGGGGATAATTAAGAAATCTAAGGGCATCACTTTTTCTATTTTTTAAACGCTTTAAGGGCTTGAATTAGGAATATTAAAAATCATATAGAATTGAATCATTTATTGAGATAGGTCTATGCTCGACTAAATAATGGAGAGAGATAAAATGACACTCTTGGGATAGGCAGAGGAATCGCTTTACCCATTCCGATCGGAACAACAGAGAGGGGGGGCTCAATAAAAGCTTCGTTCCGGTTCACTGACGAGGAAAGGATCTTATTATGGAGAAACTCCGGGTCAGTGATCCATGAATTAGCTCCCTTGCCCCCCATTTCATCTTTGCAAGTATTCTTTCCTATCAATGCTAGGGAATCTATTTGATCCATTATAGGAGAAAGGTTAAAACAATTTAGTTCATTGATTCTCATAACTTTTGAGCCTTTTATTTCAAGCACGAATCAAATGCTTTTATGTAATAAATAAACAATTATAGATAGAGCTCCTAACCCTTTTAAAATAGAGAGAGCCCCAAATAAAATAAAAGGGGGGTCCATTTCAACCAAGTTCATAGTAATACCCGGAATGATGGCTATAGTGGGGGTTCTATTGATTAGGATTAGGGGCGGGCCATCCACTCCCTTCTCTTGTCTACCTCAATCATGTGTTCGAACTGAAGCAAGGTTTAATTGTTGTAATTGAATGCTAGTAATAGGTGTATCCATGATCAACTATCCAAGCCCATGGAGGTTAATATGAGTGAACTAAATATTTTATTAGGCCCTACATCATGAGCGTCTTTCTCCTCATTTAAAGGTGTAGAGGTATCAAATAATCCTATCTATCAATGATGAATAAGCATTCCTTTATATATCTTTGACACCATGAACCTATGTTCTTTAAACATGTTGGCTATTTAAAAATAGTTGTACTAGGTAAAATGAGTTCTAGATCTCTCCAGCCACCCCCCTCGATCTCGCGAATCGAGGCAACCCGGAGTTTTTGAATGAGGATATCGATCCTTAAGGTGGGAAGAATAAGGATTTAAGCTCTGCTCTTGATTCGGAGAACAACCTAAAGGGAACCGCCGCTCACGCTAAAGGTTTTCTGCTCAGATCTGGAGTAGAAGGATTCGAACCTTTGGATGATAGTACTTATCATTTTAAGACCTCCTCCTTAAAATCCTTTGTCTACTTTGTACCAACCCAAAAAAACTACCCATCCCGAGAGAGTTTTTTTTTAGAGAAGGAAAGGCAAGGTTCACCAAGATGTTTTCATAGCAAGATTCATATCTCCATAAGGCATAACCACATATCGAGCTTATCAATGTTATAGACGTTTCCTGAGTGGATAGGAGAGGCTAGGATCTCATAGATACTCTAGGGTTTAATTTGTATGCCTTTGTAGCATAAAATATACCTTCTTATGGTTTTCCCATTTTCATGCACTCTCCACGAATGTCAAACAACATAATCATAGTGTTAGATTGACCCTATCTCAATCCTTCAAGACAAAGGGATTCTTATTCTCAAAACCATCATAAGTCCTTCTATGATAGTTCTCTAGTGTAATGCCTATGTTTTTAGTTGGTGGCACCTCCTCGGTTATCATTACCAAATCCAACACGCCATTGAGCTACATACCTCCATGGATGGATGGAAATTTTAGGCTACACCACCCAAAACTCCTTCAAAGATTCACCATCTTTGAAGCCCCTTCAAATTTATTTTATCGAAGTGCTCAAAACATGTACCCAAGAGTTGTTTCCTTAAATATAACTCAGGTTAGTTTCATATTCCAAGATTCATCTACAAAGGATGGCTAAATTCACCATCAAATTCCATGCCCCAAACCCAAGAAGTTCATAAAAAATACTCTCTCTCAACATATAAGCATCATGCTTTCCTTAATTAGCAATAGAGGTCCAAGTCCATATAAAATAACTTTCACATTCTAGTGTTTACAGAAGTATTACCAATGTACATTACACGTTATGGAAAATAACTTGGCATTCTAAATCTTATAAATAAAGAACATATAATAAATCCTTCAATCCCATTATTTTCCATTCACCATCTATTATATCGTTCATTCAAAATAAAAATAAAATGTTTTTTTTCTTTTATAAAAAACAAATAATAGAGTCTAAAATTACAAATCCATAATTATAATAGATTCATTACAATTTACAAGCCATTCACCCTGAACTTTTTAATAACCATCTTTCTTTATTTTACAACAATAATTTCAAATAAAATGATCTTCACCAATCCACTGGAGAACCCTCTGATAAGGTCATACTTGTTGGATCTCGTGAACATCATCGAGCATTGATATTTTTAAGGGATAAGAACAACTCCATAACATGACAATGCATTCCTAAATGCATGCTAATTTTTTAGTGCAAACAACAGCCAAAATAAACTCAAAACAATAATCATTCGAGTACCTTATTTCTTTACACACCTTACAAAATATTATTCTATATCTAGCATAAACAATAAGTCCAAATTCCAAAATAAAACTCATAATTTATTTTGAAAATAAAAGGCTCCATGCCAAAACATAATCTTAAAATCATCAAACATCCATTTTAGCAACAACACTAAGGAACCCCATACTCCCTTAGCTAAAACTTCGATTTCACATCTCCTTTTTCTTAAATGCAAGGTTTAAAAAGAAACTTATTTAAACCCCACCCTCACATCTCAAAAGTAAAAAATCAATTGAAACCTTACCTAAGATTACAAAGAATTTAATCAAATATTATTGAAGTAACTTCAAACACGGTATATAAGCAACATTATAACTTTGGCATACATAACATCAAAATTAAAGCTCTTTATTTAAAAAAATTCAAAAAATAACAAGGGTTGTCTAGATATTAAAAGCAAAAGATAACGCAAAGCCTAAAGCTTTACTACACAAACACCAACTATACAATGTACAATACTCAAGATTACATAGAAAAAGAGCACTAAAATACCAATACACCTGTGAATGCAAAAACAAAACACCAATGCAATAAATAAAGTAAAAAAAGCACTATAAATGACATAAAATTGCATAGAACAGATATTATTTTATTGAATGGGGTAGATCTCCCGATTGTACAAATAATGTGCCCCAATGTGGGGTCTTTACAATGCCCTTGATACAATTGTTACAATGTTAGGGTTTTTGAGGCCCTAATCCAATGAATGATGGTGTCTTCTTGCTCGTCTTTGATCCCAACAGAGTGGTGAGTGGGCTTTGGTATCCTATGCAGGGCCACTCGAGCTTCAGTAGTTGCCAATTAATGTGATCCTTAGACCTACACATACAACAAACAAACAAGGATTAATAACATCTATGAGGGCTCCACTGCGTGAGACCCTTAGAAAAGAAATCACTAAACCCTAGTTGCATAAATAAAGTTGTAAAATAGATCTAAGAATACTAAAAATGCTTACAAATAAACTTTTACCTTGTCTTCACTGACTTATCATTTTTGTATTTGTTGTTGTTGTAGAGGATGATTACATAGGTGTGCCCTAGTAGCATAGGGTTGTAGAACTAGGATGGGAAACACCCGCAGGCACTCAAAAAACTTAGGAGGATGCTCAACAGGCTCGAGATGGCACTCAATGATGGTATCAAATGCCTAGAGGTGCTTGTGAGGCTCTAGATGGCATTCGAGGTGTGAAGTAGAATCTGTAAAACTGATCTGGTTCACAAGGTGGACAATGGTGAATGCGGAGGAGGCAAGATGGAGTGATGGAGGATGGAAGTGGAGAGGATGCTTGAGAATTCTTAGGACCTCAAGAACTTCGAGGACTTAGGGCATTCCAAAAATTAGGAAACTTAGGGGTTGAGTCATCAAAATGACTCCTCTTTAAAATATTTCCTTAGTCATGTTGGGGTTTCAATGCCACAATTTGTGCGGTCAAGATTAAAATATGACGAAGGGTGGAGATTAAATCTGGGTAGGTGGCTTGGATTAAGATGGACGAATGGCTAGTATTAAAACATGATGGATGGATAGGATTAATTCATACATATATACATATATTTATTAAATATATATAAATATAATATATAAAATATTATTATTTAAATATATATTAAAAAAATATATATAAATATATATAAATAATGGATAATTGTGGTGGGAAACTATGGATGGATGGCAAGTGGCTAGATTTTGGTGTCTACAACACCAAACAGAGCCATGGTCCCATTGAGGATCGTTTTGAGCATACAACTTTGTTGCCTTTCATGAACACCCATAAAGCTGATTTCTAAGCCTTGATGATGTCACCAGTGCAACATTTAAAATAGGCAATGAAAGACTCACTGAAACATTTGTTTAGATAAAAGAACATAGTGACCTTACATCAATACTTCAGGTACACCATTCAAGATAAAACTAAAATATTATAAATATGTGAATTATTTAAAATATTATGGAAATGCCCAACACTAACCTAACCCTACATTGACTTACCATTAGAAGCATTCTACAGTTCTTCAAAAAACAACCAAAAGGATATAAACAAATGAAAGCATTTTATATTCCCTTTTTAAAAAAATAACCAAGCTCACACATAGACGTCAAGCTCAAAGACAATACTTATTGGAAGTAAGGACAATTATTTTCAACCCATCCAATTCACACAAGGAATAACTCATAACAAGGCAAGCTTAGATTAAAACCACATTCAAAGCAACTTATCCAAAAACTAAGTGTTCAAGACCTACCTAAAACTTGCAAAGTTTCTAGTGATACCTTCTGTGATCCATTGAGATTTTCTTTCCCTAGATCTATTACTCCTCTCTTTTCCCCAATCAATCCATCCTTATTTCATCTATCCTCCTCTACATGTTCTTTCCAAGAAATTCCCTCACCAAAAGAACCATAATCGCACAACCTCCTATCCCCATTACCCATTTCTCTCAATCCTCGAGGAGTGCATCCCTAAACAACCATAATACTCCTTGCCTCCCATCCACAAAGCAAGGTAACATAGTATTCCTCTCCAAGCAATTATTCATAACAATAGACTATTGACATTCCAAGTAAATTAAATGACAACTCTATTGTTTCAAAAATAATCAAAATCATTAGCTAATATAAATAACTAGCCAAGGCACGAACCAAAGAAAAGGTATTAAGTCCTCCTAACCAAGGAGCCTACCAAAAAAACAACCTTTCCATTCAATTCTACTTGCAAAAACAAAGGCATACGAAAGGTCTCCAACATAAAGAGTATGATCTTCATTGCAAAAAGGAAACTATTCTAAGAAACACCATTTCTCTAAGCACCCATTTAAATAAAGCAAGGAAGACATTTATTGATTAAACACACAATAATCAAGCAATCATATGCCAAACAAAAGCATGAAAGATCTTTTTCATGATAACCTTTTTGGTTATCCACTTCCACTCCATCGACTCCATTGTTTTCTTTCTTTTAAAAAAACCTCCCTGTCGATGGTTTTATTTCCCACATGCAAAACATGATATGCATCTACATGAGAGGGTATTCATCCATGTTACCCTAAGTTGTTTTATGAACAAGTCATCATCATCATTTCCTTTCTTTTGGCATCTCATTCTCGGTGGTTGATCCTTTCTTCCACCCATGAGAATACTTGTTCCTACAAATATGCAAATCTATTAGCAACATCATATTCTTACATAAAATAAATGTTTACAACAACTAATCATCATATAGCCATACAATCCATCATTAAAATAGCATATCAATTCATAAGTCCATCATATGAATAAGTTTTCCAAGGGAGGGTCATGACATACTACCCCCTTAGGCTAAACACAGTCCTCTATGTTTCATCAATATCCTATAATTAAAACCAAAATTACATTTCATTCTCAAATAAAAAGGAAAATGTCTTTGCATATCAACCACTTTCTCCCAAGTGGCATTTCTCTCAGAATAGCGGTCCCACTAGACCTTGCACTATTCTAGAGTCTAGTTCCTCATCATTTTGGAATGAAACTCCAGAATCTTCATAGGTTTCACCTCAATCACCGAGGGGTCGACTACCTGCAAGTTAGAAATATTCCATACATGGTTAGGATCAACAATATATTTCCTAAGCAGGGATACATGGAAAGTGTCATGGATATTTGATAGGTTGGGTGGCAAGGCGAGATGATAGGCTACAAGACTTATCTTCTCAGTGATTTCAAAGGGCCCAACATATCTGGGATCCAACTTAGTAGATTTTATGGCACTTTTCATGGGCTTCACTCTTAAGAACACTCTATCTCCCATAGAGAACTCTCGAGGTGATCTCTTAAGATCGACATAACTTTTCTAATGATCGATGACTTCCTTAAGCCTCTACTTGATCCTCCTAAGTTGTTCCTCCATCTCTCGAACCGCATCTGAATCGATGGCTACCCGATCCTCTGGATTATCCCAAGAGAGAGGTATCCTGCATTTCCTACCATACAAGGCTTCAAATGGGGCCATACCCAAGGAAGCATGATGTCCATTATTGTACGCAAATTCCACCAGATGCAAAAAGTCTTCCCATCGAGACTTTTGGTCCATGCAGTACATACGAAGCATGTCTTCCAAGACCTAGTTTACCCTCTCTATTTGACCATCTATTTTTGGATGGTATGCAGAACTTATGTTCAATTTCGTGCCAACCACATGGTGAAGAGCTTGCCAGAATGCAAATGTAAATCTAGAATCTCTATCCAAGATAATCACTTCAAGAAACCCATGTAACCTGAATATCTCTTTGGAAAATCTGTTAGCCACTACTAGAGCATCATATTTCATGCTCCCTGGTATAAAGTGTGCAACCTTGGTCAGCTTGTCCACCACCACAAGAATTGCGTCATGTTGGTACCTATTCTTAGGTAATCCCACAATAAAGTCCATTGATATGACCTACCATTTTTGCATAGGTATATCATGTGGGTATAAATATCCTATTGGATGCCTATGCTCAACTTTTACTTTCTAGCACTCCATGCATCTAGCAATGAATTCGGTGATATCCTTCTTCATACCTGTCTAGAAGAAGGTCTTTTTCATATTCTCCCTCATCTTAGCCCCTCCAGGATGAGCAGAGTAAGGATATTTATGCACCTCCTACATGATCAATCCCCTTAAATCACCATTTTTAGGTATGACAACTCTATATTTGAAACACAAAAGCCCATATTTTATGCTAAAATCCTTATTTTCTTCTAGATTTCTTACCATATTTGCTCGTATGTCATTGCAAAATAGATCCTGTGACTGCACCTTCTTGACTTGGTCCATCAAGTCTATGTGACTATGGGTCAGTGCAACTATATACCTTCTTCTACTCAAGGTATCAATGACCTTATTCTCTTTTCCTTTGATATATTCTATACCAAAGTCATACTCAGCTAAGAACTCAATCCACCTTCTCTATCTAGCATTCAACATAGGTTGAGTAAAGATATACTTCAAACTTTGATGATCGGTTCATAGCTCAAAAGGTTTTCCTAGTAGATAGTGCCACCACATCTTGAGTGCATGCATGACTACTGCTAGCTCCAAATCATGTGTGGCATAATTCACCTCATGCTTCTTGAGTTTCCTTGATTTGTATGCCACTACTGATTCATCTTGGAAAAGCACTCCTCCTAACCCTTCTAGTGATGCATCAGTACAAACTGAATAGTTCCCCTGAGGATCTAAAATCTTTAGTATAGGTGTGGTAGTCAGTTTCTTCTTAAGTAACTCGAAAGTAGCTTCACACTTATCTATCCATTTAAATTCCTTTCCTTTCCTTTGAAGATTGGTTATTGGATAGGTGATCTTAGAGTAATCCTTCACAAATCATCTATAATAACCTATAATGCCCATGAAGTTATGAACTTTAGACACATTAGTAGGTTGTGGCCAACTCAAGATGACCTCAATCTTCTTGGGGTCTATTGCAATCCCTTCTGTAGAGATGATATGCCCTAGATATTGTACCTCTAGGACATAAAAGTCATATTTCAACAAATTGCCATAGAGTTGGTTCTTCCTTAACAACTCAAGCACTATCCTCAAGTGCCTATCATGGTCTTCCTTAGTCTTAGAATATATCAGTATATCATCTAGAAAGATCAATATAAATCTATCCAACTACTTCCTAAATACATAGTTCATTAGATTCATGAAAGTTGTTGGTGCATTGGTCAATCCAAAAGGTAACACTATGAACTCATAATGCCCATACCGAGTCTTGAAAGTAGTTTTGTGAGTGTCCTCATGAATTCTCAATTGGTGATAGCTTGATTTTAGGTCAACCTTAGAAAATATTGTTGCACCCTTCAATTGATCAAACAAATATTTGATCCTAGGCAAAGGATACCTATTTTTGATGGTCACTTTGTTTAACATTCGGTAGTCAATGCACAATCTGAGTGATCCATATTTATTTTTGACAAAAAGGATGGGTGCACCCCAAGGTGATACACTGGGTTTGATCAACCCCTTCTCTAGCAACCCTTGAAGTTGTACTTTCAACTCTTGCATTTTGATAGGATTCATCCTATATGGAGTTCTATGAATAGGTTCTGTTCTTGGCATTAATTCGATGGTGAAATCAAACTCTCGCTTTGGAGGAAGTCTAGGAAGATCTTCAGGAAACACATCCCTGAATTCTTGCAAGATTGGGTGTTTTCCAAACACCTCTTCCTTTTTATCCTTCTCAACCTCATTTAGTTTTACAATGAAAATCATTCCCCTTTTCTTCATGGTCTTTTTTAGTTGCATTGCTGACAACAATTGGGGTCAAAATGACCCTTGTTCACTGATGATTCTCAATCTTCTATTGTCCTTGTCAGTGTAGTCAATCCATCTATCTTGGAAGTTAATCAGGGCCTTATGAGATTTTAACCAATCCATCCCCAAGATGATGTTGAAGGCATGTAGTGGAGCTACATATAAGTGCCATAAGGTAGAGCCATTGGGTAGGGTGATCTCAATTGTAGGAAAACATTGATCCACTGAGTAGGTTTATCCAGAACCATACTCGACTTTCCACCCTTGTGCCAAAAATCTTGGTCTTTCTAGCATATCCTTGACTATACTAGAAGAGATGAAACTATCTGTTGCTCCACTATCTATTAAAATCTTGACACTTCTATCAAATAACTTACCATTCATAAGTAAAGGTGTAGCTTGCCCATCAAGGTTTTGGTTACCTATGGTTGCATAGATTCTGTGGTTAGGTTCCTCTAGTTTCTTGCTTGATCCTACTCTGTGTGGGCACCTGTTTGCATAGTGAGGACCTCCACAGTCAAAACATCCACCCTTGGGACCAGGGTGTCTTTCCTATTTCTGCTCCTCTACCTTGTCTACCAATATCAAACTTTGTTGTCTTTGAGGCTGAGAAGTATTATTGTCATTGTCTTTCTTTTGGAATTTCTTCTTGAAACTCCCCTATTTTTCATTGTTCTTTCTTTCGAACTTTGGGTTGGTCTTACTTCTCTTATTATGTTCTTGTTCCCACTTCATGAAACCAACACTCTACCTCTTTCGTAGTGCTTGTCGATCTGCTTCGACTATGTCAACATAGTTGAAGTGGGGTTTGCTAGGCTGCAAATTAGTTTCTTCTTGCTTCACCAGATCATGCACCTTCTACAGTATTTCTGGTTGGAGCATATTGACCTCAGATCTGATCTTAGGTTCCAATCCTAAGATAAATTTGTGCACCTTCATTTTCTCATTTGTCTCATAAGTTGGCACATATTTAAGCAGCTTTACAAACTTTTGGTGGTACACCTCCACAGTATTTGTCCCCTGGTGGAGCATGGTAAATTCCTCAAATCTCTTTGAATAGTACTGTTCGATGATGAATATTTTTTAGAAAGCTAAGACAAAGCCTTCCCATTTCAAATTTATGGCCTTAATATTTTGGCCAGTTTTGAATGTATTCCACCACTCTAACCCAATTTCTTGTAAATGCAGTGTAGCCCACACTATTCAGAGTTGTTAGCTTTTGATGTAATGAGCAATGGGAGATAACAATCACAAGATGCAAAATAATATAAAAGAAAGTAAATCTACAAGATGACTGAAGTATGTTGAATAGAAATAACATAAATGAATACAACGTAGCTATGGAGGAAATGAACACTCCATTAATGAAGCTACTGAACTACATTGTACCCATCACCAATATATGGTGATATACACAACACTGCACTACTACCTATGACTATGTTGTAAGCAACTCTATCTATCTATGTCCCCCTTCTCATATCTATCTGACAATGAGGCCTTTCTTATATAGGAACACAGGTTCCTTGGCCAACACTCTACCTAGTTGTGCAAGGGACAACTTGCACATATACAACTTGCACATTGACACTTGTGCATTTATTACATTGCATGAAGTAACTAGATAACTTCCCCTAAAGTAATCTAATGTCCTAAGTATGTACCTTGGAAGATACATTTACATAACCCAAATGATGGAATAGACTCTATTTCTAACATCCCCCTGTATTACATTATTTGGGTATTGAAGACTTTAGTCTTCAATATGGATCTTCCTCCAATGGATAAAGGAATTTGTATTCTCCTTCGTTGCTCACTGTATTCAGGTTCTGTAGGTAATTTGTGTCTTCTATCCAGCCACCATTGTAGTTCTCCTTGCAAGTATCTTCATTTGGTTCTGATTGTTGATGAATGAGTAAAGCATGGTGTAATTGTCCTCTCATATTCTTGATTCTTCTATGCTTACCTTTTTGGTGTATTGGTTCTTCATTTTCTTCTACCTGTTCCTCTGTAAATGTGTTAGCATCATTTTGAAACAACACAATATCTTGAGAGATTTCCATTGCATCTAGGACGTATGTATTTTCATGGATTGTTCCTGTTGCTTTTATTCCATATTGATTCATAATGAGGCATGTATTGATCCCATCCATATATCCAAAGTTGATCATATAGTTGTTTTCTACTAGCTTGCTCACTGAAATGAGATTGAAAGTTAATCCAGGAACATACAATACTTTTTGTAGTAGAAGATCTGGAAATGATTTGCTAGGTGTCACACATCCATATCCATGTATAGGATAGGTTTGGTTATCTGCAATTCTTAGTCTGTATCCTCTAGCAACTTCAAGACAGTCAAACCATTGTATATTTCTTGTCATATGATGACTGGCTCCTGAGTCAATGTACCACATGTTTTCATGTTTTGTAGACTGGTTCTTGTTGGAGCAAGTTTTACATTCATTGTATGATATTCCTTTTCCCATTTGAAGAAGTAGAAATGAAGAAAAAATATAGAATTGTAGTCTACCTTATGGCTCCCAATATTAGAATATATGATCCCTTATTGAAGTATATAAGCTTGATTTGATAAAACCTTAGGTTTGTAGACTTCCTTATGTCTCCCTAGTGATGAGAGTATGAATACCTAATTTTTAGGTTTTTGTAGAAAGCTTATATCTTCCCAACTTGATAATCTTTGAAGGATATTATTATCAAGTTTTGTAGAATGCCTTATGACTCCCTAGAGATATAATATAGTGCTTTTGTAAAGATATAGTTCAATTTTGGTTGATTTTGTACAAATTTTGTAAAGATAAAAAATCAACTTCTTAACACCTTATTACTCCTATTGAACTAAGCACTTTTCAATTTTGAAGAGGTTTTAATGTTGGATTTCTTTTATCCCTTTAGAGAAGTTTTTGAGACAAGAATATTATAATTTTTCCAACCTTAAAAAGCTTTAATAACCTCTTTTTATATCCCTTGGATTGTTTCTAATTTCCAATAACCTAGTTTGGAGTTGTAGCCCTTATGACTCCCAAATTTGGAAAATTAGAATACATTAATATTTGCAAATTTTAAATGAAATAATTCCAAGTAGTATTCCTTATTTCTCCTAGGTTATGCTTTGCAAATATTAGACAATTTTAATATTTAATTTCCCTAAGTTTTGCTTTCAAATGAAGATTGATTTCTTTCAATAATTCAACCTTATAATATAACCTTATAACTCCCTTTTTATGGAAAGCAAAATAGATGGAAATTGTACCTTTATAAAATCGATGGTAGACTATCCTTCTTGGGCATTGTGAGTAATGGAAGATTCTTCCACATGCAATTTGCTTCAACACTCACTTCAATGCTTCCTTGACCCGTTTGACCAGGAGTAATGTGCTTCGTCATTTGCTCTCGGAATGTTCTCCAAGTTGCTGTCGATATGCTACCGTGTAGCTATCGAGCTACTACCGTGATACAACCAAAATGCTGTCGAGTCGCTTTAGACTCACTTGCTATCATTGTTGCCTTGCTTTGACTATCCTTTCACCTCCTTGACCACCCTTTTTATGGAAGATAAGTCTTGAAATTTGTGACAAGTGTCACAACTATTACGTATGAGCGCTCACTCCTTTTTAATGTAACAATCCTTTAGTAATGCTCTGCTAGCTTCTTGGTCACCTTGTAATGCATGAACACTTGTGTGAGCGCTTGTAACTCCTTCGTGAGTTTTCTTGGATGTTAAGAAATGGGATGGCACCTTAGAGAATTTATGCCAAGTGGCTTTCAACCTTTCTGCATGGAGTTCTTTCATTGTAACACTTCCAAGGAGAGTATAACTCCTTTTTGTATACCTCTTCTTTGCTTGCTATATTTCTTGGAGTGCAAGCAACCTCTTCTCTTGTTGGTCGATCATTGAGGTAATTTTGGAGCTTTGAATGGCATTGTAGGTGATTATTTTGGTGGACAATCTTCACCAAGCTAGAAACCTCTAAATATATCACCTATTCTCCTCGTTCCTTGTTCCCTTCAATATGCTCCTTTTATGTTGTTCATCCATGTTGATTGAGGTAGAATCTACCACCTTTTTGCTTGTAAAAGAGAGCTCCCTTTCTATCTACGTAAATGCAAGTTGATGATCGATCGATATGTGCATTGCCTTTTGCAGGTTCATCCATCCAAGATGTGAAGTGTGAGCCCCTTTGAATGGCTCCTTGTGCCGTGGATGAGGAGTGCTTGACATTCAAACTTTCTTGCTTGATGTTTGACCTTTCTTGGCTGGATTTCCCTATAGTTTTTGTGCCTTTAGTGGCACCTTGAATCTGCCCTTTTCTTGCAAACAATGTAGTGCAATACCTTGTAATCTTCTATGAGAATAATATATTCTTATTGCACCCTTTTTGCACTCCTTCTTGCAGGTCTTGTAGTCTGATTTTGTAGCATATTTTGAATGCACAAATGAGGGTTTTGAGGACGTCCCTTTGGATAGACTCCTTGCCCTCTTTTCTTGGATATTTAATGATAGATCCAAGCTTTACAAATGTTGTAGATAGAATATTTTTTCTACTACACTTAACCCTGTAGTACTTTGGATTTGAGACTCACCAAGTCTCAATATTTGAAGCTTCTTTTGGTTAGTTTTTATTCACTTTTACTAACCTATTTTGGTGGCTTCTATTGGCCACTATGAGTTGCAGATTTTTGTGCTTTAATAGTGTCTTTAGACACTTGATTCAAATTAGATTTTGTGCCCTTCTCAAAAACACAAAAGCTAATTTCTTTTGAGAGTAATAGAATAGTGCAAATGAATCTAATAATATTTCACTTTTAATGCACTAAAAATTTCACCTTATCACTCCAATCAACTCTCAAGAACATACACTTAATCAAATTTACTGCAACTAATCAAGAATAATCTGAAATGAACCTTCAATAATTATTCTATAATTTCACTACAATCAATATTGTAGGACTTAGTCTTCTTTTTCTTTTTCCAAAGTAGATGATAGGTAGTTGATAGAAGTAATTCAAAAATCTAATCAACTCCTAATCAATGTGCAAATGAACCTTAAAAAGAACCTTTCTTTTTGCACTTTTGAAGACTATAATCTAATTGCAACTTTAATCCAAATTCAGGTGCTTTAACAAATCTGATAAGTAATCCAATTAATGAATCTACTTGCACCAAGAAGTTGCTTACCTTTTTTCTGAAAGCTTCTATAGATATTTTGCCACTTCTATAGAGGATGTAGATCTTGGTGTCTAGGATCACCAAGTTGCTGCTTCGATTAGGATCTTGCAGCTCTTTGTAGATTATTTTGAACAACTCCTTCTTCACCAAATGATGGTCTCAAACTTTCTTTCATGAGCCTAGGATTTGGTGGCTTGTTCTCCTCCTTCTTCTTATAGATTTGGAGAAGTCTTTTGTCTCTGAAGTGGTGCCTTCTTGCTATGGGAGGTAATCTTCAAATCTCTAATATTTGGTGAACTTCTTCTATCTTCAAGTCTTCTTGTCAAATTTTAACTTCAAGCAGGATCTTCTTCTCAAGATTTTGAATGTCTTGAGGTCTTCACTGGATTCTTCTTCTGCTCAAATTTGGCACTCCTTGCCAAATTCTCCTTCTCTTGGGCTTGTTGTCGGATGGTGACAATTGTCCCAAGTCCTTCACTATTAGGGGCTTCTCCTTGGTAGTGGATTTCTCCAATGAGTTCTCCTTTGAGAATTTCTTCAGTTAGGCTCTCCTAGCCTTTTTTTGGATGCTCGATGAGACCTTCCCAAGGTCTTTGATCTTGCAACTTCTACTGGTCTTTCCTTGAGACCTCTTCAACCTTCTGCTCTTGGAAGTGTTGGTGGTGAGATCTGCTTTTGGATCTCTAATTCTGCTTTTGTATTCGAGCAGGACTCTCCTAGTCCTTCTTCTTCTTCCAAGTCTAGAAGTCCTTCAATGAGATCTTCTCCTGATCTCTTTTGCTTCAGGTGCTGAATTGATTCTAAAGAAGATACTCTTCCTAACTTTCTTGTAGGAAGTTTCCCAACTCACTGAATCTTATTTCCCTGCAACAAAGTATTAGTACTAAAATATTTAGTCTACTTTTGAATAAGATATTCTCTTTGAATTCTTCTTCAGGATCAAGGCTTATGTGGCCTTTTTCAATATCAAGGCTTCTATGGCCTTTTTCAGTATCAAGGCTTTTGTGGCCTTTTTAGTATCAAGGCTTCTATGGCCTTTTTCAGTATCAAGGCTTCTATGGCCTTTTCGTGTCAAGGCTTCTATGGCTTGTTCTTCAACTTGTGAAGTTCTTCGATTCAACAATGGAGATCTTCAGTCTCCTGACTTCACCATAACTCTTCTCTAGAAGTCTTCTTCCGTAGTGTTCTTCTCTTGCACAAGGAACCAATATCTGCACTATGAAGGCACACCGACCTTCGAGCAATGAAGTTGGAGTCTCCTAGCTTTCTATCGTAGGAGGAGTCCCAATCCTCTGAGAATTAATTTTTTGCAACAAAAGAAACTTTAGGTAATAGTTAGCAAATTCTAGATATCCTAATGGAAGTTGTTCTGACATGCAAGGTATTTATCTAGATGTTTGTATTTACTCCCTGCCAATTACTGTAAATCCCATATCCCAATAAAATAATATTTAATAATACTTTGAGTATAAAACAAATATTTTTTAAATGTTCTCCATACCTCAACCAAAAATGATCATTATTAAAAATAATACTCAAGACATTGACTACAAAGTACTCATTTTTAATACTTTCTACAAATGTTAGCTACTAACAACAATATTTTATGCTAAGTGATATATAAGTATGACCATTATAGCCCATATGACCTCATAACTCTCATCATAGATCTCCTCCATACAATAAAATATTATAAACTAATAAGAAGTAATATATGTCATCCATTAAATAATATATGTTTATGTTATATGGTACACAAACCAAACCATGAAGACCCATCTTCTTATCTTAGCTTCTAAAAAGAAAGTTAATTTAAGGTAAAATATTCATAATGTAAAACCCAATAATTTTTTATTGTATATGATCCATTGAACCTATAGATTTGCATACTATATTCTAAAAGTGTTATTTGTAGAGCTTTAAAGAAGTTAAATCATATAATTGCTTTTGTTTACGAGAGTATTTGTATTTCTTAAACCATCCTTTCCCAAACTAAGACATGTAATATTCCTATGGTTAAATTTTTTTAATATAAGTTCCTTAAAATACTTGGGTGGAAGTTCAATATTGTTCTTATCTTTAGAAGGAGGCCTAGTATCAATTCTATGGATTCATCTTTTTCTTCACTATTTACACTTTTTAAGTTGTATGATTATCAATTTCTTCATCATATCTACCTTGGTTTATATGCATATTTTTGGTTCTATCCCTTCGACTTTTAGCCAAAGCTATTATTATGCGTGTTTTTTTAATAGATATTTTATTCACTTAATTTAATCCCATGCATTACTATTAGAATCCATTAGGATTGGATTTTTTTGAAAATGAAACTATAACGAAATCATTTATGAACTTAAATCTCTATTATAAAAGTTTTGATTTTGATTTTGTTTCAAAGCTTTAAAGAAATGAAGTGAACGTTAAAGAGTAAAGCAACCTCCATGTAAAAAAGCTAATTTAGGACAACTTCTTCTCAACTTGACGTTGTAGTATAGTGTTGGGTATTTCCACCTGTCACGTGGATGACTCGGGTTCGATTTCCGGCAATGACGGTTTTGACTCTAAAAGATAATATCTATGTAAATTGTTTTTTAAATATTATAATTAGAATAGAGATGAGAATTTATCAGCGTGTCAAGATGGCCGAGTTGGTCTAAGGCGCCAGTTTCAGGTACTGGTCCGAAAGGGCATGGGTTCAAATCCCATTCTTGACATTTAAAGTAATTGATGTACATATTTTAGTATTGCATGGCAATCCTATCTATCCTCTATCCTGGAAGAGTTTAATCGATTAAATAAATTTTACATAGTAAATCTTTAATTATTAAAATATTATTATATAATTTTTTAAAATATTATTTTATAATTACCAAAAATATATACACGTACTAGATATTAATAGTTATTTAATTATTAAAATATTCTTATGTAATTTTTTAAAATACTATCTTATATTTACAAAAAAAAATATTTATATTTATACACCTCGAAGGAGTTTAATCGATTAAATAAATTGATTTACCAATTCAATCAATTAAATAAATTTGTACTAGATATTAATAGTTATTAAATTATTAAAATATTCTTATGTAATTTTTTAAAATACTATCTTATATTTAAAAAAAATATATATATATATATTTATACACCTGGAAGGAGTTTAATCGATTAAATAAATTGATTTACCAATTCAATCAATTAAATAAATTTGTAATAATAAATATTTAATTATTAAAATATTATTATACTATTTTTTAAAATACTATCTTATAATTACCCAAAATATATACACGTACTATTTTTTTTGGTTACATAGATGAATTGGTTACAATCATTATTTTTAGTAACTGCCAGTTACGCTGGCAGGGTTCAAACTATCAGCTAAGGCTTCCAACACACCCATCGTCTCGTTAATGGTAACTCGATGTGAGATGGGGACCGCCACGCACAAGGTTCGCACCGTCTTCGTCAGTCTGGTTCAACACGTGGTATGAAGGGGGGCTGCCGGACAAGCAAGAAATAAATCGCCATTATCAGTCAAGTGCAACACGCAAAGGAGTCGGATCGGGCTATTGGTTATGCATGGGCACGACGTGGGATTGGAACCTAAGTCTATACACGTACCGAGTTTACATATATTTAATAATTTTTTTTTTACAATTATTGTATGCAGACAATATAGTAAAGTTTATTATTCTTTCTTTATTGCTGATTAATTATATTATAATATTAATTTTTTAATATAATTTTAATGTTAAAAAATTGTTTATTTATTTATTATTTATGTATAATTAGACACACCTACCCTCTCACACACTCACCCATGCTGTGGTTGAATCTTGGACCTCCCAAAGAAGAGCCACAACAATCTTGGACCTCCCAAAGAAGAGCCAAAGCACAAACTATTGCGCTGTCCCCCTAGGATAATTTATTTAAAAAACATATAATATTTAGAAAAAATGAAAAATTATTCAATAATTATAAGTTTTATAATAATAATTTTTTAATAATAAATTAGTGTGGTTTTTATTAAGGATTATTTATATCGAAATAACAAAATATTATATTTGATGTCAAATTAATTATATTATATTTAACGAACCATTTTATCAAAGATATGCATCTTTCTTAAAAAATGCTATGTTTATGCAATCAACTCTTTGAATATCATCTACATTATGCTCATTGTGTGGAAAAGAGATTATGCAAGGGTTTTGTTATACTTAGTACACTTGAAAAGCAATGTTCTCAACTATATTTTGAAGATGGTAAATCAAACTTGTGTATCTTTCAAACTCTAGTGTCATTGTTAGCCTTGTATGGTCGTGAGATTTATGGATTTAGATTTTGCACTACCTTTTGGGATCGGTTTATAGAGTTATTGTTTTCATGTTATCTAAAAAACTTGCAGTAAAATGGTTAGTTCCATATGCAATTATATTGGCTGAATTTAACATCCATCCTCTTCACATTTCAACTATATTTCATGTAATCATGTTTGCTACATTAATTAAGATGTATGTCACATATATCAATAGGGTATTATAGATATCCATTCAAATCTCTTCAATCATCTATGAAGTTATATGAACAAGAGATCAATAAACACTTTGTATACACAATGTATGTTTTCTTGTAAGAAAGTGATATTAATATCAATCATCTTCCTCCTAATAGCTTTTCCCCACACATCAAAAAGAGATGTTTATAGAGGAGTTAAAGACAAAATCTACAAACCCTATGTAAAATCAACTTTGACAAAACCAACAAAATAATTGTTAGCAAAAATGCATCATTACTTAGAAGCTAAAGCACTATATTTAAATAGAAGATGGAAACATTATCCCTTCAAGTACACCAAGTTCTCTTTTGGTTTGAGATGTCCTTTGGGCTAATTACATGTATGTTCTCATCAACTTTGTATGGAGTCAAAACACTCTATTATGAGACATCAATACACATGTAGACTTTACAATAATGAACTTAAATTTGAGGAGTATTTTGTATTCATGTGTTTAGTATATTATGAGATCCATGACATGCTTTATTGCCTCTTCATAGAAAATCAAGGCTCTTTATGAGATCTTATTCACTATGAGGAATAAAATGTGTGGCTCTATTGATCAAAGAGATGATCCAACATAGAGTTAGTATTCTAAAGAGTCATCAACACAATTCTATATCTCAAAGTTCACCTTTAGATTCCTTTATTCAACCTAAATTTCAGAGGTACAAATAAGCTTGTTGCTCTATTCAGTAGTCATGATTCATCACACAGAAGATCTCAACTACTTAGTCCTTCACCAATATAAGCATTTTGTTTTTAATGCTTTAGATTTATCTCTCTCTCTTATAAAAATTTGTATGAAATGTAATTTTCTTATAGTTCCATTAACTTGATTGGTTACTAGTGGACAAAAATATAAATTTTAAATTATATTATATATATAAATAAATTATATCAAGCTATGTGTGACTTCTATTGGGGTTACTCCTATTAAAACAATAAAAAATATATTGCTTTCATTACATTTCTATCAAGTTAATTAAACAATATCCAACTTTTATTTCTATCAAAGAAATTATTTTTTTCCCTTTCTATCCAGTATATTCTTCTTTCTCCAACTCCTACAATTTCACAATCATCTCCTTGATATAGTTTTCACTAAAATATAGTCTCACTCAGCTAGTTATCTTCTAAAATTTAAATTTTACCACGACAAATATTAACACCACAAATGACTAAAATATATGTTACTTGGTTTCTTTCCCTAGCCCTAGTCTATTCTTCTCATATTTCTCCTTCTCAACCATTGCTCTATTTTGCATTGAACTTGCCAACAAACCCTCTACAAATACCTCCTTCAAACCCTCTAATTACTTGCTACATCTTGTTAGAGATAGATCTTAAAACCTAGGGCTATGTGATGGATCTGATAGTTGCAATGGTAGTTGAAGTAGTGGCCCATATTTCTCCTTATCCTCTTTGTATCCCCTTGAACCCTTCTTCAATCCCAAAGTTGAGATCTTATACATCTCTGACATCCATCTACACCTTAGTGCAACATCCCATACTATTTTTTTGACAGAAGTGCAATAATTTTAAGATATTTAAACATGTTGGATTCTCCTTCAAACTATTGAAGGCCCTCTTCTAGAACATATTGTTCTTCTATTGTCCATTCATGAGCAAGCCCTGGGTTGTGCTTTAAGACATGGGAAATCCCACTATTGTTCTTCATCTAAATTCCCACTAAGTTCTAACTTGCATAGACTATCGCCTACCCAAACGACAAGTACTATGAAGTTTTAACAATTGAAAATTTATTATTTTATGGCTACCCAAACCTTTGTGTTTGAAAAAACTATAGACACAACTCCAAAAACAACTTTTACTTTCATCTAGAAAAGTAAATAGTAGATAAAAATACATGTACTAGGGTTTGGAATCCATTATATGCTTTAGAGAATTGCTATGTTTTTTCCTCACTTTTTCATGCTAGGGTTTGATCTCCATTGTTTGCTCTAAAAATTCCTCACTTGCTCTAAAGAATTTATCATCTGTTTAAAAAAAAAACTGCTCCAAAAAATTTGACATCGTCGCTTGCTCCAAAAATTTGTAGTTTGCTTCAAAAAATTGCTTGCTCCAAAAAATTCATTGCCATCACTTGCTCCAAAAAATTCATCATTGTTGCTTGCACCAAAAAATCTGTAGTTTTCTCCTAAAATATCTGTTGCCACCTCTTGCTTCAATCTGCTCCAAAAAATCTATCGCCATCCTTGTTAAGATATGTACTAGGGTTTGAAATCCACCGCCTGCTTTAGAGAATTGCTATGCTTTTTCCTCTTGAGTCACTAAACTTTAACCCCTCAAGAAGGTATCTTATAGAACCATGATAAAATCTAGAGATAGGGTTCAAACTTAAGATTACCCCTATTATAGATCCAATCCCACCCTCATGTTCTTTATGATCTCTACCAAAAAACTTGACATTTTAGTCCAATGGGAATGGGCTAGAAATGGGGCCAATAAGGAATTCCACACTATAAGCATAAGCTCCAATTTCACGGGTGAGCACCTTGTATAGCCATTGGGACACACAGTGGGTTAAGTATACTCAAATTATGGATCTAATCACACCCATGTACTTTATGAGTTCTTCACAGATTTTATCATTAAACATATATGCATAGACATCGATCAAGTGTAACTATGTTATGGATCCAAGATCACTCTCATGTTCTCTATGAGATTTACCCAAAAAATTATCCTTAACATTTTTTATGTTCTTTATGGGGTTTCCCCAAAAATTTCCCTTCATATTTTCTATGATCCAACATATAAGCTATGGGGCTATATATTCCTTGGATTAGGATTGAATCTCCCCTGCTCTTGGTAGTTAATTCCTCTATGATCTCCACTCCTAAGGTTATCCATACTCTCCCACCCTTGGTTTTTTTTAAAAAGAGTAATCTATTGACTATAAAAGTAATATAATATATACAAACAATGAGTTCATATCACATTTTTCTGAAGCGTGATATAACTCTTATTTCACCTAGCCTATAGTTTGAAATACCAACCTTAAGGATTTCAAATTCTTCGCATGTAATGATTAGGAAACTACGATATATTTTACTATTTTATTTCTCATCATTTGAGGTGCATTAGGTTTTTTTAAGTCTTCATTTGTTATGGATTTGCTAAAGTCCTATTTCTTTGTTATTTTAGTTTTGAGAAAGGATCATCAAATTATAAGCGAAGAGTAAGAAAATGCTTTGAATGTGACATTGAATATAGTCTTCTTGTTGATAAAACCCTCTAAAATTCTCAATATCAAATTTGGGGCCTCCATGGAAAAAAGAACAATAGATTATATTAGTGTCGTAAGATGCATAGATATCAGAGGTAATTATTGCTTCATTGATGAAGCACATATTCGATAGAGTCTTAGATTTTTATGATAAGAGCAATTACAACTTTGTCAATAATGTTGTTGATGATCTTGAGTATTCTTATTTTCCTTTATCACCTAGGAATCTCTAGCAACAATTTCTAGGATTTAAATTTAATGGAAAGAGTAACATTATAAATATAGAGCAAGAAGAATAATCCTATGTTATTGCTTTTCATAAGGATTTATATATATAGTTGAACTATTTATGTTTAATATATTTCGTATAATGGATGCTTTATCCCATTTATTTTGTGTGGGGTTATGCAAATAATAAATCCAATGCCAAATTCTTACCATATCTTAAGATTTTGCCTTTTCGATTTTCTAATTTATAAATTTAATATCCAAATGGCATTACTTATGGTTAGCAATTATTTGTTATATTGGTTTCCATGAGAATAAGAAAAAAAATAACTCTTAATTGAAATGGAAATCTATTGCCAAAGAAGATCAAATGCTTGTTGATCCTAGCTTGATAATACAAAGATCCACAAAAGTAAATGGTTTTTTGGGTGATTGGTAAAATTATACTATATATATAAGAAAATAAGGTAAATACCCATAGTAAGGCATTCACTCTTAGATTTTATAAGATAGTTTTAAAAATTTACAATTAGAACTTGTTTATTACAAGGTATTGGATAAAATCATGCATATTATACTCTATCATTGTTGATGCTTGTTGCAGATTAGATAGTTTTTTTCAATAGGTTATATGGGATTGAAATGGGACCCACCCGTATTACATCATCACCACATAGTGGTATTACAACCAAGCTTGGATATTATACCTGTATCGTTTGGCAAGATTCGAACTTGGGTCTCCTCCTTGAAATGTTGAGAAATCTAACTGGTTGAGCTAATGCCACTTTATCTTTTCTCAATTAGTTTACACAGGTTTTTATGATGGGTCCCGATCCCCTCATATTGAGTGGGGTTTGAACCTTGGACATCCCAAAGAAAGGCCAAAACCCTTACCACTATAGTAAGCTTGCAACTATTCAATGAGTTTACACAAGTTTTATGAGGGGTCCTAGTCCCCTCATATTGAGTGGGGTTTGAACCTTGGACCTCTCAAAGAGAGGCCAAATACCTTACCACTATAGTAAGCTTGCAACTATATTGCATATTAGATAGTTAAGAACTAAGAATTGCTTTATTTTCTAATTTGCTTCATTATATGTGCTTGAGGATGCTAACCTATTTGATTAGTATGATTTAACCTTCCTCTTAATTCATATCAAGTTGTATTATGGGTTGCTTATGGTTTGGTATTAATTTGTATCAATTTAACATAAAAAAAGAATAAATAAAAAATAGTGCTTCCCAATTGACAAGATGCATTTCTTGAAAAAATGTTCAATTCTCTCTTGATGACATGCATAAGAGAAAGTTATGAAATATATCTAAAATATAAAATTATAAGAGAATAAATGCACACCTAAAATAAACATACATTATAATAACACTATCCATGACATTCTTTTTAATCTTTGGTTTTTTAATCAATAGATATTAGCTTATCTAATTAGGTTGCTTTGACATATAAAAAGTAAATTGATCAAGAGAACATGTTGTGCTCCAAATAATACAAAAGTATGAGTGAGATGCTTGCTAGACAAGTCTAAGCAGAGAAAGAGAGGTGGTGTTTAGTGCAAGAAATTCATAATACTTTTGAATGAATAGGGGACTTGCAAAATCAAAATACTTTTAAATCGATCAAAACACTTTTAAATAGATCAAAACCTTCAATGTTGATGCTAATATTACGACCTTTCAAGTAGTTGTACATAGTATTTAAATTTTTTTTGCTCAATTTTTTTGCATTGATTCGGATTGATGTTAACTTATTATTTGTTAGAAGAATTTGTTTCTACTAGTTCTATTTTAAATTGTTGAATCCTATTGTATTATTTTATTCCTTTATTTTAAGTTATATATATATATATATATATATATATATATATATATATATATATATATATATATATATATATATATATATATATATATATATATTGATTTGTGGTATTGTCATGGCCTAAATGGTCAAAATAACATTAGAGGGAGATTATTTTTATTTATTTACTACCTTTGGTGGATTGGTTAGATATTATGCTTATAGAGTCTTAAGTTAAAATTGGATTCAATTTAATTTTTTTTTTTTAAATCAAAATATTTATTTTAACGCAAAACTATTTTAGAAAAGTCCAACCTACAAAATCCTAAAAATACAGAGCAAAAATAATATATTATTATTATTTTATTTGTGAATATAACAACACTACTAAAAAAGTTTCTCCGGTAAAATTTTAAGGCTTGTTATTGGAAATGCTTATGTTTCATGAATTTAAAGTTTATTATTATTGCCTTATTATTATTAACCATTAGTTTATATCTTCATAATGACCAAGAGAAGAAGTAGGAATCTCCTAAAATAGTTATTCCTATCTGGAATGAATGGGATTAGGAAAGCAAATTCAATCCTAGGGAGTCAATTGTCATATTGACTAGATAGATATGAATCAACTATATCATCATGTGTCAATTTAGTTTCATGAAGTTCCATCTATTAAATACTCCTTCCTAGAAAAAGATCCATATGAATGCCTTGAAACTTATTCAAGGTCTTCATACAGTGGATGAAACACACAAAACTGGAACTATCATTTGACAACCCTTAAGAACCCCCTCTCTATCTCCCCTTTTAGAAATAGAAATGGGGAGATAGAGAGGCCACATGAATCACCACTTCAAAAGTGTACTATATTCAAAATGGTGGAAGAGGGCACTCAACCCATGTGACATGATATTTGAAGGTGGACCTTTAAGCTCTAGGGAAAAGACACTCACTATAGTAGCTATCCTTGTTGCCCTATTCATAGAAACAAAAGCGATTCATTCCCATTGGTTATAGATAGAGAGGAAGTGAAGGAGGATTTTTTAGATTAAAACTTAAGTGGATCTCATTCTTTATCCCATGATCTCTCTCCGAGGTTTTTGATTTAGAGATAAATAGATAATAAATGATATCTCTCCCCATTATTATCCCTAAACCTCCTGATACCTCTTGACTATCCATATTATGAGGGACTGCTCTCTTCTTATCTTAAGAGGGTCCACTCTCTCCCTATATCAAGAGGGTCCTATTTAAAAACTTAAGAGATTGACATCTTAAGGTATAAATAATTCTTAGTAGGCATTGAACCAAATCTCTTTTTTGAGTCTATTATATATGCATTATCAACCAAACTCATCTGACTCCCCTCCCTCTCCCTACCCCAGGTAAAAAACTGATTAAAACTCTCTTTAAGGGTCTTAGCTATAGATAGATATGGGACACTCTCCTCCCCTCCTATATTAAAAAATAAAAAGTATTCTCCCCATGTTTTAAAAAGCTAGCCTTCCTTGCCCTACCATTTTTTAAAAGGTCCTTTAAAATAGAGGGGAGAGACCCCCATTTTTTATTTTAAAAAGGCCCTTTTAATTGGTGGGGGTGGATGAGGGGGGATTTTAGATCAATAAGCCTCTCCTCTCTATATAAATGGAAGGGAGATAAAAATTTTAAACTAATTACATATTATAAAATACCTTTAGATTGAATCATTTATCGAATCAACAAGTCATCATATGAATTTATCATTAATAACAAATTCGACTAGAATATTTTTAATAACCCTTTTAATAACTATTATATAATGTATTTACCTATATTTTTAAGGTTGATCAAGTACCTCTTTTAATAGTTCTTCTCCATATGTTTTTAAGGTCGAGTACCATTATAATGGGCCCTTGCATTATACACCTACCCATTTTATAGTATAGGTGCTCTCCCATTATAAGGTTGAGGGATATCATAAAGGCACTTACTTTCCCCTTTTAAAAGTTTGTGGGGGTATTTTTTGGATCTCTATGGTGAGGTAAGCTCTTGTTCTACAATAGATCGCCGGATTTGCGCTTATTCCCGGAAACCAGAGCTCTCTATTTTCAAAAAGCAGCGAACGGGCCGGCGAATCAAAGGAAATCTCCGCCCGATCTATGGTATGGTTGAGCTCTTGCCTCGGATAGAGGGCTCTTGAGGTGATTCACGCTTCTTTCTTCGGCGAGCAACTCAACTCTTCTTTTTCATTAGTAAGGTGGTTTATTTCAAAGAACACAGGACTTCCGGATCACTCTGCCCTTTCATTTTGCCTTTTAGAATAGAGAGGGCGGCCCAACCTCTTAAGATATAAAGGTGTCAACCAGACTCCCCGATCATGGAGCGAACAACAACTATTCACAAGGGCCTATTATTCACAAGGGCCTTTAGGCTATCTCGGACCTGAGTTGGCTGAAGGAGGGAGATAAACAATGGGAACGGCGACCGGACTCGATTCCTGGGTACCGAGTGAACCGAAGCTCTTTAAAACGCTTTCATTTCCGGGCCCGTATGAACTATATCAGGGTCGCATGAATGCTCGCCCTGTCGAACAGAGTACTGGCTCAATTATCTAAAAGGTCGAGGGCTTAAGATTGAAAGGGCGCCCCTCTAGGGCCTATCCTCCCTCTGCTGCTCATTTTTAGAGAGGAGAGGAGAGCCGGGATGGGTGGGATGAAATGAAACCTTTTGCCGAGCAAACCAAATTTTTTTAAAAGGGGCCGTTTTAATTTTAAAAAGGGCTTTAAAAATAGAGAGGAGGGGAGAGCTTACCTTACCTTACCTTACCTTACCTTACCTTATAAAGGTGGGGGTGGGGGCTCACCTTGAGAGATTAGTAAGCGGACTTTCAAATTCAAATCCAGTGGCTTGCTTTTATAGTAGGCATTTAAAGAATTGGAAAGAATGGGTTTACTCATTCATTACTCCAATCCATCTCTTCATGGCCTCTCCTCTCTATTCTAAGCTGAGCTTAAAAAAAGTTGTTGTTAACAACCTCACCTCTCTATCTCCCCCTCTCTGTCTCTAAAAGGGGAGATAGAGAGGGGGAACTGGCAATTGAAAACCTTAGATTATATGAGAGAGGGGCCTCTTAAAGATAAAAAAGGGCTGTTCTTCATGGACAGCAATCCATACCCCCGGTCCTTCGATCTCTCCTTCGGATTCTTTCATAAGACCTATTGATTGCAAAGTTGTTCCGCGGGGGATCCTGTGATTCCGAAACCTTAAGGTGTCAGTCAAATTGATCGTGTCATTCTGACAAGTGTGCAACGTCCATCATGGTTCATCAATGTTGATTTAGACTCCTTCTCCGTCACCCAAGATATGAAAGCTAATGAAAAATCGGATCGATAGGGCTGCTTATCAGTAGAAAATGAAAGGGCTCCCCTCCTCTCCTCTCTATTTTGAAAGGGAAAGGAAAGCCCGAGAGATTTATTCTCCCTATCCCTCGACACGATAGAAACGCTCAAAGAGCAGAAACCTCTTCTCCTTCTTAAGCTGGGAACCTGCCTGAACCCTTATCCCTATAGAAGTGGGGGACCTCGACCTCCAACCGGGGGTGCCGTCTGGACCTCGACCTCCTGTATGAAGGCCTTCTGATCCTTCTTAAGCTGGAAACCTTTTCAATAGACAGCTCGACCTCTTAAAGAAAGCTCTTTCCTCAAGCTTGCTTTGCTTGGTCTCCGCCGGTTATAGATAGAGAGCATTTCGAAAGGGTAAAGAAAGCTCTTCAAAATAGACAGGTTGGTGAGAGGGAGAAGAACCGGGAGGAGAAATATGCCGGAGAGAGGGAGGGAGAGGGCTCAACGGACAGGAGGGGAGTTCAGGGTCGAGTGCAAGCCTCTATATAAAGCATGACAGTCTTATCACCTATTAAAAAGGTAATAACGAACTATTCAAAGCAAAGGTTCCGTCGTCTCTCCCCGCCTATTCTAAAAGGGCCTTTTTAAAACAGAGGGGGGCGCCCTCTATATTTTAAAATGGAGGGGTTTACCCTTTCATACAGGGGGGAGAGCGCCATCATTGACGGTTTCAAAAAGGGAAACGACCCCTATTTAAATAAAGCCGGCTCTCCCTCTTGAGATATGAATAAGGAAAAAGCTTTATCGGCTTGTAAGCGAGGCCTCTCCCTCAACCTCCTCGACCCATCTTAAGAGTGCTCTCCCTCGACCTATCTTTTTAAGGTCGGTCGAGTAGCTCTTAAGACTACACTTAGCCTCAGCTTAAGAGGTCTGGTTCGCTTACCTTTTTAAAGAGCTCTCTATCCTTAAAGAAAGAGCTCGTTATAGATAGTTCCGCCTGCCCCGCCTCTAAAAGCCGAGGGGGGAGAGGAGCAGCTCTCTATTCTAAAAGGCGATGCGTTCTCTTTAATTGCTCGTTTTATAAGGGGGAGCATGAAAAAGATCTTCATGGTAGAGATCTGGCTTAAAAAGCACCTTTTGAAATAGAGGGGAGAGCTTTGTCCATTTCCTAGTGCTTTCAGCAACGTAAAAGGTTTAAAATGATTATGACATGGTGGTTATAGGGGTGGACTGCACGAAGAACTGTGTGGGGATTATGGGATGGACAAAACAGAATACTATGGCAACCATAAGTCAAAAATCCTGCCTGGATTCGTGGTGGCTATCGATTTATGTGACCAGGAGAATGAGTTCGATTAAATAAAATGATAATTTGCATTAACCAAACTTAGGAGCAAAGCCTAGTATTTAAATAGGTTACAAAATAGTAATCCAAACTATAATCCCGCTATCCACGCTAACCAACGTGACATAGGAGGTAGAGAGTTTGGTTTAGGTTTGTTAACCTAGGATATTTAGGAATTAACCATAGTTTACCATTAGATATTTGAAATAGTAAATATCTACATGGTAGAAAGTAGAAAAGTAAATGTAATAATCAACCTATGTAGTATAATGCAATATACTACCTATTTTACCCTAACATCCCCCCTTTATTACATTACTTTGATATACAAAGTTTACTTTGGAACAACTCAAATTTGACACGTCCAAGTGCCTTGGTGAAGATGTCAACAACTTGTTCATCGGTGGGAATGTATTGGAGCTTGATTCTGTGTTTAGGAACTTCATCACGAATGAAATGACAATCTGTGTCAATATGCTTTGTGCGTTCATGATGGACTGGATTCTTGACCAAGTTCAAAACACCTGAGTTGTCGCAAAACATGTGAATAGGAAGTTTCTTTGGTAGGCCCATGGTAGCCAAGATGCGACTTAACCATATCGCTTCACACACAGCTCCTCGTGCAGCGTGATACTCTACCTCTGTTGAAGATAAAGCAACCACCTGTTGCTTTTTACTATGCCATGAGACAGGACCAGATCCAAGATGAAATACATATCCTGATGTTGATTTTCTATCATCTAGGGATCCAACGTAGTCAGAGTCAGTATAACTCTGTAAGAAGAATGAGTTATTCTTCTTGTACTCTAGACCATATTCTACACTACCTTGAATGTAGTGAAGAACACGCTTAGCTGCTTTCCAATGAGAGGCTTTTGGTTCCTGCATGAACCGAGAAAGATAGTTTACAACATAAGTAATGTCTGGTCTAGTATTGGTCAGATAGATAAGGCTTCCAATCATCTGTCTATATAGTGTGCCATCTACCTATGGTGAATCATCATACCATGATAACTGAAGCCCTGATTCCATCGGTGTTGCCTTGGGCTTGCAATCAGTCATACGATATTTTTCTACTAAAGTCTTGGCATACTTTTGTTGAGTCACCCTAAGATGATTCTTCTTCTATTCTATCTCAAGGCCAAGACAGTAGTGGAGAAGTCCCAGATCTGTCATATCAAATGACTCTTTCAAGTCATCTTTCATGGTGCTAATCATTTTCTCTGAATTGTCGATGATGATCAGATCATCTACATATAATACAAGAATCACTATTTCAGAACCTGTGTTCTTGATATAGAGATTTGCATCAGATGGACTTCTCTTGAATCCATGTTGTAGTAGGTGACTATCCATTTTAATGTACCATGCTCTTGGGGCTTGTTTGAGCCCATATAATGATTTGACCAACTTGCAAACCTGTTGCTCATGGCCTTCCTCAGCAAATCCTGGGGGTTGAGTCATGTATACCTCTTCTTTTAAGTCACCATTCAGAAAGGCACTTTTTACATCCATTTGATGTAATTTCCATCCGAATTGTGCTGCCATAGCACAAAGAACTCGAATGGTGGTCATCCTTGCAGTGGGTGCAAAGGTTTCCTCATAATCAAGGCCTTCCTTTTGAGCATAGCCCTTTGCCACAAGATGGGCTTTATGCTTGTCTATGGTACCATCTGCCTTATATTTGACTTTGTAAACCCATTTGCAGCCTATGGGTTTCTTTCCTTTAGGAAAATCTACCAGCTTCCATGTTTTATTCTTGATGAGGGAGTTATGTTCTGCATCCATAGCTGCCTTCCACTGAGGTAGTCTAAGTGCTTCATCAACTGTAGAAGGTTCATTTTCATCAAATGATGACAAGTAAACCCTCTCCTCATCTATTTCCATATCATCTTCCCTTGCTAACTCTCTATCAATAGAAAGGTCTTGAAAATCTGCACAAAGATCATCAACTGAAGTGGATGCTTCAGTATTTTCTTGTTGAGTCATGCTTCATGTCTTTGGATGATTGAGAGTAAGATCAGGTGGGGAAGTGAGTTTGGAATCTTTCATTGTGCTCGTATACCATTTGGGAGGCTTTTTCTATTGTGGAGAAGGAAGTGGTTGTTGCTCCTCATCATCTAGGTATACTTGATGTAGTGTTGGGTGTGAAAGCTTCATCAAACACTACATCTCTGTTGACATGTATTTTCTTGGTAAATGGGTCTATCAATCGATAGCCTTTTGAGAATTCATCATATCCAAGAAAAACACATGGTAGGGACTTCTCATCTAATTTCTTTCTTTTCTCCTTGGGTATATGCATAAAAGCCTTACACCCAAATACCCGTAGATGAGATATGGAGGGTTTCCTTCCACTCCATGCTTCTTGAGGAGTCATACCTTCAAGAGCCCTTGTGGGTGCTCTATTTAGAAGATATACTACAGTTTGAACAGCTTCAGCCCAATAAATTTGCTCAAGATTGGCTCCCTTAAGCATACATCAAACCATTTCCATAATGGACCGATTTCTTCTCTCAGCAACTCCATTTGACTGAGGAGAATAGGTTGTGGTCAACTATATTTTTATCCCATGTGTCTATAAAAATGAGGAAAATTCCTTTGATGTGTATTCCCCCCTCGATCTGAATGGAGGGTCTTGATGAAGCATCCTGATTCTTTCTCAACAAGCTTTTTGAACTGTTGAAAATAGGTAAATGCTTCAGACTTCAACTGCAAGAAGAAGACCCACATCTTGCGTGAGTGATCATCTACAAACAATTGAAAATACCTTTTTCCTCCACAACTAGTAGACATGGGACCACACAAATCTGTGTGAACCAACTCCAAAGGTACCTTAGCTCGAAAGGAGCTAGGTTCAAAGGGTACTCTATGTTGCTTGCCTGACAAGCAATCTGAGCACACTGGCAAAGTAGATGAAAGAGTAGGCAGTCCTTTCACCATTTGATATTTACTGAGTTCTAGTAAATATCCTGAACTTAAATGCCCAAATATCTTATGCCATAGAGATGTGGCCTCTTTTGTGGTTACTGCCATTGCAGTATGTGTTGAGGTAAGTGCATCTAAGACAAACAAACCATGTTTGTATGAACCTGTTGCTATCTGTTTTCCTTTCTTAGTGATAAAGCAACATTTCTTTTCTTTGTCCACCTTGAAATTGACATTCATGTGATTGTCCAGGATTTGTGGAACTGACAAGAGATTATTTTTCAATCCTGGTACATAAAGAACTTTTTGAATTTTACATTCTCCATCTGGAAGGGAGACAGAAACACTTCCTTCTCCCTGAACTCGATAGATTTGATCATCAGCAATGGTGACCGGTCTACCTTCTCGAGCCTCAAATGTCTCAAACCAGGACTTATCGCCAGTCATATGCTTACTAGCACCTGAATCTATGTACCACACAGTGTCCTTGTGAGGGGAATCTGTATGTGTCATGAGCACCTTGTGTGCTCGTTTAGAGTCCGAACTAGAATCTTCAGCTGCAATGTGTCCCTATTGTTGTTTATTCTTGTTCTTTGGTTTACCTTTGCCCTTCTTGTTTCCTTGTTCATTGGGCGGTTTGTTCTTAAACCAACATATTTTGGTTTCATGAGTGTCCTTGTCGCAAATCTTACAATACTGCTTCTTCTTCTGAGTCTCTTTGCCTTTACCCTTGTCTTTATTAGAAGAAGAACCTTTCTTTTGATTCCACTTTTTCTTACCACCTTGTCTGTTTGAGAAAAGTGCATTGTTGGATGCCTCATCTCTTTGGAGTTGATTAGCTTCTTCTGTTTGAAGCATATTTACCAACTCGACAAAAGTCATTGTCCTTCCAGAGACTTGTAATGAAGTGATCAACATTCTGTAGGAGTCGGGAAGAGCCCTCAAAATGATAGAGGTCAAGACTTGGTCTTCCACTTTTTCTCCTAAGGATTGCAGTTTTGTTTTCAATTCTGCCACTCTATAGAGGAATAGCTCTACTGTTTCTCCTGATTTCATATGAAGAGTATGAAGTTGTGTTTGGAGGTGAAGAATTGTTGATTGATTCTTCCCCACAAATATGGTTGTTAAGGCATCCCATGCCTCCTTACCATTCTTAGCTTCACTGATATGAGGTTGGATATCATCGGTAATAGCTAGCAAGATCATTAAGGATAGTTTTCTATCCTTTTTATCAAAAGTTGTTTGATCTGCTCCTGTTGATTGAGGTCTAGTTTCACTTCCATCCACTATAGACCATAGATCCTCTATAGTTAAGATAGCTTTCATCTTAGTCTTCCATGTAGAATAATTTGAACCTTTGAGCAGTTGGCTCTCAGTGAGATACTTGTGCATCATGGCCATGGTGAAGGTTTCAAATTGATAGGACTAAGATGGTTGTATCTTGCACTATACCCTCAAAAGAGTATATGGAAGATGTTTAATTTGCTTCTATAAGATATTTAATGGCACCTACCTTAACACCCTTAACAAGCGATGAAAAGTTTGAGGATTTTAAGCCAAACAAATAGAGCAAATTAAAGGGGTAGGTTTTGAAAGACTTCTGATTGTGCTCTCTAGGATATTTAATGGCACCTGCCTTAACACCCTTCAAGAAGGATGGAAATTTTGAGGAAATTAAGCCAAACAAAGAGAGTTAATCAAGGTGTTTTGAATTTTGACCTTTGATGGGGAATAAAATTGACTTTGTTTTAACTTGTGCAAGGTGTAGCACGATTTGGAGTGAAGTTTGGGTTTTGTGAAATGCTTCTTCAATGTTCTATCTGATTGTTTAATTGCACACAAAAAACATGATTGTTAGTGCAATAATAAAAAACAAGAGAGCAACCCAAATTATTATCACTCTAGGTGTCGGATGCAACCGAAAATGCACCTAGTATAGTCAATTTTTAAGAGAAGGTGTCGAGTACAATCGAGAATGCACCTTTCTTGCTTTGAAATATCCCCACTTTCTCTTTACAATTTTGCAAAAAAAATAGAATCACAAGATATGACTTCTATCCCCCCTTAATTTTTACAAAATTGAAAAATTAGAGCACTCCTTTCAAGACAAGTCGACACACGACCCACGTTTGAAAGGCTTCCAGACCACTCGACACACGACTTGGTTTTTGTTTTCAACACTCAAAAATAGGTGGTGCATTAGGATCAAAAGGCTCACGAATCCTCATGGGACCATAGCTTCTGTCCAACCCCTTCCATGGATCAGTATAGATAAGTGAGTGAGGAATGGATCTACGATATTCATGAAGCATACGACGAAAATGTGATCGTGTTGTTTGCCTTCGTAATTCGTTTCTCTTTCTTATGATTCTTTGTCTACGAAGAGCTTTCCTTACCCAAGATTTGATCTTCATGAAAACTTTGAAGAGTGATGAAAAATATAGGAAATGTTGATGAAAATTAAGCAACAAAATGTCTCTTATACCTTGTCTCTTTATCCCCACATTTGGAGAAAACTAAAGAAAGACAATTGCTTAGTTGCATAAAAAATTTGGCACTTCTATTTTCAATTTAAATGCTAAAAAAAAATTTAAAGTTTTTTTTTTTAAATAGAATATAACATAATTTTTGGAATAAAAAACATCAATTTAAGAGTAAAAAAAATTGATGCAATTTATTTAGCAAAAAACTATGAAAAGTTCTAAAAAAAATTTAAGAATTAACTTAATTTAAGCATAAAAAAAATTAACCTTTGTTATGCCAAAAGTAATAAAATTTTCATCAAAATTTAATCCCTTTGCAATCTGGCGGGCGCGGGAGTCGAACCTGTGACTCTCGCTGGCCTAAGGCGTCCACCTTGGCCAACTAACCAAGCGGCTGGCTTGGTTCTCAGGCTGGACCACCTGAGTCTTAAAGAAGCCTACGGGCTTCTTTGGGATGTTGTGGGAATTATCCCACATGCATCCTATTTTGGATGCAAAGGCCTTTAAAGGCCTGAACGAGTGACTAAGCTCATGATTGCCCTCGGGAAATCGAGTTCGGGCCCTCCTTTTTGTTGGCGATGTCCATGTGGCACGACAAGGGGGCATCCACGTGTCGAGTCTTGTCCAGTCAGGTCCACGTACGGTCAGGTCCAGGTCAGGTGCCAGGTGGCACATGGCCAGAGTGCCACGTGTCACCTAGGTAGTAGGTCGAGTCAGGTCCACGTCAGCACCACCTCGGGGTGCATGCAAGTCTACATCAGGTCCATGTTAGCACCACCTCGGGGTGCATGCAGGTCTACAAGAAACGTGAGGGTGCTCCTACCCTCGATGCGTTCCCGCCTCGGGATCCATGCTATGAGAAACGTGAGGGCACTCCTACCCTCGATGCGTTCCCACCTCGGTCTCGGGATGCGAGCCCAAGGGGGAAGCTAAGAAAGCTCTCCCCTTGCCACGGGGAGTGTGAGGGCCGCCTGCCCTCGGACGCTCCCGTGGGCTGACTGCGGGCCCGCAGGTTGGATCACCGATGGGGAGATCCCGGTGGTCACGATCCACGATGGGAAAAAATTCCCCATGGGTGGCGATCACGGTCGGGGTCAAATGGTCCCTGCATCGGGATCCATGCCCTATGTTGCGGGCCTTCCTGCGGGGGCTCTCAACTCACTATCCATGAAATTAGGATGCATGCAAATAAATAATCAAACCTTAGGAGAATTGAAAAGCATAAGGAGTAATTATTGAAAATAATTAAGGGTCACCAATGGTGCCGTATTTCCAACGCTCCAGCTCAACTCCCGTGCTCCAGCTCTGGTACCAATGTGACCAGGAGAATGAGTTCGATTAAATAAAATGATAATTTGCATTAACCAAACTTAGGAGCAAAGCCTAGTATTTAAATAGGTTACAAAATAGTAATCCAAACTATAATCCCGCTATCCACGCTAACCAACGCGACATAGGAGGTAGAGAGTTTGGTTTAGGTTTGTTAACCTAGGATATTTAGGAATTAACCATAGTTTACCATTAGATATTTGAAACAGTAAATATCTACATGGTAGAAAGTAGAAAAGTAAATGTAATAATCAACCTATGTAGTATAATGCAATATACTACCTATTTTACCCTAACATCAATTTCACCATGTAAATTTATATAAAAAAATAAAATAAAAAAATAGAGGGAGGAGCTTACCCTACGTTACCTTACCTTATAAAAGTGGGGGTGGGGGGGGGGCTATCTCAGATTATATAGAGAGCCGGTTTCCTTTAATACAATACTTGGGGGCCCTCTCTTCTATAACGGTTCTAAAGCTGCCCTCCCCAAACCCCAGGATAGAGAGCTTTAAAAGCTTACTTAACCTCCGATCAAGGCCCTATATTTTCCTTATTTTCATCAAATATAGATACTATGAGTCCTCCACCCCATATTGAAAACCTTATCCTCCTCACTTGGTTCATCGATGCTACCAAAAAAATCTCATCTTGTGTAGAATCTCAAACCAATAGAGTAGTTTCCAAGCAAAGACCCCAAGCATGTTTCCTTTCAATATCCTTAAGAGCCATCTATTGAAGAAACTCCTCTTATCGGTTGAGTAAAGGTCCTCGTGCTCTGCCATAGAAACTCGGAGTCCATATCATGGTGAGGAGGATTTATTAAAAGCTATTGATTGCTAAAATAATTGATCACATCCTCTCTATTTTTAAAGGGATAAAAAGTCCCAACAACATTCGTGAGTTACTCATTCAACTATCCTTCGAAGACACAAAAATCTTGTCTTACTTTTTGTTTTCTTATGCTTATAAAATGGGCTATAATTTTTGTGCCCATCATCTATGAGGTGAGTTGAATCCCCCTCCCTATAATTTTAAGGATGAGTATCTTTAATCCCTCGACCTTAAGGAGAGGAACTGGGAGAGGGCCTTTAGGATTTCCCTCTTAAGAGTTTGGATAGAGAGCGCCACTCACTGGATTATAGAGAGCTTTTAAAGCTCTCCATCTATAATCTTAAGAGGGAGAGGATTCCCCTCTCCCTACCGGTCTAAAGGCCCTGCATTTGCGAGCACCTACAAACAATCAATGTCGTGATCACATTCATCAGACCATTTCTTCGGTAGTTCAACGGTCGCCCCTCCAACGATAAAAGGTAGAAAGATCGGAACTTCTCTTCCATTTAGATCGGAGAATTTATGGGGGAAATTGGGTTTTACATTTCCAAGAACCGCACGATTATATAGCCGAGGAGAATACGCTGCGCCTAGAATCATCCCAAGCGCTGCTAATGTGGCTACTAAGCTATTGATTTGGAAAGCTCCTACTAATATGGGAAATTCCCCGATAGAGCTGCTAGTACCAGGTGAACTCATATTGGCTAAAGTGAAAGAAAAGGAAATGGTAGGGGGATTCGGCATGGTGCTTACTGAACCTCCATAATATTTAGCAGGTCGAGTCTTATGCCGGTCGTATAGAACACCGACGCATGGAGAAGGGGCTGGAGGAACCGGTCCATGGCTTAACATCGGTAGAATGCTACCTCCAATTCCCTGTATGTTCGATGGAGTGATATATTCCCCACTGATCAGATCAGACCCCTTTAAAGCCTACCCCCCGAACCGTACGAGATAGTTACCACCTATCACACGGCTCTCTAGTATAGCTCCACTTCCCCATCTTAAGAACACTATTATTATTTGTTTTTATAGATTAAATAAATGCATTTTGTGAAGACTATACGTTAATATATCTTTTTAAATATATGCATTAAAAAAATCTTCCTATACCTGACTAATAGTCCTAATATTCATCAAACAATAATATCTTAAGAAATTAAATTGCTCAACCTTTAAGGAAGAAACATGTTTGAATATTTCAGTGCGATTCAAGCACAATAGTCAAACTATTGTAATACCACTGCATGGTCATGATATAATAAGAGTGGGTCAGTTTTAATCCCATATAACCAATTACAAATAATCCTAGCATTTATTCTTCTTGAGAAACCTAAGTTAACCTTGATGTTTTCACAGCATTTCCCAATTTTCCTAAAATATACTAGGCACACAAGAAGTTGTTACTAACATGGATATCTATAGTAGTCTACATATCTATTCAACATTGAGGGTTATCAAATGTGAGACACCTATCTTAGGTTTTTTGAAAGCTAAAGATGTAAGATATGTATCTTGAATTTTGTTATTTTTAAGTATTTTTGAAAGATATCAAAATTGAGACACCTCTAGTAAGCCTTTTTAAAGCCAAACATACACGATAAGTGCCTTGAGTTTGATACATATATAAAATATATTAGTTTTTTAAAAGTTTATTAAAAATTTAGCTACAAGCTTACTGCAGTGGTAAGGGTTTTGGCTTCTCTTTGGGAGGTCCAAGGTTCAAACCCCACTTAGTATGAGGGGACTAGGACCCCTCATAAAAACGTATGTAAACTCATTGAAAAAAAAGTTTTTTAAAAATTCAAGTCCTTAAGGTTACAAGAAAAATACTTTTGCGTTCTTAAATTTTATTTTATAAATATTTTTCCAATTTTCAAAAATGATTAAAAACACCTCTAAAGGTATATATTTTTTAAGATCTCTCTTTCTATATCTCTCAAATCTAATTTTCAATAGTAACATCCTCTAAGAATTTCAATTATGAATGAATCTTTTAGATAAATTCATTAAATATTTATAAATTTTTTTTGACAACAAATATAATTTCTTTACAATTTATTAAAGATATGAACTTGTGATTTCATAAACCAGTTTTAGTTGAATTAAAATTAAAAGCTTATTTGCACAACTAAATCCTTGATCCTTGTTATGTGTTATCCTTTTTACTCCAAACTTCAACAATCATGCAAAGGTTGAACTAAAAAATTCACTAATCCTACAATTTTACTAAGCTTAAATTAAAAAGTGAGTGGGTGTTGTTTCTTTGATAAATATAATTTTATTTATAATAATATTATGGTTAAATACTGTGATGTTCATTGAAAAAAAAAGTCTTGAATAAATTATTATTTTCCTTTGTTAGTATTTTTATCAATTTTTTATTAAAACTTATTTTTAAGTGTCTCCGAGAAAATTTAAATAGTTTTCAATCTCTTATTCTACCTTTCAAAGGTGACGTCCTCTAAATATTCTTTAACATTTGTGAATGGATAAGTTTAATGAAATTTAATGGATTTGAAAATATTTACTTACAATAATAAAAATTTTACTTGTTGCTAATTGTCATTTTAGTTTTAAGCTCCAACAATCATGTAAAATTTTGACTTTTGGAGAATTTTTGGTGTTGTCTTCTTCCTGCTATGATATTTCTATGAATTTTAAATTATAAAATGAGTAGTGTTTTTTTATAAGTATAAAATTGTTTAATAAGAATATCACGGTTATATATTGTAATGTTTGTTGTCTGAAAATACTTTTGAAATATTTTGAATGAAT
Source organism: Wollemia nobilis (assembly GCA_028583015.1). Taxonomy (NCBI): domain Eukaryota; kingdom Viridiplantae; phylum Streptophyta; class Pinopsida; order Araucariales; family Araucariaceae; genus Wollemia; species Wollemia nobilis. Next base: position 2,735,500 of record JAQPPZ010002714.1, on the reverse strand, counting down.
TATTATTTCCTTTATTAGTGTTTTTTTTTTTAATTATAAAAATGTTTGAAAAAAATTTAAATAAATTTTTATCTTTCAAATTCTAATTTTCAACAATGACATATTTTATGCATTTTGATTATCTATATATCTATATATATATATACAAAAAAATTTACAAAATGTTTTGTAACTAATAAAACTTAATATATATTCAAAACATGTTTACAAAAATATTTATAAGTAATACAAACTTTATACATTAATTAATATTTACAAATGAATAAATTTAATTAAATTTAATGTTCGAAAATATTTGCACAATTTTTTCTTAATAAGTTATATGTGGTTTCTATTGGTAGCCACTCCCATCAAAATACCACGATATTACATTTGTTGCAATATACCTTTTTATCACAAAAAATTGATTTATTTTTCTCTTAAATATATTCTTCAACTTTCTCTAAGTGCCACATTTCCACAATCAACTCCTTGACATCATTTTGATTAAGATGAAAATCAACATTACAATTCACTAATTTATCTGCTACCTAATTTTCTTCTCTATAAATATGCTCACATTTCCAAGAGATTACCTCTAGCAATAGATGATGAACATCAACAATAATATTACTTTTTATCTAGTCTTCACATCCATTTTTGTTAATATCATTGATGACAATTTGTGAATCCTCCTCAATTGAAATATATTTCATCCGAGCGAGGAACAAGATCAATGGAACAAATTTGAGTGAGATTTGAGCATAGGAGCAAGATCTAAGTAGGATTTGAATGGAATGTCTTCAATGAAGGGAATAAAAAATATGATTAATTGTACATAGAAATGAGTACAAATATATAGGTATGAGGTCTGTATGAAAATATGACAAGTGTATTATGATAAATGTCATAACATGCACAACATAGGCAAAGTGCACATTAATTCTAACATTCCCCCTTAATGTGCACTTTCCTAAGTACAAAATGCACATTAACATTCAAACATCCCTAACACAAATTTAGGATAATGTCTAGGCTCTTGATCTTTGGCTCTTGGCTCTCAGTTATGTTGCTCTAAAAAATATTTGTCTCTAGGTTTGTTGCCTCATGTCTAGCCTCTGTCTTGGGTCTATTGCCTTTGTAGGTCAACCTCTTTGGCAATTCTCCCCTCCCCCCTTTGAGGCACTGATATGATTGAAGTACATGTTGATATGCTCATTGGGGTTGCACAACAAGATAACCATGTTGTAGAGTAGAAAATAAAATATAAGAATTGGATGACTAGCGATGTTGACAGTGAGGGTTTGGATTAGATTTCGTAGATATATGTATGGCAATGAAATAGAGGTATGGATCAGATACTAGAGGCCCTATATAATAAAGAGAAAAACAATAGAGATCTGCAATGTTGACAAGCGGGCTGAAACAAAGCATCACTACTAGAAAATCCTTCATGTAAGAAAGAGGGCATAAAACATGAATTGAAAACATGTCTCATACAAGGATGAAACAACACGTCCTACCTGGGGAAAGGCTTGAGGGAGAATTACATCTTTGGAAAGTCTCTCATCCTCTCTCCTCCCTCTCCCATTTGTGGTGCACCTCCATTTCTTCCTTTTTCAAAAGCTTAGGGAATGCTCTCCACTTTAATAGATCATAAACTAGAAAGCAATGGATAGGAATGCATGGATGTCCCTAAAGATTCAATGCTTGGGGCCATGAATTTGACCAAGTTTTGGTTTGGATATATTTTTTTAAAATGGGGTGCAACACCAATGGGGGAGGGAGGAGGGGGAAGGGGAGAATTAACAAAGAGGAAATTACCCCCTTAAGCCTACTACACAGGAAAACTTATCTCTAATACCTTATGAAGGGAATAAAAGAGATGATATACTGTACATAGAAATGAGCACAAATATATAGGCATGAGGTCTATATGAAAATATGACAAGTGTCATATGACAAATATCATAACATGCACAACATAGGCAAAGTGCACATTAATTCTAACATTCCCCCTAAATGTACACTTTCCTTAGTACAAAATGCACATTAACATTCAAACATCCCTAAAAAAAAATTGGGATAATGTCTAGGCTCTTTCTCTTTGGATCTTGGTTCTCAGTTTCGTTGCTCTAAAAAATATCTATCTCTAGGTTTGTCACCTCATGGCTAGCCTCTGTCTTGGGTTTGTTACCTCTGTAGGCCAGCCTCTTTGGCAATTCTCCCCTCCCCCCATTGAGGCACTGATCTGATTGAAGTACATGTTGATCTACCAATTGGGGTTGCACAAAAAGAAAGCCATGTTGTAGAGTAGAAAATAAAATACAAGAATTGGATGACTGGTGATGTTGAAAGTGAGGGTTTGGATTAGATTCTATAGATATATGTATGGCAATGAAACAGAGGTATGGATCAGATACCAAAGGCTCTATATAATAAAGATAAAAATAAGAGAGATCTGCAATGTTGACAAGCAGGCTGAAAAAAGTACTACTACTAGAAAATCCTTCATGTAAGGAAGAGGGCATAAAACATGACTTGAAAACATGTCTTATACAAGGATGAAACAACACATCCTATCCACGGAAAAGCTTGAGGGGTAATTGCCTCTTTGGAAATTCTCCCCTCCTCTCTCCTCCCTCTCCCATTGGTGGTGCACCTCCATTTATTCCTTTTTCAAAATCTTAGGGAGTATGCTCTCCACTTTAGTATATCATAAACTAGAAAACAATGGAGAGGAATTCATGGCTATCCCTAAAGCTTCAATGCTTGGGACCATGAATTTGACCAAGTTTTGGTTTGGATTTAAAAAAAAAATGGGGTGCAACACCAATGGGGGAGGGGAGAATGCCAAAGAGGAAATTGCCCCCTTAAGCCTACCAGATAGGAAAATCTATCTCTAATACCAAATTAAGGGAGTAAAAGAGATGATTAAATTTACATAGAAATGAGTACAAATATATAGGCATGAGGTCTATATGAAAATATGACAAGTGTCATAACATGCACAACATAGGTAAAGTGCACATTAATTCTAACATCTCCCCTAAATGTGCACTTTTATTAGTACAAAATGCACATTAACATTAAAAAATCCCTAACACAAATTTGGGATAATATCTAGGCTCTTGCTCTTTGGCTTTTGGCTCTCAGTTTTGTTGCTCTAAAAAATATCTATCTCTAGGTTTGTTGCCTCATGGCTAGCCTTTGTCTTGGGTATGTTACCTTTGTAGGCCAGCCTCTTTGGCAATTATTCCCTCCCCTTTTGAGGCACTGATCTGATTGAAGTACATGTTGATCTGCTCATTGGGGTTGCACAACAAGAGAGCCATACTGTAGAGTAGAAAATAAAAGATAAGAACTAGATGACTGGTGATGTTGATAGTGAGGGTTTGGATTAGATGCCATAGATATATGTATTGCAATGAAATAGGGGTATGGATCAGACACTACAGGCTCTATATAATAAAGAGAAAAATAAGAGAGATTTGCAATGTTGGCAAGTGGGTTGCAAAAAAGCACCACTACTGGCAAATACTTCATGTAAGGAAGAGGGCATAAAACATGACTTGAAAATTTGTCTCATACAAGGATGAAACAACACGTGCTACCCAGGGAAAGGCTTGAGGAGAAAATTTCCTCTTTGGAAATTCTCCCCTCCTCTTTCTCCTCCCTCTCCCATTGGTGGTGCACCTCCATTTATTCCTTTTCCAAAAGCTTAGGGAGTATGCTCTCCACTTTAGTAGATCATAAACTAGAAGGCAATGGAGAGGAATTCATGGTTGTCCCTAAAGCTTCAATGCTTGGTGCCATGAATTTGACCAAGTTTTGGTTTGGAATTTTTTTTAAAAATGGGGTGCAACAACAATGGGGGAGAGAGGAGGGGGAGGGGAGAATTTCCAAAGAGGAAATTCCCCCTTAAGCCTACCATATAGGAAAACCTATCTCTAATACCAAATGAAGGGAATAAAAGAGATGATTTATTGTACATATAAATGAGTACACATATATAGGCATGAGGCCTATATGAAAATATGATAAGTGTCATAACATGCACAACATAGGCAAAGTGCACATTAATTCTAACATTAAAATATTGTTGATGGTAGGAAGTAAATTTTATTATGGTAATATAATCAGAATGGAAAGTTCTGCATAAACAAATGGAAAAGCTTCTGATAATGATCGTTCAAGATATTTTGATCTAGGGGAAACTTGTTGGAAGAACATTGTTAAGAGAAAAAAAGCTTGAGCTCTCTAGGAAGTTTAAGATTTCAACAATTTTGGAGAATGATAACTTTGTGGTTTAGGTTCCAAAAGCCCTAGCAAATAATATTATTGTTGAGAGGGAGAATTCATTGGTAGGTAAATTTGCTAGAAATGTTTACCTAGATCTGGATTCTATTCAAAAGTGGATGCTTTTTAGATGGAATCTAAAGGGTTCTTTGCAAGTTGTAGCTCTCCCTCATGGTTTTATCCTTTTTAATTTTACTTGCAATGAAGATTTGGTTAGGGTATTTATGGGAGGACCATGGTTTTTTTGTAGGAGAAGATTATGTTTAAAGAAATGGTTTCTGGGTTTTAATTCATTAAAAAATAGTATGAAAGTTGCTTCTATCTGGGTGAGTTTGCTAGTGGATTTCTAGCATGAAGATATTTTAGCAAGAATTGCAAGATCTATTAGAAATATCCTAGCTTTTGATCATTCAACTAAAGTGAAGTCAAGGCTTCTAGCAACTAGAATATGTGTTAATGCAAACCTAAGTAAACCCTTACCTCAATCAGTGAAAATCATGTCAGATTATCAAGAATGGGTTCAAAAGGTGGAATATGAAAATTCTCTTGCTCTTTGTGGGGTTTGCAATCGAGCTCGAAATTTTCTAGAAATTACCTTCAAAAGGAGTGGAAGGTTGAGGTAGACAAACCCATTACTAATATTTGGAGGAGGAAATTAGGAAAAGAAGATAAGGGGTTAGGGAAAGAAGCAAATGTAGATAATACTTTTAAAATTAAGTTTCAAATTTTGGAACAATTGGAAGAGGAATTTGTGCCTGAAACCCAATGCCCTACCTCCGAAGGGATTGTCAGGACTAAAGCAAAAATTATAGAGAATACCCAGCTAGGGTTCATTGGTGAAAAATGAATTAGGGAGTTAGCTATAAAAAACTCCACAAATGATAAAAATATAAAGCTATATGGTTCATTACCTTTAATAGAAGAAATACAAATTGATGGACCTAATTTTTTTTAGAACATATGGATATAGATACTCAAAAATAATTATAAAAACTACAATAGTCTTGGGAGGAGATGCTACTTCAAGAAGAAATAACACAACAACCATCAAAGTAGATGCTCCAAAAATACAATAGAGTGTAGGAGATGTGCAACAAATATAAAGAACACAATAGCCTGAGGATAAGAATTGACAACAAATAGTAGGTGTAAGGGTGCAAATTGAGAATCAAAATTAGGGAATAAATTGAAGCTAGATGAAGAGGATGGTGTTGAGGAATGGGATTATTCGGTTGATTCAGAGGTAGATGTGCTTCTAGGAATTTGATTAGATGTTCTAATAAGAAAGCTATTGCTTGTATGCCAAATCCAAGAGGAATACCAAAAACAAGATATGAAATATCTAGAGAGATCTAAACAAGTGGATGATGGTTCTTAGAAGATTTTAAGTGGGCGTAAAACCCACAAAAATAAAAAAAAAAATTTGCTTTTTTGAAACATTAGGGGTATGAATACCCCAACAAAGCAAAGGGTTTGACTACATTTTTTTAAAAAACAGAGACAACAAGCTTGTCTCTATTGTTGTTGTTGTTCTTTGGTTATATTTTGTTGTTGCAGTTTTGATTTAGATATGTTGTAAGGTTTTTGTAACTCTTGAGGAGTGTGTTTGTTGTTCGTTCCAATTTTTTGAGCTTAATTGCTTATCTTATGTTAGTCTTGTATATAAGGGTTGGGGCCCTTTCAAAAACCCCTATGATTTACCATAATTATAAATAAATAAATAAATAAATATAAATATAAATATATATATATATATATATATATATATATATATATATATATATATATATATATATATATCCATCCTTTTCCTACAACAATTTTAATTTCTTTAAGAAGTGCCCTAGCCTTTTCATAGTTGTTATTTGAAGTTCCATATGATTTTAAATAAGTGAGGATAATTTTTCCTTCACTACTTCTAAAAACACCACCTCCACCATATTTTCTTGGATTTCCTTTAAAAGCATCATCAAAATTAATTTTGATAAACCCAAATTTTTGGACATTTCCATTAAAGTAGATCCTTTAAATTAATTCTATTATTGCATACAACTCTTCCATATATGTTCAAAATTTTTAGCCAAGTTATTAGTGCCTCTTTTTTTGCAATTGAGACTTCCAATGATGAGCACCATATTTGTAGATATTTTTTGAGGAAGGAAATACTACAGTTCAAATCTTGCACATGATTTTGAGATTTATTTTTAAAAAATATGTTATTCCTTTCAAGCCATATATTCAAAAAAATAATGGCAGGGCCAATCCTCCAAAAAATACATAATGCTTGAGCTTTGAAATAATTAATCCAACATTTCAGCAAATATTTCAATCTTGATGAAGCTACCTAATATAATTTCATATTAAAAAAAACCCAAATAGTGTGAGAAAATCGGACAATTAAGAAGTATATGGTATGATGTTTCTAAATCCTTTGCACACAAGACACATCTAAAGGGTCCATAATATCCTCTTCTTTATAGAATCTCACCTATAAGAATCTTACTTTGAACTACTAACTAAAGGAATATTGAGGCCTTAGGGAGAGCCTCTAATGACCAAATATCATTCCAAGAAAAATATTTTGGAGAAGGAAATTTTGATTATTCTAAACCCTCATATTCCAACTTGATCGAGTATCCACAATCCTTTGATAAATTCCAAACCAACTCATATTTTTGTGTAAAATTGACAAATAAAACTCTTGAAGCATCTTCTGAAGTTCTTCTATAATTTGTTTGAGTTCCTCTCCTTCAACTAGGTTACTAAAATAAATCCATGATCTAAAGTTGTTGCTCATAATAATATAGTATTTGACCTTTGGACCTTTACATGCTATGCATGCTTGAGCAAATGGTTACAATTTTGAATCAGAGATAAGAGGATAAGGCTTTAGCCAAGCATTAAACCCAAAAATTGTATAAATCCCCTCATTGAATGACCATATAATATATTTCTTTATCAATTTCAAACTCTTTGATATGAAGTTCAATGTTGACGATCCTTTTCTCTACCCAAGCTTTGCTCCTAATGCAAAATTTATAAGTCTACAATTTCACAAGCTTGCCCCTCCAATATTCCTTCATTTACAAACCCTCCCCCACTTACATAGAGGAAATATAATTTTTTCCTCACAACCTTTCCATAGTCTCTTTGAATCTTATCAATTTCTAATGCTATACCTATTGGTAATCTTGAAAGTGACATCATATAAATAGGGATGGATTGCAATGTAGTATTTATGAGTTGTAGCCTTACTCCAATGGTTAAGAACTTACATTTCCAAATTTCCAAGCAAGCTTTCATTTTATCCAAAAAAGAGATCCAAAGCTCCTTTTTATTTCCTTTATCATACAAGGGAATACCCAAGTAGGTTGATGGAAATTTTATAATTTTAAACCCTAAATATTCACAATATTTTATTATATATCTAGGGTAATATCAATGAAAAAAATCATAGATTTTTTAGTATTTACCAACTATCCAATAGCCTTCCCATAGCATGATAACATTGATTAAAACTACATGGCCTCACTAAGGGATGCCCCCAAAAAAAAGTATCATCAACAAATTGGAGATGAGATTCAAAAGGACCATTTTTTGCAACTTGAATACCTTTGATTTTTCCTTCCATTTTTACCTTTTAAAAGGCTCTCCCTAATGCTTATGCAAGAATAATGAATAGATAAGGAGAAAGTGGATCACCTTGATGAAGTCCACAAGATGAATTGAAGTAACCAACAAGAGAACCATTGATCAAAATAGAAAATTTTGAAGTGCTATAAAAACATTTTTTTTCCACTTACATCAACTATAATCAAAGTCAAACTTTATGAGAATAACATGTAGAAAATTCTATGAAATCCTATCATATGCTTTGTTCATATCTAATTTCAAAAGCATACCTAGTTTTTTCATGGAATGAAAAGAATGTATGGCCTCTTGTGCAATAATTTGTTTACCATTAGCAAAACCACCTTGTTCCTCTGAGATAAGACAACCTAGAATGCCCTTCAACCTATTTACCATAATTTTTAAAATAATATTATAAATCATATTACAAAGGCTTATTGAACAAAAAATATCAAAATATTTTGTGTTGCCTTTATTGGGAATCAAGTTACCAAAAGTAGCATTTATCTAACTTATTATAGCATTCCTATTTTGGGCCTCTCCAAACGCAACTAACATATTACTCTTCAATAAATCCAAAAAAAAAATAAAATAAAATTGTAGGAAATACATTGGGACTAGGTGCCTTGTTGTAACAACCAAAAACTACCAACCCAAATGTTTTTGAAGAGCACTTGTAAAACAAGACCCTCAAAGGTGACACTCCCTTTCTACAAATACTTCAGAATTCAAGGCTTCACCACACTTGAGTTCCAAGTCATTGTGGATAAAAATCTACAAATTTAGAGTGATATCATAAGTGGTACCCACACCTTTCCTACACCCTCCTCGATATAGGACCATATGACCATGACGTAGGGATTATCCTTTAAGGTCCATAACACTTAAAGGGGGATGCCAATTCTCTAACTTGACTCTAGCTCCACCTAGATAGGTTACTCAACATAGAGCCTTGGTGCTTAGTTACCACACCTCCACAGGCTAACTAAGGTTATTATCACTTCAATAAAAACTAACATGATCTCTTGATCCTACACGATTAAGGAATCACCACTACTACATTGTGAATAGATTTTCCTACACACATGATCCTATTCATTCAAGGTGCGACTACTCACAAGTTCCTTGGCTATTGTATACACACTACTCCTTCCAAATTTATGAGATCCTAGCTATTGCATCCTCGCAACTCCTTCTAGGTCTCACATCTACCTGACTATTGCACTCATGCAACTCCTACCAGGATTGGGTTCTATGGTTTGCAAGAGGAAAAATCTACCCACCCCAAGGATAGATAACAACATCATATTTCAGATCTAAACAAAGTACTAATCATATAAGCATACTACATAATTCATCTCAATGAAAATGCATAAAATAAACTCCTCTTAACCATAATCAAACTAAGCATTTATCAGGCTTAAATCTCAAATGCTTCCATAAACATTTATGTAATAGAAAGACATTCTATATCTCTAAAATTAATGGAACACATTAATAACCATCTCCAAAGATTAATTTAGAAAGAAATAAGTGCAACCCCAAGTTGCAATTTAACAATGTACTTCCTTTTCACAAAATATTCAATATTTGATGTTTAATCATTATAAAGCTTAAATACCCACAATATCAAAACCTTCAAGCTCTATGAAGCCATAGCTAAAGTTTTTTGATCCATAGACACGTCAAAAACCTCTTCATGATGGAAAAACCACCATAGTATTTAGGAGGTATACTTAGAGATCATAACAAATTTCTCATGTAATCAAACTTACAACATGCCATAACAAAGAAAAGCAAGAAACAATGCATCATACCATAAACAACTACAATAAGAGATCTCTATATCTCTTTCAATGATTTCTTTAACTATCACCAGTCTCAAGAATCAAGTAGAAGCTTTCCTTTAAAATCACATAAAGCATTGGCAAAGAGAATCCACACTTTTATTAAGATGATTATTTTACTACCCAAGTCTAAATAATCAAATAAAAGCATTTTCCTTTCAAATACACAAGTATGAAGCAAATAAAATCCCATACTTCTCTTTAGATGATTCTTTTATTACCCAAGTCTAAATAATTAATTAAAAGCTTTTATTTCAACATACAAACATTAAGCAAAGAGAATTCCATACTTATCTTAAGATGATTCTTTTACTACCCAAGTCCAAATAATCAATTAAAATATTTTCCTTTCAAAAGCATAAATAATAGCTCAACCAAATCCCGTAATGGGGGTAAATGTCCAAGGTTCAAATCTTGGGCCTTGTCGGACTAAACACTTGTCCCTTTCTTGGTGTTTTCATTCGCGTAAAAGGTTTAAAAATATTTTGGCATGGTGGTTATAGGGGTGTACTGCATGAAGATATGTGTGGTGGTTTCTAGGGTGGACAATGTAGAATACTATGACGGCCATAAACGCTAGACAACCTACCCAGATTCATGGCAGCTACCGATTCTAGCATGTAAATTAAAAAATAAAAGCACAAATAACAATAGTTTCCTTTCTTAATTAGTATAAGAAACCTATATAAAAATCCTTAATAAGAAAAAATAATAACAAGCCACTTAGCATAACAATGACCAAATATTGCATCAATCAAAGGTATAATAAAATCACCAAATAAAAAACACAAGGAAATAAGCACAAAGGCTAAAACCAACTGAAGTGCACAACAATATTACGAAGGCCACAACTCATGCAGACTGAGGGTGCACAACAACTTAAGTGAAGGTCACAAACCATGCAAAAAAAGGGCTCACAACAACATAAGCGAAGGCTATAAACCACGTAAAACAAGTATGCACAACAACATAAGAAAATATCACAAACCACATAAAAAAAGAGTGCACAACAACATAAGTGAAGGCCACAAACCATGTAAAACAAGGGCACACACAATCATATAAAACTTAGCAAAATATATAGAAAAAATAAAGTGTATAATATGGTTGAACATTCAAAAAGTGCTAAATAAAATCATAATCAAACCAAAGGTGGCACAATTCTAATCAACGTAAATCTATGTATCAGGTGGACACACATCTCAAATGCAATACAATTCAGTACATAGGAAAGGAAATATTAAATCAACATTAAAATGACGTAGCCAAAGGTTAAACCATAGCTAACATCCCAAAATAACACATGATGCATGCAAAACTCTAATATACATCCCCAAAAAAAAATTCGAAGGTGATGCATAGGCAGTAGGGAACACCATCCACCTAACCTATGCTTCTATTGGCTTAAGTGTAAAAGGGTGCACAAAACTCAAAGACTCTCCAGTGAGACGTCTTCCACAAGCAATAAAAACAAGATAGTGCATGGAACGAGGAAAGATAAAAGTATAAAAAAAATCACCAAAAAATCAACATAGAACATGGGTCTACTCACGTCTTACAACCAATAAAAGAGGAATAAAGCAAACACAAAGCACACTAGCAAGCATAAACTAGAGTGTGGTAAAGCTAACATGAGATTGAAGAAAATCCACCTATTAAAATCTTCTCCTCTCTTTCTGGTCTGCATAGATCTCGATTTGATCCATGCCTTGCTTCTACGATGCTCCTACAATTTTATTCAATCCACCAAAAAAACTACTACCTTGCTTCCCCCATCAACCATATTAAGGGTGAGAGAGAAATGATGTGCCTTGGTGCATGAGCATTACAAAGAATGCCCAAGAATACATTCCTCCAAGCACCACCCAATTCATTAAGAGCCACTCACTCTTCTTACATAGCAAGGTGGGTATTAAATTAGGTTTAATTAAAGCAAGTGGTTAATTAAAACCAAACATTAGAATTCAAACCTTTATTTAAATATTTCAGGCCAACCTTAGATTTAATTCCATAACTCTAAGATAAATAATAATTTCCTCTTGAAACAAAAGTATAATCCATCCAAAATAATTTACAATCCACAACAAGCATAAAAACATTCTCGCCATGTTCCACACCATTATTTTATCCTTGAGTGGATGGATTATTTTTAAGATAGACATAACTATCACCAACCTACTTTATGGAGGATCATCGCAAGAAACTTCCTGGCCCAATGGTGCAAAAATTATGGATTCAAGCAAACATGATATGCATCTACATGAAGTGTAATTATCCATGTTACCCCAAGTTGCTTGATGAACTAGTCATCATCATCATTTCCCTATGTATCTCTCTCTTGTAAGTGGCTACCCATATGGTTCCACCAAGAAGAACATCTAGTCCTGCATTCCATAAACACATCAATAATACCATATTCCAAGTTTCCAAAAGAAAGAATCATTCCAACATATACAAATAAAGGAAATTATGCCATTAAATCTTCATATTAATACATAGTTCAATCACATAAAGAGTTTTTTCCAAATAGGGGTGTTACATACTACCCCCCTTCGACTAACATAGTCCTCTATGTTTCTTGCAGCAAAAATGGTATACATGATTTATTCAAAAATATATAGAAAATATTATCTCACGAATCTAGCATTTTCCCATGTAGCACAATTTTCAATTGGTCCCAATGGACCTTATATTAATATAGGATTTGTTTCCTCAACTTTTTGGAATGAAATCCTAGAATCTTTACCAATAACACCTCAATGGCTAGCTTGAGCCTAAGTTATATTACCTTAAGTTGTTCCTCCATATCCCAAACAAGATCTAGTTTGATCATCACTCGATCCTCTAGATTATCCCATGATAGAGATGTTCTACATATTCTACCATATAAGGCTTTAAATGGGGATATACCCAATGATGCTTGGTACCCATTGTTGTATGCAAATTCAACAAGATACAAAAAGTATTCCCACTTAAACTTTTGGGTCATGTTGTACATGCATAGCATATCTTCCAAAATTTGGTTGACCCTCTCAATTTGACCATCTATTTTTAGATGATACACAGAACAAATATTCAACTTAGTACCAACTGCATGATGAAGAGCTTTCCAAAATTCAAATGTGAACCTAGAGTCCCTATCTGATATGATAATCTTAGGAAAATCCATGTAACCTAAATATTTATTTGGTAAACTTATTTGCCACTACTGGTGCATCATCCTTGATGTTCCCTAATATGAAGAGTGCAACCTTTGTCAACTTATCAACCACTACCAATATAACATCATGCTGGAATTTATTATTTGGTAACCCCATAGTAAAATCCATAAAGATAACTTGTCATTTCTGCATAGGTGTCTCATGTGGGTACAAATTTCTGGCTAGGTGACAATGTTCTACCTTCACTTTTTGGTATTCCAAACATATTGCAATATATTTGGTTATATATCACTTCATTTTGGGCCAATTAAAGGTCTTTTTCATATTTTATCTCATTTTTTACCCTCCTGGATAAGCGGAGTAGGGAGAATTATGTGCCTCTTGCATAATATTTCTCCTTAAGTCACATGATTTGGGTATAATTACTCGATCTTTAAAACATAAAAGCTCATATTTCAGGTTGAAACCCTTACCATATTTAGGATTTCTTTCTACTTTGGCCTACATTTCTATGCAAAATGTTTCTCGTAGTTACATTTCCTTAACTCTATCCATAAATTCAACATGGCTCCAGGTTAAGGTAGCTATATGCCTTCTCGTACTCAAGGCATAATTATTTTCTTTTCCTTTGATATACTCAATATGAAAGTCATATTCTACTAAGAACTCTACCCACCTCCTCTATCTTGCATTTAGCATAGGTTGGGTAAAAATGTACCCAAAAATTTGATGGTTTGTTCTAAGCTCAAATGGCCCACTCAATAGGTAATGCCTCCATGACTTTAGGGCATGCACAAAAACTACCAATTCCAAACCCTGGGTGGTATAATTTACCTCATGCTTCTTGATTCTTCTAGACTTGTAGGCCACCATGGCTTCTTCCTAATATAGAACTCCACCCAAGCCCTCCAAAGAAGCATTTGTATACACAATAAATTTTCCCAGAGGATCTATAATATTGAGGATTGGTACTATTATCAATTTAGTTTTTAGAGTATCAAATACGGTCTCACACCTATCCGTATATTTGAACTCTTTCTCTTTCCTTTGAAGATTTGTGATTGAATATGCAATTATAGAGTAATATTGGAAGGTAACACCTTCCTTGTTAATGTAGAAAACAAATTGGAAATCTGAAGACACACGAACACAATGAATTACAACCACTTGGAGAGGGTAGTTCTCTTATTTTAATAAGTAATGAATAAATTATATATTTATGATGATTGAATAAAAATGATGTGATAATTATAAATATGTGTGAAGGGTTATAATGAAGGGTCACAACCCTTGTTAATATTGGTTCGTAACATGGCTCCCTTACTCAAAAATCTTTGTTCTCAAAGCTAGAAAATATTGGAGAATACTCTTAGACTCTCAAGTAGCATCTTATTCTAGAAGGTGTTGCCATTTAATGAAAAATTCTTGGCTATGACATGAGCAAAGTTTTTGTTCTCTAGTACGGAGAATGGCTTCAGGTTGGAGGGTAATACATCCTTAATCATCGAGAATTGGAAGCTCTATTTGGGATCTTACCTTTTGACCAAGAACATGTTTGAGATAGGATACATGGAACACTAGATGAATGCGAGATGAAGGAGGAATCTCCAAGTGATATGCAACTTCACTGATGCGATGAATGACTTTGTAAGGTCCATAAAAGTGAGGATCCAATTTATGACTAGACTTGATCTTCAATGGTAATTGTTTATAAGGTTATAAGCATAGGAAAACCATGTCACCAACTTTGAATTGTCTTTCAGAGCACTTTAAAATGTGTTGTTGCTTCATACAATTTTGTGCTTGGATCAAATTGTCTTTAAGAAGGGTAAGCATCATTTGACGGTGTTGTAACAAGTCATCTACTTGAGCTACCTTAGAAGTACCAGGCACATAATCGGTGAGAGATGGTGGTTTTTGACCATACAAGGCTTCAAAGGGTGGCATATTAAGGGAGGTGTGATAAGAATTATTATACCACCATTCGGCTAAGGAAATCCATTGCATCCAGTGATGTTGCTTATCTTGAGAAAAACATCAGAGATAGGTTCCTAAATACTTGTTAACTTTCTCGGTTTGACCATATGATTGGGGGTGATATGCAAAAGACATATTTAACTTGGTACCACTAAGGCAAAATAATTATGTCCAAAAATTACTTGTAAATATAGGATTTCGATCACTGAAAATGGTTTTGGGTATACCTTGTAGTTTGAATATTGAAAATACTTTAGCCACTTTACTTGCCGAATAGGGATGTTGTATGGCATTAAAATGAACGTATTTGGAGATACAATCTACTATGAAAAAAATCACTATTTTACCCTCGAATTTGGGTGGTCCCTCGATGAAATCCATAGAAATGTACTCCCACTGATGATTAGGGATGGGTAATGGTTGTAATAGACCAAGGGCTTTGATTGTTTCTCCTTTGTTACGTTGACAAACTTCACATTCAACCACAAATATTTTAATATCAGATTTTAGACCTTTCCATAAAAATGATTGCTTTGCTCTTTGGTAGGTTTTCAAGAATCAGAAATGTCCTGCTATTGGAGATGCATGCACATCATAGAGAATTATGGATTTAAGAGTGGAAGAAGGAGAGAGGTAAATTTGATATTTTTTGTGAAGTATTCCATCCTCATAAGAGAAGTATGGATGCATGGATGATCCTAAATTTATAGCACGAATTATTTGAGAAGTATATTCATAGGTCATACATTCCTTTTGAAGTTGGGCAAGCCATTGGAAACAAGGACCCGATATTGCATTTATGGTTACTTCATCTTTGTATTGACGGGACAAGGCATCAACTACTACATTTTCTTTATTCTTTTTGTATTCAATGACGAAATCATAACCTAATAGTTTTGCCAACCATTTATTTTGTTATGGATAGGAAATATGTTGTTCCAAGAAATGTTTAAGACTACTATGATCGATTATGATGATGAAGTGACTGCTTAATAAGTAATGCTGCCATTTTTCTATCGCATGTAGAATAGCCAGTATTTCTTTTTCGTAAGTGGATCTTCCCAAATTCTATCCTGAAAGTTGTTTACTCTCAAAAGCTAAGGGATGACCTTTAGGTATTAAAACAACTCCAATACCCATCCCCGAAGCATCACAATCAATGATGAAAGGTTTGCTAAAATCAGAAGTGGCCAAGATGGGTATGGAACATATAGACTCTTTTAGGGTATTGAAATCTTGTGAAGCAACATCATTCCAATGGAAAGCATCATTTTTTGTAAGAGCTATGAGAGGTGCTGTGATATTCCCATAGTTGTGGATAAACTTTTGATAATAACCTGTGAGTCCTAAGAATCCTCAAATATTTTTGAGTGTCTTTGGTAAAGGCCAATCTTGAATAGCCTTGATTTTATTAGGATCCACTTTAACTCCTTCTTGAGAGACTATGTGACCCAAGTATTCTACTTCCTTGATCCCAAATGTACACTTGGATCTTTTTAATGAATAATTTCTCCTTTTTTAATAAATAAAGAACTTTGTTGACATGATCTAAATGGTCCTTCCAAGATTTGTTGTAAATTAAGATATCATAAAAGAAAACAAGAACAAATTTACAAAGATATGGTTTAAAAACATGGTTCATAAGACTTTGAAAAGTGGATGGGGCATTGGTTAGACCAAAAGGCATGACTAAGAACTCATAGTGGCCTTCATGCGTACGAAAGGATGTTATTGGGATATCTTCTTCTCTATTCCTAATTTGGTGAAAACCTGAGCGTAAGTCTAGCTTAGTGAAATATTGTGCACCATGTAGTTCGTCTAACAAGTCATCGATGATAGGAATAGGAAATTTGTCTTTGATGGTAAGTTTGTTAAGGGGATGAAAATTAGGACACATACACCATGAATTATCCTTACGGTGTGCCATCACAATGGGGGATGAATAAGGACTCGTTCTTGGTCGAATGATTTTGTGTTCTAGCATATCTTGGATACGTTTCTCTATTTTAGTATTTATTGGTTGTGGATGGCAATAAGGACGTATGTTATGCGGTAGGCTACCAGGAATTAAATGGATAGCATGATCATGTGACCTTTTAGGAGGTAGACCATATGGTTCGCTAAATACCACTTCATAATTATCTATAATATTTTGAATATCCTTAGGCAGAGTTGGAGATGATGAATCCGAGGAATTAACTTCAAGGGAATTTATTTGAGCCATATAATCATAGCCACCTTTTCACAATATTTTTTCCATGCAATGTGAACTCACTATGCGAGAAGGATGAGGTTGAGTCCCTTGAAGGCAAATGTTTTTTCTATTTTATGACCACTTGATATATAATTTTTGGAGATTAAGAGTAACATCGCCAAGTTGAGATAACCATTGAGATCCTAAAATGACATCCAAACTACCTAGGTGCATAACAAAAAGTATACCTGTCCATGTATAATTTCCCATTTGGATTGTTACCTTGGGTGTTTGACCTATGCATTGAGCATTGCCTCCATTGGAAATAAGTACTTGGAATTTATATTGATTCGAAATCTGGATATATAGATTTAAGGATTTGGTTGTTTTATGGTTGATGAAGTTGTGTATTTCCAGAGTCAATCAACACATTAAAACGATGGTGTTTAATGAATCCTTGCACCTTGATAGTGTGATGGGCTTGAATACCCATGAGTGCATGCACTGATAGGGCCACTGTGTTATCTTCTGGTGTTTCCTCATTTGCAAGTTTTGTAGATGGCTTCAGTTGAGGTGTATCCTCTTCTTCAATCACTAAAGTATCTTCATATTCTACATGAAAGTTCTGATGTTGTACACAAGCTTGCTATTATGGGTGATGTGAACGATATTTATAACAAAATAATATTGTGGGGAACTCGAAGTTATGATATGGCTGATGAGAGTTGAAGTCCTGATGATATGGAGGAGCAAAATTTTGGAGTTTTTGTTCTACTGCCTAAGCGATATGTTATGCCTCGTCTAAGGTATAAGGGTCATGCATGTCAACTTCCTTGTGAATCTTATCCTTAAGACCATAGCGAAAGGCCTAAACCACTACTGTAGAACTTAATTCATGGGTATAGGTGAGTAGGCTAGTAAATTATAAGATATAGTCATCTATTGACACTATTTACTTGATTTTCATAAGGTGAACCACGTATGATTGGGATGCTCCTTTATCATATCTTTGAAAAAAAAATTCCTTGAATTCATGCCATAAAAGTGGATATTGATTTTCACAAAGTTGCCATAATAGCCATTGATATGCTTGTGTACCCAGTTTAGAAGTCATGAATGTAACACGTCCTGTTCCAGGGATATGGTGTAATCGGATAAGTCCTTCCATATTTGATAACTATCCATGAGGGTCGACACCTTCAAATGTGGGCATATCAACTCAAGGAATGTTGACATCATGAGGCCATTCCAAGTACTAGGAAGAACCACTTGCTTTTGGGTCTAAATAATTAGCAAACCATTGATTTTTAGCAACTTGTCTTTGGCGACTATTTAAAGGTTCAGAATTTAGTGTAGTTTGTGAGTGAGGGGTAAGTGGTGGTATAATGGATGCAATTTGAGACTCAATAGCTCATAGAGTCGTGTGCAATTCTTTTAATATTGATGTTTGTTGAGTCAGATATTGTTGTAGAGAAGCATCCACATTTGTAGGAATTGGTATAGATTCCCTGGGAGGTGGGTTATTGAAGGTAGAATCTATTTGGTTTGGAGAAGTCATTGCAGAATAACACTGTTGGTCGAAACTAGAGATGTGATTGGGATTGGCTTGAATTCTTGGTGGTCACTTTTTGGTCATAAATTCATTAATCAGCAAAGGATTTCATTCAAGTCTTTCATTAACTCTATTCCACTCTTGAGCAATTTCTTGTTGGAAAAATTACCAATGTTGTCAAATAACAAATTTTACAATCAATATTTTTGACAAAAATTTGCAAAGTTTGTCAAATTGCTATTTGCACTTTTTTCAAGTTGCAAATTTTGTCAAATTGTAACTATTTTGAAAAAATAATAGGGGAGCAACAATTGTTGTTAATTTATGGTAAAAAAAATAAAAATTTGGTGTCACAACATATACGACGGTCACGCAAATGAGTTATTGGTAATCAAAATGCATAGAGAGTGATTGTTATGCATATGGGTCCTTGGTAATAAACACACAAAGAGAGGACATGATTTTAGACCGACTAAACGGGAGAGTGGGAATGAATGAGGTGGTGTAGGGTAGATGACACGTAGGAATGAAGTGGATGTAAACTACAAGAATGTAGATAGTGCTAATTATGATAATGAATAGTGAGATGATAGGATGCGGAGTTTATGCGGAAAGGGAAAGGTGTGACCACCCGAGGTCGTCAATATCTTAATTGCATGGTAAACGTTTTAAAATACCTTTCGACGATCACACAAAAAATGTGGTACTAAGTCCCTAGTTAATTTACGACCATGCACGGCTAATGGATTGCTTAAATTAGAGTCTGAATCGTGTTGAACATTGAACATCATTATAAACTAATGAAATTAATGTTAAGATGGTGATAATTTATATCTATGACGATGGGACAAAAAATGATTTTAATTTTTTTCTAATTGTATAGTTTAACGTAGCTTCATCCAGCAATCGTTGATAATCGAACGTAAGAATGGAGAGGATGGAAAGCGAATTTAATCAAGATTTAAATTAAACTGTGTATTTTCATAACTTCAAAGGAATAAATTAGGTAGAAAAACATGGTTCAGCTGGATAAGAAAATTTAGGAGCACTCACCTGGGCTTAATAGATGACACAACTGTTGTTAAAAAAATTCCTTAGTGAACCACGAAACTAATATTCTCGAATTCGAAAGGTAAAAAAATTCCTATGTGAAAACTGAACGAATGCCTACAATGGGACAATTTGTAATTAATTTGGTCTTCCACTAGGGTAGCCATGAATAGAAACACAACTGTGTTTTCTCTTTCTTTAATTTAAATAGCCTACCAAACCTCAGCTTGAAAATTAACTCATCCTGCTATTCTTCTCTGAACTGGTACGATCAGGAAATGCGATGGTAGTTTTCTTCTTCAAAATTGTGGATCTGATACCACTTTGAAGGTAACACATTCCTTATTAATGTAGAAAACAAATTGGAAATTTTAAGACAAACGAACATGAGGAAATACAACCACTTGGAGAGGGCAGTTATCTGCTTTTAATAAGCAATGTATAAATTATATATTTATGATGATTGAAATGAAAATGATGTGATGATTATAAATATGTGTGAAGGGTTATAATGAAGGGTCACGACCCTTGTTAATATTGTTTCGTAACAAATATTGTACAAAATATCTATAATAGTCTATGAATCTCATGAAACTTCCAAATTCAATCACATATGTAGGTGGAGGCCAATTCAAAATAGCCTCAATATTTTTTGGGTCCACAATAATTCCCTCTGCTAAGATAATGTACCCCAAGTATTACACTTGCAAAGTATAAAACTCGCACTTGGACAATTTACCATAGAGATGATTTTTCCTCAGGACTTCCAACACCATCCTTAGATGTTGGTCATGTTCCTCCTTAGAATGAGAATAAATCAAAATATCATCCAAGAATACTAAGAAAAACTAATCTAGATATTTCCTAAACACACTATTCATTAGATTCATGAAAGTTGCTGGTGTATTTATCAACCCAAATGGCAGCACTGTGAACTCGTAATACCCATATCTAATATTAAAAGTTATCTTCAAAGTATCATCTTCCTAAATCCTTAATTGATGATATCCTGACATTAGATCTATTTTTAAAAATATGGTAACTCTTAGTTGATCAAATAGATCCTCTATTCGAGGTATAGGATACCAATTTTTAATGGTCACCTTATTAAACATCCTGTAATCTATGCATAAACTCAAGGATCCATACTTCTTCACAAATAATACCAGAGCACCCCAAGGTGACACACTTAGTTTAATTAGACTTTTATCCAAGAAGTCTTACAGTTGCACCTTAAACTCCTACATATTAATCAGAGTCATTTTGTAAGGTGTCCTAGAAATGAGTTCAACTCCTAGCATTAACTCAATAGTGTAATAAAATTCTCTTTTTGGAGGTAAACCTGGGAGGTCTTCATGGAACACATCCAAAAATCATGAAGAATCATATGCTTCTTAAAAAACCTCTTCATCCTCTTTCTCTTCTAACTTAGCATTAATTTTTACTACGTAAAACATATTACCTCTTTTTATAACTTTCTTTAACTGTATAACTGAAAGCAAGTGGGGACAAAAAGAACCTTGACCACTCTGAACTCTTAACCTCCTTTTGTCCTTATTGGTGAATTCCATCCACCTATCTTGAAAGTTGATTAAAGCTCCATGAGCCTTCAACCAATCCATCTCCAGAATGATGTCAAAGGTGTGAAGGGGTGCCACATATAAGTATCATATAGTGTATCCTTTAGGTAGAGTTATCTCTATTGTAGGTAAGCAGTGATCCATCGAGTAGGTTTTCCCAAAAACATACTCAAATTTCCACCCTTGTGCCAAATATCTAGGTCCTTTTGGCATATCCTCGATAATACTAGTGGAAATAAAATTATTTGTACCTCCAATATCTATTAGAACTTTTACATTTTTATCAAAGAGCTTACCACTTAGCAAAATTGGCGTAGCTTGCCCTTCCAAGTCTTGACTTCTTATGGCTACATAAATTCAATGCGATAATTCCTCTACTTGGTGGCTAGAATCTATTCTTTGTGGGTACTTTTTAGCAGAATGTAAACCTCTATAGATATAGCATCCGGTATTATGTGCCTAGGATCTTTCCTATTTCTCTTTCTCTACCTCTTCCTTTTGAGTTGATTCATTCTAATTTGGGAAATTAGGATTAAAACTATCCTTCTTATGGCATTTCTTCTTGCCTCTATTATTCCTATTGTTGAACTTGGGATTACCCTTGATCCTCTTATTTGGTCCTTCTCCCATTTCATGAATCTGTCACTCTTTCCTTTCCTTAGTTCTTGTTTTTTAGACTCTATTCTTCCTAAATAATTGAAGAACATCTTTTTGGTGGGAAGATTTGCTTCTTCCTGCCTTTCTAGGTCATAAGCCCCTTGCAAAGTTTTTGGCTTAAGCATATTGATTATTGTTCTTATTTTAGGGTCCAACCCTAGAATAAAATTATGCACCTTAAGGCATTTGTTGTTCTCATACTCGGTAACATACTTCAAAATTTTCACATATATTTGGAAATACATCTCTATTGAGAATGTTCCTTGTTGAAGAGTACACAATTTTTCAAAATTCTCAACATTAAATTGTTTAGTAAGACATATTTCCTTAAAATCCTCAACAAAATTATCCTATTTAAGATCTATGACTTATATCTTCTTACCTGCACTAAATATATCCCACCATTCTAGGGCTGCATCCAACAGATGAAGGATAGCCCACACAGTCTGATTCTCAGAAGAGTAATTTTTCATGGAAAAGAAGGTTTCTATTTCCTTCAACCAAGACTCAGCTGCATCCCCTCCTTTCCCATTAAATTTTGTTACCTCAAAATTCTTAAGGTCCTTTTCTAACTAAGCCTCAATATAGAATCTTCCCTCTTGGCTTCTTTGGATAAGATTTGCTTCTTGTCGACCTGTCTCATCACTAGCACTGGCTCCTCTACTGACCAGAGTATCAATAGTTTTTTGCTGCTAATCCAAATGTTCTTGAAGCAACTTAACAATGGAGGAGAGATCATCTATCCTCCCCTAAGCTCCTACTATCCATCTGATATTTTGGTTAGGGCTTACTCTTGTCTCAAATATCTTGTTGGGG
Organism: Wollemia nobilis; assembly: GCA_028583015.1. Taxonomy (NCBI): domain Eukaryota; kingdom Viridiplantae; phylum Streptophyta; class Pinopsida; order Araucariales; family Araucariaceae; genus Wollemia; species Wollemia nobilis. The sequence goes on along the minus strand of JAQPPZ010002714.1, from coordinate 2,712,758 downwards.
GTTGTTGTTTTTTGAGTTTTCTTACCAAGACCCCCAGCCTACCTAGACTTTGGTGATGCACTTCCTCCTTGTACAACTGATTTGGTTTTCTTTGATGAACTTCCTTTTTTAATAGGTTCCATTTTCTATTCATAAAAATAAGTTGGGTAAGCTACAATTATCATAATTGTACTTACATCTTGTTAGCTTCATACTACTCTATGAACTAACACACATTTATCATTACTCAACTAATAAAGTTTTAGGATCACTCTTACCTTCATGCAAGGTGTCAAACCTAGAGTGGCACATCAAGTCAAGGCTCAACCCAACACACTCCACGAAAGCTTCTAGCCCTACAACCTAGAGCTCTAATACCAATTGTAACAACCCAAAACTACCAACCCAATTTTTTTTGAAGAACACTTGCAAAACAAGGATCTCAAGGGTGAAATCCCCTTTCTATAAATACTTCAAGATTTAAGGCTTCACCACATTTGAGTTTCAAGTTACTCCATACGAAATTTAGTGGATAGGAGAGGCCAACTCCTACAAATTTTTGGGTTCACTTTACTAAACCTACATGTTTAGAAGGACTCCATAAGTGGTCCTACCACATTTCGTACACCCTCCTTGGTATAGGACCATATGACCATTATGTAGGAATTATAATTTAAGTCCTATAACACTTAAAGGCGGATGCTAATTCCCTAACCTAACTCTAGCTCCACCTAGGTAGGTTACTTTATGTATATCCTTGGTGCTTAGTTACCATACCTCCATGGGTTAACTAAGGTTATTGTCACTTCAATGACAACCAACATGATCTCCTACTTCTACATGATCGAGGAATCACCGCTACTATCTTGTGAATAGATTTTCCTACACACCTAATCCTACTCATTCAAGGTGTGATTACTCACAAGTTCCCTAGCTATTGTACACACACAAATCCTTCTAGGTTTATGATATCCTAGCTATTGCATCCTTGCAACTACTTCTAGTACTCACATCTACCTGGCTATTGTATTCATGCAACTCCTTCCAGGATTGGATTCTATGGTTTACAAGAGGAAAAATCTACCCACCCCAAGGATAGATAACAACATCATATGCCAAAGCTAAAAAAATCACTATGCATATAAGCATAATACATAATTCATCTCAATGAAAATGCACAAAATAAAATTCTCTTAACCATAATCAAACTAAGCATTTATAAAGCTTAAATCATAAATGCTTCCATCAATATTTATGCAATAGCAAGACAGTCTATATCTCTAATGTTACATACATTATCAAAATTTTAATGGAACACATTAATAATCATCTCCAGATATTACTTTAGAAAGCAATAAATGCAACCCCAAGTTGTCATTTAACAATGTACTTCCTTTTACACAAAATAATCAATATTTGATGTTTAATCATTACAAAGCTTAAATATCCATAATATAAAAACCTTCAAACTCCATGAAGCTATAGCCAAAGTTTCTTGATCCATATGTAAGTTATCAATCTCTTCATGATGAAAAAACCACCATAGTATTTAGGAGGTATAATTATGAATAAAAAAAACTCTCTCATGCAATACAACTTACAACATGCCATAATAGAGAAAAGCAAGCAACCATGCATCATAACATAAGCAACTACAATAAGATATCTCTATTTCTCTTTCAATGATTTATTTAACTATCACCAGTCTCAAGAATCAAGTAGAAGCTTTCCTTTACAATCACATAAAGCATTGGCAAAGAGAATCCACACTTCTCTTAATATGATTATTTTACTATCCAAGTCTAAAGAATCAAATAAAAGCTTTTCCTTTCAAATACACAAGTATGAAACAAAGATAATCCTATACTTCTCTTAAGATGATTCTTTTACTACCCAAGTATAAAGAATTAATTAGATTTTATTTTAACATACAAACATTAAGCAAAGATAATCCCATACTTCTCTTAAGATGATTTTTTTACTACCCAAGTCTAAAAAATCAATTAAAAGCTTTTCCTTTCAAAAGCACAAATAACAATAGTTTCCTTTCTTAATTAGCATAAGCAACTTATATAAAAATTGTTGATAAAAAAAAGGATAAAAAGCCACTTAGCATAACAATAATCAAATATTGCATCAATCAAAGGTATAATAAAGTCACCAAATAAAGCACTTAAAACAACACAAGGAAATAATCACAAAGGCTAAAACCAACTAAAATGCACAACTAAGAAGACCACAACTCATACAGACTGAGGACGCACAATAGCATAATAAAAGGCCAAAAAACATGTAAAACAAAGGTACACAACAACATAAGTGAAGGCCATAAACCACATAAAACAAGGCCGCAAAACAAATTATGCGAAGGCAAAAAACCATGCAAAACAAGAGCACACAAAAACATAAGTGAAGGTCAAAAACCATGCAAAACAAGGGTGCACAATAGCATACAAAACTCAACAAAATATTTAATAGAAAAAGTTGAGCATATGCTAAGGTTGAATACTAGACAAGCGCCAAATAAAATCATAATCAAACCAAAGGTGGTGCACTGCTGATTGACATCAATCTACATATCAAGTGCGCGCGATCTCAAATGTAATACAACATATTCCATAGGCAAGGAAAGATTAAATCAACATTAAAATGATGTAGCCAAAGGTTAAACCATAGATAACATCCCAAAACATCACACACGATGCATGCAAAAGCCTAATCTACATCCCTCAAACACTTTTCCAAGGCAATGCATAGGCAGTAGGGAACACCATCTGCCTAACCTGTGCTTATATTGGATCAAGGGGAAAAGGGTGTGCAAAAATCAAAGACTCTCCGTGAGACATCTTTTATAAGCAACAAAAACAAGACAATGCATGGAACAAGGAAAGATAAAAGTATCAAAACAATCGCCAACAACTCAACATACAATATGGGTCTACTCACACCTTACAACCAACAAAAGAGGAAGAAATTAAACACAAAGCACACTAGTAAATATTAACTAGAGAATAGTAGAGCTAACATGAGATGCAAGCAAATTCACCTATTAAAAGCTTTTCCTCTCGTTTTGGTTTATGTAGAGCTTGATTCGATCCATTATTACTTCTAAGATCCTCCTGTGCTTTCCTTCGATCCACCAGGAAAACTACAACCTTGCTCCCCCCATACACCATCTTAAAGATGATAGAGAAATGACATGTCTTGGTGCATGAGTATTAAAATAGCATCCAAGAAGACGTTCCTCCAAGCACCACTCGATTTATTAAGAGCCACTCACTCTTCTTACATAGCAAGGTGGATATTAAATTAGGTATAATTAAAACAAGTGGTTAATTAAAACCAAACATTAGAATTCAAACCTTTATTTAAATATTTTAGGCCAACCTTAGATTTAATTTCATAACTCTAAGATTAATAATAATTTCCTTCTGAAACAAAAGTATAATCCATCCAAAATAATTTACATGCCACAACAAGCATAAAAATATTCTTGCCATGTTCCACACCATTATTTTATCCTTGAGTGGGTGGCTTATTTTTAAGATAGACACAACTATCACCGACCTACTTTAAGGAGGCTCATTGCAAGCAACTTCTTGATCCAATGGTGCAAAACTTATGGAGTTAAGCAAACATGATATGCATCTACATGAAGTGTAATTATCCATGTTACTTCAAGTTGCTTGATAAACTAGTTATCATAATCATTTCTCTAAGTATCTATCTCTTGTATGTGGCTGCCAATATGGCTCCACCAAGGAGAGCACCTGGTCCTGCATCTATAAACACATTAGTAGTACCATATTTCAAGTTTCCAAAAGAAAGCATAATTCCAACATATACAGATATAGGCATTGATATTATTTAAACATTCATTCTTGTGTGCAATGATGACTTAGGTAAGTAACCTCCCCAATAATTTTCATAACTACTCAAGGTAGGTGTTGGATTATTCCTTGAGCATTGAGGAATGAGATGGTTCTTAGAGTGTTTGTAAAAAGTGGTACTTAGGGTATTTGCATGTAAATATATTTTTTAATGCTCCAAGGATGAACATTATAACCTTCTTCTTGCTTCCCACTATTTTCTAGCTCACTTCATTTCTTGGACAGCACACTACCTTCTTCTTGCACACTGTTTTGATGGCTGGATCTAGCTGTGATACTCCGAGGTTCTGTGGAGCTTTGACTGACAATCTTATGGCTGATTTGAGTGCTTCTTCTAGGTGGACATTCTCTCCAAGCTATGGCCTTGGGTATAGCACCTTTTCCCTTGTTCTCTTATGCTTTCAATGTGCTGATTGAGCACTACTTTTGTAATGTAGATAATGCCTTTGTAATAGCTCCTTGTACTTGGATTAATAATGTTGTCTTGTCCACATTGGTAGATATATATTTTGATGTTTTTTTACGTAGATAAGCACCTTCTAATGTAGATCTTAATTTTTTCCTTTCTCCATGTAGATATCAGTCGATAATAGCCTTCTTGTGCTAACTTTAATATTTTGGGTGAATGCTTGCTTCTGGGTGCTTGATTTGATGTGGAGTAATGGTGTCTTTAGGCACCTTGAGTCTTGAGAAATATGAGCTCTTAGATGGCTTTCTTCTATTGCTCAGATGATGCTACAATTTTTGTAGGTCATTGGAATATTTCTATGACACTCAATCTTGTCCTTCAAATGGTGTAAGAAACTAATGTAAACAACTTCACAAAAGTTAGAATAGAATATTCAATTTTGCACCTATCCAGTCTTCTTCTTGCAAGATTAATTTTTGCTCATTCTGATGATGGCTTCTTTGAATAATATCTTGTAGGCAGAGGATGATTCGATGTTGTCTTATTTGTTATACAACTCTCTCCTTTGTTTGGTTAATTTAGTAATGAACCCAAGCTAATAATCATGCAAATAATATGCTTTTCAAAGGAGTAATTTTTGCACTAAATTTTACCTTTAATGAAGCCTTTAGTGCACCTCGAATCTGAGACTCACCAAGTCTCGATTTGTAGCTTCTATCACTGATTTTAATGGTGGCTTCTTTTGACCATGAAATGTTGCAAGTTTTGTACGCCAAATAGTGTCTCTAGATACTTTGATAATATGCTAGTTTTGTGCCCTTGATCTTAACAATAAAAAACACAAAATATCTCTCTGAGAGTAACTAGTTAATGAACAACTAGTATAGTGCAATGAATCAATAATTACTTCAACTTAATGCACTTTAAATTTAACAATGATCTCACCTTATTGCTCCTGTAAATAACCTCTCAAATGTTAGCATATCTTAGTGATATCTTATTTATTTCATTATTTAGTTTTCATTTTAAGCATATTGTTATTTTCTATAACAATCCCTATTTTTACCTCGGGTGGTTCCACAACCTCCGGGTTTATTTTAAGCTGCAAATGTATTATTTAAATGCTGCTTCATGAATGAAATATAGTTCGCATTTCAACATGGTATCAGAGCCAGAAGGGTGAGAGAGAGAGGAGGCGGAAGCTGGCTGGTCTTGCCTGGAGAAAAGTTTTTTTTTTAAGGAAACGGAATGTTGCAGGTCTGTTTTTTTTTTTTTTTCAACGCTGGTTTGTGCGTGTTTTTTTGCCGAGCACGCCTTTAAAAAAAAAACTCAGACCCCCCTGCGCTACACACCTCATGTGCGTGTTTTTTCCCAACGCTGGTCTGGGAAAAAAATTTCCCCATGACCCCCCGCGCGTGATATATATAAAAAAAAAATTTTGCGCCCCCCCTCCCCCTCGCGTGTGATTTTTTTTCATCACGCGTGGCATCCTCCACTCCCCCCGCTGCCGCGACATGATTTTAATCACGTGCAGCCGCCTCGCACCAACCCCCCCTACCGCGACGTGATTTTAATCACTCGCAGCTCGCCGCACCACCCCCTCCCCCTCCCCTCCCCTACGTCGTGCGTCGTCGCGCGACGCACGACAGCTGCAGCCGCGCATTGCAGACGCTGTCGTGGGCCTCCCGCTGCCACCAGCCACGGAGGAAGCCGCGGCCAGGCGGCCACGCACGAGAGCAAAGGCCGGGGACCCTCCTCAAATAGGAGGGGGTCCCTGATCCTTTTGGATCAGCCCGCTAGTCCACCTGGTGGTGGACTGTGCGGTAAGGCTCAGGGAGCCTGTAGGTCGGGGGTTCAAATCCCGTCGACTCCCCCTTGGAGAAAAAAAAAGGTAAACAAATTTTTTTTCTAAAGTTTTTTTTTTATTATTATTATTTTTAGTTTTTAATTTTAATTTATTTTTCTATAGTTTTAAAACTATATAAATTAAAATTTAATTTTAATTTATATTTTCATAGTTTTTTAAACTATATAAATTAAAATTATTTTTTTTAACTTTAAAAATATATAATAATTATAAAAAATGCTTTGTTAAGAGATTTTTTAGGGGGGTATTTTTTTTTCCAAAAATCACAGGGGGAAAGTGAGTAATTTTTTGACAAGCAAATTTGGCATTATTGTAAAGGTGCTGAGTAATTTTTTGACAAGCAAATTTGGCATTATTGTAAAGGTGCATTTTTGGCTGCGCCCGACACCTAGTTGGTTATTTTTGTGGGCACTTTTATGTTGTATGTTGCATATTTCATTTTTTGCACTATAACATTAAAAGTTAAAATGAAATTCACTCTTAAGTCCCCAGAATAATTAAAACCCATCCGTGTTATCTCTATCGCCAATTGATTGGGAGTCTCATATATCTGACCAACACTAGGCCAGATATCGTATTTGCTGTCAACTATCTTTCCAGGTTCATGCAGGAGCCTAAGACTACACACTGGAAAACAACAAAATGCGTTCTTCACTATGTTCGTGGCACAATGGAATATGGCCTAGAATATAAGAGGAACAACAAATTCTTCTTACAGGGATACACGGACTCCGACTATGTCGGATCATATGATGACCATAAATCAACTTCAGGATATTTGTTTCATCTTGGATCTAGTCCTGTCTCTTGGCACAACAAGAAGCAACAGGTGGTTGCTATTTCATCAATACAGGCAGAATATCGTGTCGCACGTGAAGCTGTGTGTGAAGTGATATGGTTGCGTCGCATCCTCATAAGTATGGGTCTTCCATAAAAATCTCCGATACACTTGTTCTGTGACAACATGGGTGTTTTAAATCTTGTCAAGAATCCAGTACATCATGAAAGAACCAAGCACATTGACACACAATGTCACTTCATTCGAGACGAAGTTCCAAGGCACCGAATTCAGCTTCAGTACATTCCCACCAATGCTCAAGTTGTAGACATTTTCACTAAGGCACTTGCACGTGTCAAATTTGAATTGTTTCACAACTCTCTTTGTATTACCAACTAATGTAATCAGGGGGGATATTAGTAGTTCTTCAATTACATAAATAATGTAATAAGGGGGGATGTTAGCATATCTTAGTGATATCTTATTTACTTCATTATTTAGTTTTCATTTTAGGCGTATTGTTATTTTCTATAACAATCCCTATTTTTACCTCGGGTGGTTCCACAACCTCCGGGTTTATTTTAAGCTGCAAATGTATTATTTTAATGTTGCTTCATGAATAAAATATAGTTCGCATTTCAACATCAAAGTAGTTTCAAATGCATTAATGATCGCTACAAATTCCTTAATGTAGTCCTCTTCTCAATAATTAGATAATAGGAAGAATGTATCTAACTCCTATTAATGTGCAGGTAATGAACATTAACATAAACTATATTCTACACTTTATTTGAGGACTTAATATGCAACCTTCTATTTTACAACTTTCCAAATTCTAATAAGGTGCTTAATGAGGTTAAGTAGTAATCTGAATTAAGTTTTAAAGTAATGAACCTTTTGCACCTAAGTTGCTTACCTTTGATGATGAATATCTTGATGAGTTGATTCACCAAATTTCTTATCTGGAATGGTGGTTTCTCGCAACTGTGAATGCTTTTAGTCAACTTCTCTGAGATTGATTTCAACTTCTCCTTCAATATCTATCCTGGAACTCAAAAGTCTTGTAGCTAGTAATGCTATCTTGATTGTTGCACTTTAGTAGTCAATATATTCACTAAAATGATGTCCTTCAAGATCCCTTTTAGTATTTTGCTGTGAATCTAGCAAATATCTATCTCTGAAATGTGCCTTATTTAGATATGAAGGACAATCTCCAAATATTTTTAGATTTGGTAGGTTTCTTCTATCTGAGTTCTTCAAACAAGGCTTTATTCTCAAGAATATGAAGGTCTTTACAAATTTTCTTTTTGAAGTTTGATAAACTATTTGCAAAATCTTTCTCCTTTGGGCTTGTTGTCATATGGCAACAATTATCCTAATTCTTTTACTATCTTTAGCAGTGAATGTCTTAAGGTAGGTGCTGGATTATTCCTTGAGCGTTGAGGAATGATATGGCACTTAGAGTGTTTGTGCCAATTTAGGGTATTTTCATGTAAATATTTTCTTTAATGCTCCAAGGATGAACATTATAACCTTCCTTTTGCTTCCCACTATTTTCTAGATCGCTTCATTTCTTGGACAACAAGCTACCTTCTTGCACGTTGTTTTGATGGCTAGGTCCAGCTGTGATACTCTAAGGTTCTATGGAGCTCCAAATGACGGTCTTATGGCTAATTTGAGTTCTTATTCTAGGTGGATATTCTCTCCAAGCTATGGCCTTGGGTATAGCATATTTTCCCTTGTTCTCTTATACTTTCAATGTGCTGATTTAGCACTACTTTTGTAATGTAGATAATGCCTTTGTAATAGCTCCTTGTACTTGGCTTAATAATATTGTCCTATCCACTTTGGTAGATATATATTTTGATGTTGTTATACGTAGATAAGCACATTCTAATTTATACCTTAATGTTGTCCTTTCTCCATGTAGATATAGATCGATAATAGCCTTATTTTATTGACTTTAATATTGCAAGTGAATTCTTGCTTCTGGGTGCTTAATTTGACATGGAGTAATGGTGTCTTTAGGCACCTTGAGTCTTGAGCAATATGAGCTCTTTGGTGGCTCTCTTATCTTGCTTAGATGATGCTACAATTTTGGTAGGTCGTTGGAGTGTTTCTATGACACTCAAGCTTGTTCTTCGAATGGTGTAAGAAATTAGTGTAAACAACTTTACAAAAGTTAGAATAGAATATTTGATTTTTCACCTATTTCTAGTCTTCTTCTTGCAAGATTTCTTTCTGCTCATTTTGATGATGGCTTCTTTGAAAAATATCTTGTAGGAAAAGGATGATTCAATGTTGTCTTATTTGTTACACAACTCTTTCCTTTTCGTGGTTAATTTAGTAATGAACCCAAGCTAATAATCATGCAAATAATATGCTTTTTTAAGAAGTAATTTCCGCACTAACTTTTACCTTTAATGAAGCCTTTAGTGCACCTCAAATCTAAGAGTCACCAAGTCTTGATTTGTAGCTTCTATCACTGATTTTAATGGTGGATTCTTTTGACCATGAAATGTTGTAAGTTTTGTGCATCAAATAGTGTCTCTAGACACTTTGATAATATTCTAGTTTTGTGCCCTTGATCTTAACAATAAAAAACACAAAATATATCTTTGAGAGTAACTAGTTAATGAACAACTAGTATAGTGCAATGAATCAATAATACCCTCAACTTAATGCACTTTAGAGGTAATAATAATATCACCTTATTGTTCCTATAAATAACCTCTCAAAGTAGTTTCAAATGCACTAATGATCACTGCAAATTTCTCAATGTAGTCCTTTTCTCAATAATTAGATAATAGGAAGAATGTATCTAACTCCTATTAATGTGCAGGCAATGAACCTTAACATAAAATTTCTACACTTTCTTTGAGGATTTAAAATACAACCTTCTATTTTGTAACTTTCCAAACTCTAATAAGGTGCTTAGTGAAATTAATTAGTAATCCAAATATAGTGTTCAAGTAATGAACCTTTTGCACCTAAGTTGCTTACAATTTATTATGAATATCTTTATGAGTTGATTCACCAAATATCTTATCTAGAATGGTGGTTTCTCGTAGTTGTGAATGCTTTTAATATGCTACTCTGAGATTGATTTCAACTTCTCCTTCAGGATTTGGACTAGAACTCCAAAATCTTGTAGCTAGTAATGTTATATTGATTGCTGCCCTTTAGCAGTCAATCTATTCACTAAAATGTTGTCCTTCAAGAACCCTTTTAGTATTTTTTTGTGAATCCAAAAAATCTCTATCTTTGAAATGTACCATCATTAGCTATGAAGGACAATCTCCAAATATTATTAGATTTGGAAGGTTTCTTTTATCTGAGTTCTTATTCAAACAGGGATTTTTTATCAAGAATCTAAAGGTCTTAAGGTCTTCACAAATATTCTCATTGACAAACTATTTGCCAAATATTTCTCTTTTGGGCTTGTTGTTGGATGGCAACAATTGTCCCAATTCTTTCACTATATTTAGTAGTGAATTTCTCCAATGAGTTCTCCTAGGAACTTCTTTAATGGCTTCTACAATTTCTATAATGAGGATTTCCAAGCCTTCTCCTTGTTTCTCCTTGAGACCTCTCCAAGGTCTATAGTCTTGCAGCTTCTCTGGTCTTCTTGATGAAGCCTTTCCTTCAACCTTCAGCTAAGAAATTTTTGGCAATGAGATCTCCAAAAATCTATGGAACATGACTTTTGATAGTCCTTCTCTATCTCTTCCAAGGATGGAAGTTCTTCAATGATACCTTTGATGGGTCTCTTCAGCTTCTTCTAGAGGAAGTCTTCAATCAGCAAAGGAGATCACCAATATCCTATCTTTCATGAACTCTTCTCTAGAATCTTCTTCAAGTTCAAGGCTTCTATGGCCTTTTATTTTGGATCAAGGCTTCTATGGCATTTTATTTTACAATAAGGCTTCTATGGCATTTTATTCTAAAATAAGGCTTTTGTGGTATTTTCTTATGCAATAAGGCTTTTGTGGCATTTTCTTCTGCAATAAGGCTTTTATGGCCTTTTTTTCTACAATGTGCAGGTCTACAACAGGGCTTCCTTTAGTTTCCTTTTTCTACAACAAGATATTAGTAAGATGATTCTAAATATTATCAATGAAAAATCTTCACTAGTTGATTTATCAATCTAGTAGAATGAATGTTGAGTCCTAGTATTCACGAGTTTTTTTGCAACTCTGTGGAAAGACTCTAGCCAAATGCAATCTCAAAAATTCTAGAACTAAGATTTGCTTCTCTTCTCTATCTCTCTTGTAGCTCTCCCTAATACTATTGACCTACCGTGGCTATGATACCATTGTTAGCTTTTTATGGTGTATACCAAGGGATAATGCAATCATAGGATATAAAATATACAAAAATGTAAGATGCTAAAATATGCTATTAATGGAAAGTGACAAAAATGATACAATGCAATATGGAGGAAATGAACACTCTAGAATTGATGCTAAAGAACTACATTGTAGCCATCACCAATCTATATGGTGATCTATCTAGTATACCTACTACTACCTTCAACAATATATAGTCACTCACTGTGAGGCCCTTTATATAGAAAGATGGATTGCTTGGCCAACACTCTACCTAATTGTACAAGGGGACACCTTGCACATAAAAACTTGTGCATTTATTATATTCATTGAAGTAACTAGATAACTACCCCCTAAAGTAATCTACTACTCTAGTTATGTACCAAGGGTGGTACATTTACATGACCCAAATGATGTAATATACTCTAACAGACACACAATTACTAGAACTCTTGCATAAATTAACCCCCTATGTGAGATTTTTATCACTTTTTATTTCGTAGCTCAGGTTGTTAGAAATTGGCTTAGTTTTGGGGATGTTGTTTGAAAAAATTGTAGTTGGGGTCTTGGTCTCGAGGCTGTTCCATGGAGTCTTAGGACTCCCTTGATTTTACATGTGTCACCTACATTGATTTGTCTTGATGCTAGGTGCTTTAGTGTGTGGGATTCTAGACCCACTTTCATCAATGATTTTTTCAAGATTTTGGGAAGGCCTAGCATGTGTTCTCATTTTCAAGCCTCCTTCTGGAGTGTGAGCACTTCCACTCTCATTTTTAATCTCGTCACTCCCCTTTGTTGGGTATCTTCTATTGAGATCCTTATGCTCCCTTGGTAGACCAGTACTCTGTTAAAAAAGCTTCCCCAACTAAGTGTCTTGTGGTGGTACTCTATGAGGGTGAGCACCATGAAGCCTTCTAAGAAGTCGTCAAATAAGGATGATTTAATTATGGAGCTTGTTAGCCTAGAAGTGGATGATGATTTAAAAAATATCCTAAGACAAAGGGAAACCATCAACTATCTGGAGAAATTTAATGGGAATCATCTCCTCCTAGCCATACACTTTGACAATTCTTGGAAGAACAACAAGGTCAAAGTAGGAGAACTAGAATTCTCTATTGCTGAAGTCACTGGCCCCCTATTGACGAGACCTATCATAGCTAGGATAAATACTCATTATCCAGGGAGACGATGACCTTTCTTGATGTTGGTGAATCTCTTGAAGATTACAAGAATGGTTTCAATAAGAGATATCTTAAGGACCCATGGGATCATATTGTACTCATTGTTAAGAAATACTTTATCCTCGACAAAGATCAAGAGATGATTATGAGCTTCCACATGATGTTTATGAATCAATTCCAGAGGAAAAGAGCTATGAATGTTCTGGTGTTCTGTTCAACTCCCTAGAATGCTCAGCCTGGAACGTTTAAAGAGGTAAATTGATCAATAATTTCCACCAAAGACCTAATTAAGATTTTTTTTACTATGTTGTGGCTTCTAGAAGCATTGCAGGAGATAGCATTCTATCTGCTCTCCCAACTAATCCGATTTCTATGGTTGATTTGGATTCTTTGGAGGATTTGGATTCTTCCTCCTCAGAGATTTCTATGGTTGATTTGGATTCTTTGGAGGATTTCGATTCTTCCTCCTAGGATATTGACTTTGAATTTGATTTCAATCCAGCCCTGTAGTCAGAGCTAGAAACTCCTCTATCCGCTAGTCCTATCTTGAGTGATTCTTAGGATTCTTCCAAGAACTTGACTTCTCTTTGTTGGGTGGTAATTTTTCCCAAGTGCAAAACCACACTCACAGTTAGGATTTTCATAGAAAACCCTCTCTTGCAAAGAAGTATAAACTTCTCCAAGGTTCCTTTTACTTTAATATGTGCATGTATGTTTGTATAAATGTATCAAAAAGTGCTTGGAATACCTTAGTGCTCTGCAAAAAAATTGTTAACAAGGGGCCTGTGTTGGGATTACTTTAGTACGTTATGCTAGCATTCTTCATGAAACTCAAAAGGAAAAAAAAGTGTGATTGGCCCTCATATGACCACGATGTAGGAGTGAAATTCCTTTTATCTTAGAATGTGTTTGACAGATTTTATCTTCTTCATTAAGCTAGTTTTAACCCATGCTCCTTTATAAAACCTTTGCTTTAAGCATAAAATAAAAGATGAAGATCTGCCTCTGAGCTATGAGTATTAAATGGTGAAATGATTCCTTTTATATTGCTTCAAACATGGAAAAGGAATAATTGTGGACAACCAAATTTGTAGTTGTGATAGCCTTTGATTTGCATTACAAATAACCATCTTTAATGAGATTTATTTTCATAAAGAGAGTTGATTGCTTGAAATATCCTATCAAGTACCCCCTTCAGTGAAACTGTAATTTTCATGAAGTTACTTTATTGCTTTTAATGTAGTGACCTGTGATATGCCAAATGAATTACCCCCTTTTATAAAATTGAGATTTTCATAAAGGGAAAATAACCTATTGCTTTAAAGAATAAAAATGTAAAAGCATAAAAGTTCTGATTTCATTTTAAACCTGTGAATTTAGGCAAAATGGAAACTGCAAACATGCTGAATTGAAAATGAAAAATTCCTATTAAAACTGCAAATTCTGAATAACTTTGGAATTTTGCCTTTGCTATGAAACAAAATCGAAATTGCTTTAAATTAAATTTTAAAGCTTATTATGTAAATCTAAACTTCTGTTTTTGGATTTTATATATATATATATATATATATATATATATATATATATATATATTTTTTTTTTTTTTTTCAGACATTAACTAAAAAAAAACAGGGTTAGGGAAATAAACACAAAATGAAACTGAAATAAGAAAAATAAAATGATGTGCTGCAACTTAAAATATTCGTAAACCCTGCAATGTTAGTATCCTACACATAAAACCATCATTAGAGGGACCTGCATTCACACAATCCAGCTTCTAATGAAGTGCAATCTCCTAAGGAAAATACAATATATTGAAATAATAAACAAATTTAACCAAAAAAAACTTGCATTAAAACCTGCAAAACTCCAATAATATTATTGTGCAACAGATTTATAATAAGCCCATTAAAGTGCAAGATACAACTTCAACTATGGTATCACATAGAAAATTATCTAGCTCAGCAGAACGGAAGAAAAACCTCTCAAAAAAAAATCTCAGTGAGACTGTTCTACCTCCTTCTGAAAGTTTCCAACCCTTCGTTCTCCATTGAAATGGCGTATTTATAGTTTTTTTATCATAAAACTTCCCGCTTCTTCTGGCTTGTAACTCCTCCTCTCCCAAAACACTGTTCGTTACTTTCTTTTGTAAAGTTTTAAAATTTTGATTGGGTAACGTACATATCTCCTGGTTTCTCCTTAATTATTTCATTTACATAATGACTCCCAATGAGTAACGGTAGTACGTATATTATCAGGTAACACCAACTAACTATCCTTTTTTATATTATAGTTTTCACTGTTCCACGTGGCCAATACAAACGAGGTCGACATGGCCCACTATTTGTTCGTCTTCTTTCATAGTATATGTTCCCAACATGCTGTGTCTTTCTATGGATGTCTTCGTCCACCGTGGGTGCTCCATTTGGGCCCTGCCGAAGAAATTAATTTAAATTTTAAACTAATCCACGTTCTCGGTTGGTCCAAATCGACTGTAACTGATGCCCATTAGTTGTCGAAACCGCCAGATTTTTGCTCCTTCATTCGCCCCTGACATAGTCGAACACTACCACTGCATGTTCCTATCATTAGATACGGCCGCATCTGATGTATCTGTCGTTACACTCCACGGTGGTAGTGTAAAGGCAGATACACTACCACTCCTTCTATGTACCCGATCCATCGGGTCGTCCACCAAACTCGTACTTCCCTCCTCGAAGATCGTGCACCGCGTGAGCGCCACCGTTTTTGGGCCCTCCTACTCTTGTGCCACGGATGTTGCACCTCCGCCGAAGAAACCTGCATACAAACTTCGATTAAATTTAAACTTAACTTTAATAAAACCAACAAGAAAGAAAAACGACTTTATCCAACCTTTATGTAAAATATCCTACTTCTAATTGAAGGCTTCACGGCTATAGTGTGAAACACATTAGTCAAAAATTATAACGAAAGGATATATTAAAGAAAAGTTATCTACTTTTTTTTTTTAATTATCATTATAATATATACAATAATAATATTTTATTTTATTATTTTATTTTAATATTATTTTATTATTTTCTATTAAATTATTTATTTGTTTTACTTCATATTCCAAAACGTGGATCAAATATTTAGGAGGCTCAATCACCGAACACAAAGTAAAGCATTAAAATTAAGCTTTTCAAAAACTAAAACAAGCACTTAAACCAATAAATATATTGCCAACAAAACGAAAGCCAACATAACTCTAACATAAAACTCTTATGATTCATACTCCTGGGTACAAACCCCTCAGCAAAATTATCACTCAACGACTACTAACAACCTTAAAACCAAAAATAAAAAGGAGTCCCCAAAATTTGGGGATAGTTGTAGAGAGGCCACAACACTTTTCTGATAGGCTTGGTTTTCAGCTTTAAGTCTAGAGCTGTTTTATCTGATCCAGAGTCACTGACTAAAGTCCAAAGGACACCCCTTGGTTCAGGCACAAGGGGTAGTAGTTCCAATATAAGGAGATTTAAGCAGTTGGTTTCCAAATAGGCTTCCATAAATCCTATCAAGGTGAATAATCCTAAGAAAATATCAGTCCCGACTTTAAAGAAAATCAAAATTTTGGGAGATTTGGATTGCAAACCTCCTCCAAACTTTGAGGCTGAGGTGAAGTTTTCGCAATCAATCCCCTACACTCCTCTCAAGGCCTCGACTTTAAAACTATAGAATTCAATTTTTGATCTTATGAAGGTGGCTATCTCTTGTGTTGAAGCTTCCAAAGTTGTAATCAATGGAGACCATTATAGTCCCCATGTGGACTTGGGTACTGATAATTCAAAAAAACCAAAGGAAGGTGAGTCTGCTCTATGAGGTTTTTCTAGGTGACTAGATCTTTTTTTATCCCCTACGTGGGAGCTTTTCTGGTCTTCCTTTGCCCTGTTGTATTTCATGGTGTGTGTTTTGTTCTTTTTAGTGTGTCTTCCCTGGTGGTGTTTGAACCAGGGTTGGAGAGTTCTTTGGTTTTTTGTGTTTTTGTTGGTCAGTTGGTGCATCTTGTTTGTGTTATCTTTTTAACTCTCGAACAATCCCTTTTTGGCCCTTGGTATGGCTTGTTAAGGTTGAGGGACCCTTTCAAAACCCCTTCTACCTTTTATAAAAAAAAAAATTATTATTATTGCCCTTATTAGTGTTTTTTTCATTATCAAAAAAAATATCTAAAGGTTTGAGAGAATTTAAATAAGTTTTTGTATTTCAAATTCTAATTTTCAATAGTGGCATCCTCTATGCATTTTGATTATCTATCTATCTATTGATAAACATATATATTCAACAAATATTTGCAAAAAGTTTCACAAATAATAAAACTTTTATACATTAATTAGTATTTACAAATGAATATCTTTAATTAAATTTAATGTTTGAAAATATTTACATAATTGCAATCCTTCATTCTATCTATTTCTTGTTCTTTTTGCTATAAGCTCTAACAATCTAGTTAAAGTTGCATTATAAAATATGATGTATTGCCCTTTTGATTTGATGGTCCAATAATTCTATGATGGTTAAATTACAAAATTAATGGTTGCATTTTCTTTTATGAATATAAACGTATTTAATAATAATATTATATTTAGAAAATATTATGCTCATTAGCCAAAAAAGTAAGTGAATGATTTACTAAAAATGATTAAAAATAACAAATACTAATACATCGACTAAAAGCTTATGTGATGTGATATACAAAAATAATTATTACAATTGATCTCCTAGTTAGATTTCATAGTACTTTCTAGAAACAAATGTAATGAAACATTACCCAATATTGCTTGAAAATAAATACATATAGAACAAAGAATGAAGAACACATAATATATAGTGGTGTGCATGGACACCAAATATTCTCACTATCAAATAAATTGAATAATACTTCAATTGATAGCAAAATGGTTGTTATGAAGGGATATTTATACCCAAATATAGGATACCTTTAGGTCAAGGTTGTGAGATTAATATTTAGAATAAAAAAATTAAAAACTAGTTTAAAAGTATATTTTTTAATGTTTGCATGGGCCCAGAGGGTAAATATGATCAATACAAATACAAAATTTTTTCATGGTCTCAAGAGAAGCTTAACGACCACATATCCAAACATCCCCTTTTAAGCTAACTAAAGGACACAAAGAGAGATCCTTACTTATCACCCCCCTTAAGGGATACTCTCCTACCCCAAGTAGTTTCCACATGTAGATAAAAGTGGCCTTAGACATTATCTTGTTCAAAATGTCCACTGTTTACTTTGATGAAGGTAAAAAAAACTATATCAAGCATCTCATATGAACGAAGGCATATCATAAAGTGCTTCAAACTCTTGATGTAATTCATTCATTTATGAAACAATATATTATGGATGAGTTGAATGATACTTTGATTGTCACATCAAAGAGTGACTAGATAACTATGAAGAATACCAATCTCCTTCAAAATCATAATCATCCATTAAAGATGCTAAGTTATCTCATTGAAAGCACAATATTTAGTCTCCATGGAGGACTAAGATATATTGGATTAGCATATAGAAAATCAAGAAATTTGGCTAGATCCCAAATAGAACATAAAGCCTATGGTCAACCACCACTCATCCAAATCACTAGCTCAATTAACATCTAAAAATATTATCAAAATTGGAGAGGAGCTAATGGAGTAGTGAATATCCATTTGATAGGTTCCTCAAATATATCTAAAAATACTCTTCACTATTGTCTCATGACTCTCTTGAGGTGCTTGCATATACCTAGAATAATAATTAACAACAAAAGATATATCAAGTCTAGTGTGAGTAAGGTAGGTAAGTCTTGATATAACACAAAATCTACCAAAGGAGTGGTACAATTAGCTCAAAGTTTTAGGCATGAAAAAAAAAGAGTTTGAGTGGACTTGCAATTCTTCATCTTTAAACATTTAAAAAGATCCAAAATATACTTGGGCTATAAAATGGTGATGCTAAAATTTATCTTATCAATTTGAATCCCCATAAGGTAATGCATAATTTCTAAATCTATCATATCAAAAGTTGAATGAAATTGTGACTTCATATCATAGATAAATTTAGAATAACTATGAGTGATGATAATATCATCAACATACAAAAAAATCATCCAAGTTGTTTTATCCTAATGATTGATGTGAACATTGTGCTTGTTCTCACAATGTTGAAACCCATAACTAAGGATAAAGAAATTAATCTTATCATATCATGCAACAAGAGCATGCTTAAGTCCATATAAGGACCTAGTTAGATGACAAAATAATGGAGTAGGGCCCTCAAGCTCAAAACCAAGTGGTTGTTGCATGTAGATATCCTCCTTATCTCTCCATGTAGAAAGATACTCTTCATGTCTATTTTATGTAGCTTCCATCAATATGGTGTAATAAAGAATCATCTTGACTAAGTACATCCTAGTCACTGGTGCAGATGTTTAAAAATAGTCCACTCTCTCCTATTGAGAGAATCCCTTAATAATAAGGAATACCTTGTGCTTCTCAATGGATATGGATATGGATGAGGATGGTTTTCAACTTCCAAAAAATAGGTCTAGATGAATGAAAGTAAATAAAAAATGGAGACCAGTAAGTATATTTGAAGAAATAACAATTATTTTAATGCTTTAGCCCATGAAGAAAAAGCAAACTAGAGCTTAAAGGGCATGGTAAAACAGGATTAGAATATTAACAAGGATTCATCTACTAAAAATGATACTTATTTGTGGATGAAAATTCCTCCTGGACCTAAGGAATTGACGGGGACCACAAAATCACTCAGACCAAATTCCTCAAAAACTCATTCATTAAACTTGGAAAAATATTACAACACTAGCCCGCAGGCGTAGTTTTCTTTTCCTGGTGCAAGCTACCTCACTTTCGGTGATCTGCTTATCCTCTCCGAAAGAATACATCCTCCCAATCTCTAAAACTCGCCTCCTCTCCCCCTCATCCTCGTGACTATCACCTTCACCTCTTTTATCCTAACTGGCAACTGCCACACATTGATGAGCCGTCTGAACATCTCTGACCTCTAGGCGCAGCAGTCGAGTGGCCGCCATGCTCAACAAACTTATCGGGTAAGAAATCATGCATTGATGAGGCCTTTGACCGCCTTGGGAAACACCGTTTGGGAACGCATGCCTTTTCGAATCGTGAACTAGTAGTATGTCACGATATTGCGACATGTCGTGATATCACGACATTTTTCTCCTTCGTTGCCTTTCTCTTCTTCGGGTCGTGATATCGTGACATGTCGCGATATCACAACATTTCTCCTCCTCGCTGCCTTGTTCTTCTTCGGGTCGTGATATCGTGACATCTTTCCTTTTTGACTCTTCTTTCCTCCTTTCGGTCACAAAATCGTGACATGTCACTCTCTGCTTCCTTCTCGCCTCTTTGGGTCGTGAAATCATCATGAAATTGCGACAGCTTTACCTTTCGCTTTTGCTCTCTGCTTCGGGTCACGAAATCGTGACATGTTGGGATATTGTGACAGTTTTCTTCCTTGCTTTTGCTCTCTACTCTGGGTCACGAAATCGTGACATGTCGCAATATCACGACAGTTTCCTTCCTTGCTTTATTTTCTGCTCCTTCGGTCGCGATTTCACGACATGTCACAAAATCGTGACATTTTCTCTGCTAGCCCTTCCTGTTCTCTTTCGATCGCGATTTCGCGACATGTCACGAAATTACGACATTTTCTCTTCTGGCCCTTCCTGTTCTCTTTCGGTCACGATTTCACGACATATCGCAAAATCGCAACATTTTCTTTGGATGCCCACTCTCTCCTATTTCGGTCACGATTTTGCGACATGTCGCAAAATCGTGACATTTTTTGCGAACGCCTTCTCTCTCTTGCTTTGATCACGATTTCGTGACATGTCGTGAAATCATGACATTTTTTGCGGATGCCTTCTCTCTCCTGCTTCGATCGTGACATGTCACGAAATCGTGACATTTTTTGTAGGTGCCTTCTCTCTCCTGCTTCGATCACGATTTCACGAAATCGTGACATGTCGTGAAATCGTAAAATTTTTGCTCTGCGCCTTCTCTCTCCTTCCTGAGTCACGAAAATGTGACATGTCGTGATATCGCAACACTTTTCCTCCTTTGCGCTTTCTCTCGTCCTTTGGTCGCGATAATGCGACATGTCGCGATATCACGACACTTTTCTCTCTTGCACCTCCTCTTGTCTTCTGGTCACGAAAATGTGACATGTCACGATATCGCGACACTTTTCTCTCTCTCGCCTTCTCTCAGCTTTTGGTCATGATAATGTGACATGTCGCGATATCGCGACATTTTTTTCTTCTTTGCCGACATGTCACGATATCGCGACATTTTTTTTTTTTTTCTCCTTGCAGCATTTTGCTTTCCCTTGGATGCTCCTGCATCAGGAATGTGTCTCATTAGATGTTGAAGACTCTCTTGAAGTACCATGCACCATTTGAGAGTAGAAAAGTGGTAGAAAAAAAGTAGTGTTAGATGTTAATACCTCTACCATTAATAAGAAAATACTAGAAAATAAGTATGATAAGTCAAAAGCTTTCTTAGCAAATCTAGGAGAGGATAAATCTAATAAAAAGAATTTTCTTGAAAGAATATTGAGGAATAGAATAATAAAATCTACTTTTGATACTAGTAAGCCAAAAAGAGAAAAGCCTTCAAATTATCAAGCGAGAGTGAGGGAAGCAAGAGCAAATATAGAGAGAGGAAACTAATCTAAGTTGGTTGAACTTATTTGTACCAAATAATAAAATGATATTGGTCATTCCTAAGAGGGTCCAACCACCCCTAATGAGACATGACTACCATCTCATGCAATATAAGGGGTGTTAATGCTCCCTCAAAGTAGAGTTGTATTAGATATCTTTAATTAAGTAATAAGCATGATATTCTTTGTATCCAAGAAACTAAAATGATAAAGGAAGGAGCTTCCAAAACTATGAAATTAGTATGGAAGAGATGTGAACGGTATGCTATGGATTTAGGAGTAATAGGGGAAATTTTAACATGTTAGAATCTAGTTAGAACCTCCTATGAAACTATTCATAAAATTAGGCATTGGATAGACTCATTAATGACATGCTACTTTGCAGATATTCATTTCATATTTCTTAATGTCCATGGACATACAACTTAGTTAGGCAGATCAAAATAATGGAGTGGGGTTGAAGCCTTTATGAGAAGTAAAGACCAAGAAACCCAATTCACGGTCATAGGATATTTAAATGCCATAGCTAAGTTGGATGAAAAATTTAGAAGAATTAAGAAAATAACCCAAGATATGAGATATTTCTCAAATTTGATTCAAAACAATAATCTATTGGAGGTTGAGTTTAAAGAGGACAACTATAAATGGACTAACAATAGGATAGGATAGAACCTAATACCAAAAAAAATAGACATATGTACACTCTTAGATCATTGGCTAGATGAAGGCACTTGTGATAAAACTAATACCTTGACAAGGATTGGTTCAAATCATGAACCAATAAGGGTTAAAATGGTGGTAAGTGAATTCAAAAAATATCATCTTTCAAATATGAGTAGATATGGGAAAACCATCCTCAATTTGTTGATATTGTAGCGCAGACATAGAATTCTTCAGGAAACAATGGGTTGTACACACTTCCAAAATAATTTGAATCAATAACATCTATATTAAAAGAATGGAACATGAATATTTTTAAAAATATATTTACAAAGAAATAACTAAAATAGAAACTTTCAAAATTGCAAAAAGGTGAGCACAATAATCCAAGCTTGGAGGAAAGGGAGTTTATTAGTGAATATCATAATATTTTGAGTAAGGAAGAGAAATTTTGGAGATTAAAAGTGAGATGGAATTGGCTCAAAGAAGATAAAAACACAATCATTTTTCATAGGATGTCAATAATATAGAGATAAACATCCAAAATTAGTAGAATTAAATCAGTATAAGAGGTTTGGATTGAAGACCAACGTAAAATCAGAAAGGAGGTAAGACTTTTTTACTAAAATATTCTAGGATTAGAGAATATCCAAATTCCTTATGATAAACTATTGTAAGAAGTACTTTCAATTATATAAATGAAGATAACAACAAACTGATGTACCCTATTAATCTGGAAGAAGTTCATTTAGAGTTTTTATTTTCCAATAAGGATAAATCCCCAGGTCTAGATGGAGTCTCTTTAGCATTCTATCATCATAATGAGGAAATAGTGAAGGATTCTTTATTGGTGGTAGTGGAAAAATCTAGGATAAAATAGTACATACCTTATAAAATAAATGCAACATATCTTACCCTGATTTCAAAAAAGAAGAATGCAAAATTGTTTGATTCACTTAGTCCCATAAGTCTATGTAATATGACATATAAAATAATCTTCAAAGTTATGGAAAACTGGTTAAGACCACTATTAGACAAAATTATTTTATGAGAGCAAGGATGATTTGTGAAAGGGAGACAAATTCTAGATAGGATCATAGTAGCTCATGAAGTAATGCATTTAACAACTTCTAGAAAAGAGAGAGCAATGATCTTAAAACTTGATATGAATAAAGCCTATGATAGGGTTAAATAGGATTTTATTTTTGTAATATTAGAAAAGTTTGAATTTGGAAATAAATTGGTCAAATGGGTTAAAGCTTGTGCCTCTATAGTATCATATTTAGTGTTAGTCAATGGTCTAATAATAGAATCATTTAAAGCCAAGAGGTGTCTTAGACAAGGAGATCCTCTATCACCATATATGTTCATTATTATGGTAGAGGTATTAGGAAGGAACTTGAAGAAGGAATACAAATATGGGCTAATAAGCAGACTTAAGGCTAGTAATAACATCAACAACATCATCCATCAATATTTTGTAGATGATACAACCTTTTTGGGAAGGTGAGGAAAAAGAAGGCTAGAGGTTCAAATAATGTATTAAAGAAATATGAAAGAGTGTCAGGATAGAAAATTAATAGAACATAATCCAAAATTTAATTCCTAAACATTCCATTTAGAATCAAAGTAGGGATATATAAGTTACTTCAAATGGAGGACGTAAATTTACCAGTAAAATATCTAGGGATGTCTGTATTTGAGGGGAGAATGAGGATAGAATTGTGGAATCTAGTTATAAGTAAAGTTCAAAATAAACTATCAACATGGAAAGGTATATGGTTATCATTAGTAGGAAGTGTGCAACTAACTTAATTAGTCTTACAAAGCATTCCAATATATTATATGTTCTTGTATATTATATCAAAATTGGTATAAAAAAGTTTAATCTATATTATGCAATCATTTTTGTGGTCAGGATTACATGATAAAAGGAAATTTCCTTTGGTGAAATGAAGTAAGGTGTGTGATGATAAAACTAGGGGAGGTCTCAATTTAAGAGTTCTTATGGATGCAAAATTATATCTAAGGGGAAAAGTAATTCGGATATTGTACAAAGAGATTCAAAGACAATGGGCAATAATTGTTCTAAGTATGTTGAGCCCAATGATCCAAGCCTAGTATTCACTACATTCTCACTACCAAATGGTTCTACACTATGGAATGGTTTACAAAATTAAATTGATCTAGTGATTAAAGGTCTAATATGGGTGGTGAGAATTGGAGAAAAAATCTATTTGGATGAATCCTTGGTGTGATAAAAAACCACTCAATATAGATCCAATTTTAAAACCATTGACGAGATTACTTCAAGGTAAATATGGTGATAGGGTTTCAAACATCATGTACAAAGATCAAGAAAGAAGATACAAATGAAAAGAAGATTTTTTATAAATATATCGAACATTGTTGTTAAGAGGCAGTTGAGAAAAATGGTAACAACAATGATTATTTCAAGGTAAGCCAAGGATAAGCTGATTTAGAAGTTGAATAGCTCAAGAAAATACACAACAAGAAAAGGATATAATGTAAAGCACCAACAAAATAGGAATATTATAAGTATATGAAGAGATATTTGGGATGGCTTGAGCATTCCAAAAATTAAAATGTTTGTATGGCGATTAGGTCATAGGGAGAATTTATCCTCAGATAACCTAATGAAAAGAGGTTTGCATGGCCCCTCAAAATGTGTTCTATATAAAAAGGAGAGTATAGACCATCACTTGGGAAACTATTCAATAGTTTGGGAACTATGGGAATGGATTCTTAATATATTTTTTAAATGCATTGTGATGAATGGTAGAATTGAAGAATAATTAAATCAATGACAAAGCACTTTTAAAAGTTAGGCATTATAAACAATCTAGGATACATCAAAAGATACAATACTTTGGACTGTATGGATAGAAAGAAACAAAAAATATTTAAAGGAAAAAAAAGCAGTTAAGAGGTAATGAAAAAGAAGATTGTTTAGCCATAGAGGAGTCTAAACCAACACTATAAACTCACCCAATCCCTAATATTTAAGTAGAGTGACTCTATATATGGAGATGAGTCATTGCATGGAATTATGATATTGGGTACATGAGAAATAAAAGGAAGGCAAAAATATAAAGTGGAAACCACCAAAAGTGGAGTTGGTCAAATTGAATTTTGATGGAGCATCTAAAGGAAATCCAAGACTAACAAAAGGAGGAGGAATAATTAGAAATAATAGGGGTGAGATTTTGTCACATTATGCTTTTAGTAGTGGATTTAAGACAAATAATGAAGTTAAAGCTTGGGTAGTTTTGGAAGGGTTAAAAATATATGGAGAAACAAAATGGAATAGAGTATGGATGGAAGGTAATTCACTAACGGTAATAAATACAATTATGAGGAAATAAAATGCTCAATGGAACATACAAGAGATCATTGTGTAAATACAAGACCTTGCTATAGAGTTTGAAACTTAAAGTTTACACATATGTTAAGGGAAAGGAACAAATGTAGGGTTATGCATATCCAAAATATAATTATATAAAAAAAAAGATGAATCAATTTCAAAATCCAGGTGAATCCTGGCCAAATTCATATAGAAGACATGGTGAATTACCTTAATTTTTCATAGAAAATTATAAAACAGTGGTGAATTTAAAATTTATGGTTGGATCGGGTGTAAAACAAGATCCGGTTATGGTCCAGGTGTAAAACGAGATCCAGTTATGGTTTGGGTGCAAAAAATGGTCTAGTATCATAAAGGGTGTAGAAAATGGTCTGGCCTTGGATTGGGTGTAGAAAATGGTCTAGCCTCAGATCGACTGCAAAAAATGACCTAACCTTGAACCGGGTGCAAAACAAGGTCTGACCTTGAATCGGGTGTAGACAATGGTCTGACCTCGAATTGGGTGCAAAAAAATGTCCAGCCTCGAACTGGGTACAGACAATGTTTCAACCTCAGATTGAGTGTAAAACAAGGTTTGACTTCAAATCAGGTGTAAAAAATGGTCCAACCTTAGACCAGGTGAAGACAATGGTTCAACCTCGGATCGGGTGCAAAACAAGGTTTGACCTTCGACCGGGTGAAGACAATGATCCAACCTTGAACCGGGTGTAATACAAGGATTGGCCTCAAATCGGGTGCAAAACAAAGTTTGGCCTTAGATCGGGTGCAAAACAAGGTCCAGCCTCAGATCGGGTGTAGATAATGGTTCAATATCAGATCATATGCAATATAAGGTTCGATAATAGATCAGGTGTAAAACAAGGTTTGGCCATAGACCAGGAGCAATACAAGATCTTATCGTAGACCAAGTGTAAAACAAGATCCAACCGTAGACCGGGTGCAATACAAGGTCCTGATGTAGATCGGGTGCAATACAAGGTCTGATTGTAGATCAAGTACAAAACAAGATCTGATCGTTGACTAGTTGCAAAACACATTTTTATCGTAAACCTGCTTCCACTTATCACATGATCGATCACCCATATTGCATGTCCAATAACATGATATCACATGTCCACCCCTTCTATTCTATTTATAAAAGGACATCAACTGTTATTTTTCCACTTTTCATTTCTATGATTGCACCCGACCATAACGAACCGTTACCCAACAACCTTTCCAATCCAATTTCTCTACTTCCACAACTTCTAGCAATGGCCACCACTTCCACCCCTACTACAAAAATTGTATTCAAAAATCTTTCTTGCTTTGTAATTTTAGATTTGTTAACAACCCCAGGTTTGAAATTTTTTGTGGGTAGATGATGCAGGTTTGATGAACTTGATTTCAATGCCCCAAATCAAAATAGATAAAACCCTTCTGCACAATATCATAGCCACTTATGACCATGACCATGCCATAATGAACATGCAATTACGAAATAGAAATTTGTCGTTCATAATAACGCCTACAGATATTCAGAGATTGACAGATTTTCCTTTCAAGGATTATCCTCCAATGACACCAAAGTTCATGTTATATCCAGATTATAGAGGTTACCTCAAGATGACATACAATATTAGTATGGAATTGTTGTCAAGCATAATTCTCGTTACTTAGATTCTTTTAATGTTTAAAATTTCAAATTTGTAATTTGTTTTCTAATTTTTTTGTAGCTTTCGCCACTAAGTCAAAAAGAGGGTTAGCAATCACCTCTTTTTTATTACATGGTGGAATCGGTAGCCGCCACGAATCCGGGAAGGCTGCCCAGCTTTTATGGTTGCCACAGTATTCTGCATTGTCTGCCTTGGAAGTCGCCACACAAATCTTCGCACAGTCTGCCCCTATAACCGCCATGCCACAATCATTTTAAACCTTTTACATCACTGAAAGCACCAAGAAAGGGACAAGTGTTCAGTCCGGTGACACAATCACCTCTTTTCAACATCCAACTCTAAAGGACATTATTGAGTTCTTCCAGTTAAGACTAATTTTGCATGGAAGAAAAAAAAAATAATATTGAGCACTAACCTATATAGTTCATTGTCTGAACCATGAGAAGTTCGATTGGTGCACATATATTTTAGATCATATCAAAACAAAGTTGCATGACATCCAAAAAAACATAGCATCCATTGTGGGTAACATTAATTATATTTTAGCACTGTAAGTTGAAAGTTTTTATAATTTATAATATAATCCTATACCAACTGTAGTGCATCCAACACTAAACACCATTGCCATGACACCCCAATAATTAAAGGTAAAAATTGCATATTTGACCATCAAATAATATTTTATATTTTAACACGTTTTCATTTTTTAATTTTTATTTTCATCTAAATGTAGAGTAGGGCAGCCACCACAAGGAATAAACATGATGCTACCTTAAGGGATCACAGGGTAGAGCAAACTAGTTATTCTAAAGATACTACATCACAAGTATCACCATTGTAGAGGCTACATAAATGTTTGAGGCAAGCCGCTTCTCTTGGGGGTTCTTGTGCACCTAGGTTTGTACAAAATGTGCAGGCTGAATCTAGTGAGGCCTCCTCTACTACACGTAAGTTTTTATTTTTACCTTTGATCTCTATTTTTTTAATTAAAATTATAATAATTTTTATTAAATGTTTTCATATGTTTTTCAAAATTCTGTCCCATCCCCATTGGCACCCAAATTCATCAGATGTTATCATCTCCAGGTAAATCAATGTGTATTTACTTCGAATTAAGATATATATATAGATATAATTTTATTTTCTGAATAATTCTACTAAAATTTTATTTACTATTTTTAGGTGCCTCTCAATGACAACTTATGAGAGGTCATATGATGCCGCCACCACCTCCACCACAACAACGAAAACCTATGCAAATGAGAGGCCAAATGTAGGTTGGATTTGGAAAATAACTTTTTCACAGAGATTGCGAGGGGTAGCACCAAGTCAAACTGGGCATGCATTCTTGTCTTTTACATTTAATACAACTTCACAGGCACCAAAAGTTTCAACCGCAATATTAGATAATATCCCACTCAATAATAATTTTATGTTGTAGGGAAGTATTTCAGGCTTGAAGGCAATATATTTGCTTCAAGATCCACAAGGTGAAGCACAACAAAGAGAAGCCTCTATAGCTGAGTAGATGGCATTGTCATCTCCTCAAGGAAATGACCCTCATCCTCAAACTAAGGATGAGATTGTAAATTTTGCTGAAAATATTTTAATGGTTGAAAATACTAAAGCAACCATAAAAACAAATGTGTTTAGAGATTTGCAAGTGATGAAGGATTGAGAATATTGGGTCAAGGTCCTTATAAAGGAAATTAATGCCCAATATAAGAACTTTTCTAAAATATAATCAAATTTTTCTCTAGTTGAGTATGAACCAAAAAATTTTGGTGGCCTGCTAGATCAGGCCACATTAGGATCAATGAAGTCCACTATTTTGTATGATGATGATATTTTAAATATTATGGTTAGTAGAATAGAGAATATTAATGTTGAAGCCTAAGCCTTTTATAACCAATGGGCTTTCGATAAGAAAAAAGTTGTAGTTGCTAAGGTTGCAAGGGATGTGGCTAAGGTGAGCAAATGTTTTTTTATGTTTTTTTTTTTTTTTTAGTAAAAAAAGTTAAATTTTTCATATAACTCTTTTGAATTATGTTTTCATTTTATTTTTGCAATCAAATTTTGATAACTTAAAAAAAAAGTTAACAACATAGAAGTTAATATCGAGGCGACAAAGAAATTTCTAAAAAATGCAATGGAAATGAAGAAAAAAATACAAACAAAAGTGAGGGATAATAATATTTTAAGAAGATATATCAAGGAAAAACTCAACCAAGATGTGGATCTTGTACTACAAGAGCAAAAGGGAAAGAACCACTTTCAACAGTACTAGAATATCCAAACAAAGAAGAAGTCATATTGTTGGGGAGTATTGAGAAAGTACAAGAAAGCCTAGTCAGATCTGGAGCACTGCTAGAATAGGGTGTCAAGGAAGGACAAAAAGGAAAGGAACATGCAACTCCAAGTGAAACTGAGGCAACAAACCCCTAATCAGATATTTAACAAACTGTGAAATATTTTCAAGTTGACTATAGTCAACAATTTTGTACAATGTAATATATTTTTAATCGAATTAATAAAAAATGCATTTACTAATTTTGTGTCTTTCATCATTCAAAGGTTGTTTCCATTTATAATTTTGTGTTGATTTTTTATATTATGTCTATCCAATATTATTTACTATGTTCATCTCAAAAAACAAAAAAAATATTATTGTTGGTTAATAATTATTTGTAAAGTAAAACATAACAATACATCAATATTCATACATTAACAATACTAAGATATAAAACATAACAATTTATAAATGAAGGTAGTTGAGACACTATGATATAAAACATACAATTTATGAATAAATAAATTTTGTGAAATCTAATAAATCTGAAACAATATTTTGAAATTTGATATCAAGTGAAGTCAAATTTATCATTGTTGTAAAATCTTCAAAAATTTACAATTTAGGTAGCTAAAACAAACACTTCTCAACTTGTCCATAATAGCTATTGAACATAGCGGATATCTGTCTCCAATATATGATCACTACAACCATCATTATCCTCCTTATCGTGTTTATTAGTGATACCCCTTCTATTTTCTAGATACTTCTAGTATGCCAATGCTCTGTCATAGAGAAATTTGTCCAGCTCATACGATGACACATAAATTCTCAAACAATTTTTCAAATTTTTTTCCATCCTATTATGGAGTTTAGATTTAACAAAAGATAGTGCACTAAAAACCCTCTCATATTCCAAAAATCCCAAAATCATTGTTTGACATAATTCATATAAAAAATATATATTCACTTATTGTATCTTGTAAGACACTACTTTGATACAATTTTTACCACAAACGTGGAATGTAACCAGGCTCATTGATGTTAACCATTGTACTTCCAAAATACGATGATTGTTGTCTTAAAAGTTCTTTTTTGAGAATACCTTTGATTTCAACACCATTGACTTCCACACTTTTACTAAAATGCTTACTAAGTATGCCCATATATTTAATAAGACATTCATGTATGGATTTGTAGTCAATACAAGGACTCCAAAATAGAGGGTTAACCACACTCATGGTCTCAAGCAACTCATCTCTTTGAAACTGATCTCTTATTTCACTTGTTAATGATTCTGCTATTTTTAACAATTTAATCTTAGTATTGTGTAAAACAACCTCAAATCCATTGTGTGTTATGGGAACTTGTTCAATATCATCTGTAACTATATTTGACCACCTTTCAAAACTATATAGAGGTATCATTTTTTCATGAACTTTAATACAAATATGATCATTAAAGTCAAACTTCAAAAACTTTGTGGATTGTTCACATTAGTTAATATTCTCCAACTATCAAACAAGGGATCTATAAAATTCCTTCGAAGACATTTTTGGCTCGTCTTTCATGCAAACCTTGTGGAGAGTAAACTGAAAACACAAGTACCATTTGAATGGGAATAAACTCCCTCTCACTTTAGGATCTTGCTGGATATCCAAGTGTGAGTTACAAAGTCGGGTTGAATGATATCCTCTTTTCCACTTCTGGAATAGTTTCAAGTGAATTGTCTATATACCTCCAAGGGGGTTCAACTTCCATTCGTTATTGATTGGTTCATTAATCAAATTTACATTTATAAATAGATCTAGCTCTTCGAATTTTAACAGATTAAAAGAATACAAAATTTTAAAGAACATAAAAAATGGATCTCTTTAAAGTAAAAACAGAGAGGGTAAGGTAGGGTAGAAAGGATGTGAAACTCTGTAATTTTAACTATTAATTATCCATTTAACTTGACATACTGTTATGTTTTTCCAATCGTAACCAATAGAATAATAAACTATCTAGATTTCTAAGATCAATTTATTATCTAGAAAGGGGTGAAACAAGTTTATAGAACAAATCAATTTATTTAAATCATAATTTTCCTTGTAACTAACATGATGTATCTGTGGATAGCAAATGCTCATGCACACAGACTAGAGCTATCAATTCCAAATCCTTAAACTATGGATTTAAAAACTCTCTTAGGATAGTTTAATCATTCTAAAGATTCAATATTGCTAGGATGATTTTGCCAATAGCATAGCACACGTAGTAAAACTAGAGCCAATAGAAAAAGAACTAAATTTCAAAATGAGTAAACCTCAATGAAGCTCTTCACATCAACAACATGCCAAAATCAATTAAACTCATAACAATTATTATTACATACATTTCAATGAAAAAAAGAATAAGGAAGGAAAGCATCATCAAAACTTAAGAAGTGGATTAAGCATATGGCTATGCCACTTCAGAGTAACGACACCGCAAAATATCCTATGTCAATAACAGATGAGTTCTTCAAAAAATATATTTTCAAAAAAATACTCTGCATACTCTGCATGTTCACTCTACAACTCTGCATGTGGGAGATTGACTTTGCATGTGTGAGATCCAATTCACTACGGGATTGATTTTGTTCTACGTGTGCTTTAACACCGCCTTGGGCAGGGGTAAGGCTTTTTTTAATGGCGGCCGCTCATACGGCCCCCTCAATTGATACTGCAGTGGATGGAGCACAAGATGGCACTAGGGAAACATCCTCGGAAGCTTGTTCTATAGAATTTTCACGAGGTAATACATCTGTTCCCACTGTGGTCATTCCTATTCAAGAATTTCATTCTGCATGCCAATGGTTTGAGTCGCATACTTTAGTGGGCTATTTTTTGGGTCGTATCCCGAATGACACACTTCTACGTACTTGGGTTAATCAAATCTAGAGCCCTTATGGAGTTAAGGTCGACAATGTCCAAAATTTGACTAAGGGGTATTTTCTCTTTCGTTTTGTGGATCCCGCTCATGTACGAAAGGTGCTCAATAAAGGTCCCCTGGACTGTTCAAAATTCGTTGCTTATTCTGCAACCATATTCCAAGGATTTCCAAGTTGGCAAGGTTGCTACCCTTGAGGTTCCTGTGTGGGTGGAATTCCCTAGTCTTCCAATTCCTGTCTGGAACTTCTTGCCTTCCTTAGTTGCTCCATTGGGTCATTTTGTTTGTTTTGAACCCCGTTCATTTTTCTCTGCTCGCCCCACTCGTCGTGTGTGTGTCAAGATTGATCTGACTAAAGACTTGCATGATTACATTGATATTAAAATTGGTGATTCCATTCTGCATCAGAGGGTTCAATATATTAATCTCCCCGATACTTGTTATCGTTGCCAATCTAAGGGCCACAAAATTAAGGATTGCCCTCTCATGATGGGTAAGTTTAATCAAGTTCCTGTCTCTTCTGCAAATCCTCCTCCTGTTCAAGCATCTGGTGCTACTGGAGAAACCTCTCAAGCGGATTGGCAAGTGGTTACTCGTCGGCATAGTAAACAACATCCATCGGCTTCCTCCCAGTTCTTCTCACCCTCCTTCGAATTCTACTGTTCCCCTGCTCCCTACTCCATCTGTTCTTCCTTCACAGATCCCCCATTTCTCCTCCTTCTTCAATTCCTCCAATTTCTAATTCCTCTCCCTCTCTAGTTCTTCCCCATGGTAATTCTCTTCGGTCCGGATCTTCTTTTGCCTCGCTTGTTGCAGACAATTCTATCCCTACTACAGTTAATGGATCCTCTTCTTCTCCCGAAGAGTTTGTTTTCTCTCGTTTTCCAACAACCTATTGCAGAAGATCGACAGGTTTACAAGGCTCGTCGCTCTCGCAGTCCACTGAGAGTTGCGCGTAATAGACATTCTGATAATATGCATCCACTTGAAGAAGGGAATTTTGGCAAGAATTCTTTTGGGGCCCTAGATGCTTTGGAAGACTCAGAGGATGTTTTGGAGGCAGCCCACCCTAACCAATCCTCATGATTTTCTTCTCCTGGAATGTTAGGGGTTTGACGGACCCAACCCAAAAATATACGGTCCGTAGCGAGTTAGCCAATGTTGCTCGTTTGTTTGGTGCTCTAGATTTTGTCTGTTTGCAAGAAATTAAGATTGCTGGATTTCTTCTGCAGTTGTACATGTAGCTTTTTGTGGCCCCATGGGCGTTTTTTGCTACTCATCATTCCCCTGGAAAAGGAGCCATCACTTTCATTGCATCTAAGTGGCAGTCTAATATTGTGACTTGGGGTGTTGATCCTTCACATCAAGCAATATGGGTTTTGTTTGAGTTCAACGGTAAACCTTTTGGAATTATTAATATTTATGCTTCCAATGATGCTCCACTTCGATGTGCTTTATGGCGATGGTTAGCTTTTTCCATGCCTGCTGCCACATGGATTCTTTGCGGTGACTTTAATATGGTTGAGAAAGCTTCTGACCATTTCAGTCACGTGCCAATGAGATGGTGTGCTGGTGAGCGTGAAGCCTTTTACTTTATGAAGAATAAATTGGCCCTTCATGACCCCAATATTTGTTTTTCTCCTACTGATTTCTTAACAGCTCAGTGGTTTACCTGGTCTAATTTCCAGGCTCGGGAATCTCGTGTTCTAAGACGTCTTGATAGAGCTATGATTTCTGAGAGTTCCTCTTTTCATATGGCTCGCCTGTCCCCTTCTTTACCTACTATGTTTCGTTATTCCCGATACTTCACTTTCTGATCATTCCCCCATTCTCTTTTTCTTGTTGAGTCTCATTCTCAATCTTCTAGCCAATTTCAATCCCAGTTCTATTTTAATACTTCTTTTCTTCAAAGTGCAGTAATGAAAGCCCATATTTGTAGAATCTGGAATCTTATCCCCAGGCCTTCAGGTTCTTCTGGTTGGATCGAGTGGTGGAATGATGCCATCAAACGAACAACTTTTCTTCTGAGAACTCTGGGAGTTGAAGTTGCAAGAAGAAGAAAAAAATCAAATATGGTTTTGAAATCTGAGCTTGCCAAAGTCTCTGTCAGATTGGAGTCTGACCCTTTTAATTCAGATCTTCAAGCCTTTGCAGCTTCTATCCGACACGAGATGAGAAAAGCTGAGATTTATGAAGCTAAAGGTGCTCAGTTGAGAGCTCGCCTTCATTGGCTTAAAGTGGGTGATCGAGTGTCTAAAGAATTTTTTAAAAGACTACGCCCTCCTCCAAATATTACTCAATTTCAAGCTTTACAAGTGGATGGTGTCAGACTTACTTCATTGCAAGAGATTTCTACAGCTTTTGTCCGACATTATCAACATGTTTTTGCTTCACAACCTTTAACTCCTGCAAGACAACAAGCTCTTGATGAATGTTGTGCTGCCATCCCTTCTAGGCTCACTCCAACTCAAAGGGATGTTTGTGATGCTCCTCTCACTTTGGAGGATCTTAAATCTGCTCTTTCTCATATGGCCAATGATAAAGCACCTGGTCTTGATGGTTTTCCCTGTGAGTTTTATAAGGAGTTTTGGGACATGCTTGGGTTAGATTTACTCAATGTGTATAAGGAAGCAATATCTACTGGCTCTCTGGGGTCACTTATCAACAAAGGTAATGTTAAATTCATCCCTAAAGAAGGTGATCCAGAGATTATCACTAATTGGCGGCCCATTACACTTTTGAATGTTAGCTATAAAATTATTGCCAAAGCTCTTGCTTTGAAACTCCGACCCTTGCTTCCTCTTATTATTAGACCAGAGCAAACAGGATTTGTACAGAGCAGGTATATTTTAGATAACGTTATTGTTGTCTGGGAAGGTATGGAATGGGCTAATGCTTCTTCTCAGGATGTCCTTTTTATTAAGATTGACTTTGAAAAAGCATATGACAGAATTGAATGGTATTTCATCTTAGCTATGCTTAAGGCTTTAGGTTTTGGAGATAATTTTATTCATTCAGTTCAAATGTTGTTTCAAGATGCTTCTGTTGTTCTTACTCTTAATAAAGCTCAATCTGAAAGTATTCCTTTAGCTCGATCAGTAAGACAAGGATGCCCTTTAGCACCTTCTCTATTCATTTTGGCAGTTGAGGCTTTTGGTTATCTGCTAGCACATAGAGCATCTCAAGGGCTTATTAAAGGGATCTCCCTGCCTCACTCTTCTCAGCAGTTGCTTAATGGTCATTTTGCTGATGACTCTTTTTTGACTTTATCAGAAGATGAGATTTCTGTTTCTCATGCTTTAGCTTGCCTTGAGCTTTTCTGTTTAGCTTCAGGATCTAATGTTCAATGGAGAAAAACATCTTGTTTCAGACAATCTTTGAAACCTCTTCCTCCCTGGTTATCTGATAAACAATGGAAGTGGATACAACCGGGTGAGATGTTTAAATTTTTGGGCATTCCATTTGCATTTCAGGGATCTCCTGCTCAACTTTGGGGATATGTAGTGCAAAAGGTAGAGAAAAAGATAGCTTATTGGACTTCTAAAAAGCTGTCTCTTGCAGGTAAATTCCAAATTTGCTCTAAAGTTTTAGCTTCTACACATGTTTATTATTCTTCTTGTTGGGTTCCTTCCAAGAATTGTTACAAGAAACTTGAAAAGCTTCTTCGGGATTTTTTATGGTCTAATGCTGTTGGTAAAAGAGGATTTCACAGAGTTGCTTGGGATATTTGTTGTCTTCCTAAGCACTCGGGTGGTATGGGTTTGTTTGACTGTCAAAAGCAAGGTTTTGCTTTATGTGCCAAATGGATAACTCGTTCTTTGCAAGGAGATGAGGCTTGGAAAATTTTACTTAGAAATTGTATTTCTTCCGGGCTTCCCTTGGGCGGAAAAGTTTGGAAAGGCCTCAATCTTCATACGCTTATTATCGCCCTTGTTCTTGTCAAGATTTCAGGGTCCTTCGTGGCTAAAAGCATTTGGAAAGCCTGGGAAGCTCTCAAACCTTGGTTATCCTGGAAGGGCTTTGGCGGGAAAGTTGGCCCTTCTATCTCCTTTCTGAATGTATGGTGGTCTCAGGCTATTTCTTATGAAGGTTTGCCACTAGCACAAGTTCAATGGGTTAGAGCCCAACGCTTTTATAAAAAAGGAATTGCATTACTTTCTGATTTTTTTTCCTTTCATACTAAGACTTGGATCCCTTGGGAAGATTTTAAACACTATTATGGTTTGAAACAAGATGATAAATCCACTTATGAAGTTGTTATTGATCACACTCCCTTTTGCGTATGGTCCAAGTTGTCTAGACATTTTCAAAAGCCATGGTGGTGTGACTGGGAATGGCCTAAACATGTTTCATTGCTTAAGTATTCTGCCCGTTTGGGTTATTCCTGGCTTTCCCCTGCAGCTCCTATGGCAGCCATGCTCAATGGAAGATGGAATTTAAATTCTTCTCGATCCGATTGGAAATCTCGGTTTCATCATTGTATGGGCTAAATATATTGAACCAAAGCAGTCTTTTTTTGCTTGGAGTGTGCTTTTTCAAGGTTTGCCTATTGGTCAACGCTTGAAATACTTGGGAGTTGATGATGTCTCTTGTAAGTTCTGTGGTCAGGAGGAAAACTATGTTCATTTATTCTGGGAATGTTCTCGGGCTAGACAGGCTTGGTCTTGGATTCTTTCATTTTTCAGACCTTTTATTGCTGGTTCATGCTCCTGGAGGCATATCTTATTGGGAGACCCTCTTCAGTTCTCCACAAATATTTCAGTGGTTTGGCATATATTCGGAATTGCTATTCTCTTCCACATATGGAAAACCCGCAACAAAGTTATTTTTTCTCAGCAAGAATCCTCTTTGTCTTTTTCACCGTCTGATAAATATGAGGTTTTCTATGATTGCTGGTTGCAGATTTTTGCCCAAATTAAGAAAGTCAACATGGAGTTTCAGTACCTTCGGCAACTTATGAACCACTGGCATAACGCACCGGGATCATGGATCTGCAACTCCTCGTCACCGGGTCTCGGCTTCTTTCTACATGATTGTCGCTCTTATGTTTTCTGATAGCTGATTCTTGCTATTATGTACAGAGATATGTTAGGTGATATGTTTGTTGCAGTTAGTGTGACTTTTCTTCCTAATTGTAATAGTTTCTCTTGGTTGATTGGGGTGTGTTAATCCCACCCACACTGTTTTGTATGATTAAGCTTTATTAATACAATTTTGGCTTTTTCATTCAAAAAAAAAAAATACTTCTATTGTAAATTATTGCATCTTGAGCTTACATTCAAAAGAAGTATATATAGACTCAGGACATGCCCTGATATTTTTTTTAAAATATCTTGCTTCCAAAGATTTAAACCCTAATATAAAAATCCCACCGTCGGGGCCTTACATAATAAAATATATTTTAATAGAGTTCTATTCAAATACAACTACTCCTGAATGTCTACCGTGTATCTTGCCATAAATGAAGAAGATAAAATCTGATCTTATCTTCGTTAAACAATGACTGCGTACAAATATTTTACTTGAGCCACATTTCATTAAATGGGCACTCCTTCGACCATACCTCATCAAGTCTTTGTTTGTAGTGAGCTCTACAAAATTTGGGTGGATTATTAACTTCCTGCATCTTCTACCTCTTTCTACCTCTGCACAACCACATTCACCCACTTTTGCATTGAAGTTTCATGTTTGCCATCACATTTGCCATTACTACGATTGCCAGCAAATTTCCTGCAAAAATTAAAAAAGCAAAGGTTAAAAATTTAATAGTATTATTAAATTATTATTACTTTTTTAATTTTCCTAAGGTTTTCTCTTTTAATTTTAGGGCAAAAATTATATTCAAAAATCAATTCTAATGCCTTCCTTTTTCAATGGTGGAATGGAGAATGGAGAATGGAGCGGAAAAATGAGTGGAATGAAATGGAGTGAAAAAATTCGAAAGAATGAATGGAGTGAAATGAAGATGGAGAAATCCAAAAGAATGAATGGAGTGAAATGGAGATGGAGAAATCCGGAAGAATGAATGGAGTGAAATGGAGAAATTAAACCCTCGCAAAAATCCGCGACTTTACCTTGGTTCCAAATAAACTTGATTTTCTTTGTTAAAATCCGCAACTTAATTTTTCGGAAAGCAAGGAGCGAAATGAAAATGAGCAAAAAAATGAATGGAGAAATGAAGTGAGTAGAAAAATAACAAAGGCTTTGGATGATATTGATTTCCCTTTGTCAAAATCCGCGATTTAATTTTTCGAAAAGCAATATTGACCATTTTGACCGTAGATTTTAGCAATGAGCTGAGAATAACAAAGGCTTAAAAGCGAGCGGAAAAATGTAAAGGATTTGAGATTTTTATTTCTTCCTTGGTTAAATTTCACAATTTATTTTTTTGAAAAGCAATGTTGACCACTTTGACTGCGGATTTTAATTTGATAGCGGATTTTAACAAGGAACTCTCATAAAGCAAAAATTAGGTGAAAAATCAAAGTGTCCATATTTTAATGAAATTTTGTATACTTCTAAACAAGCCAAATGGGTTTCCAAATATGAAAATAAAATGCAAAAATTAATTACATAGTAAGAGATACAACATTTAGAAGTTGGTAGGCTACAATCGAAAACTGCTATTTTTGGAAAAGAAATTACGTCCAACTCTTGGTAAATTTGGTACCACTGAAAAGAGGAGATCAATATATTTCAGCCAGAATTTGAATCACCTCAAATAGATTCTTCTATCAAAATATATGATGATTTCAAATTTGAAGTGAATTTTGGGGTAAGATGAAAAATTGTAAAGAACCCTAAAAATTGATTTTAATAATTTAGACCTTAGGAAAACCATTTGAAGATTAAATTTCCTGAAACACTTAAAATGAGCAAAGAAAAGCAAAGGAAGAAATGAGCCGAAAAAGGAATATGATTAAAATTTGCCAAATTGACCACGAAATTTTGAAAGAAGATTTAATTTTTTTCGAAGAACAAAGTTGACCAAATTGACCACGAAATTTTGCAAGGGTGTCCAGTTTGATAGCGGATTTTAACAAGGAATTCCCATAATGGTTCTAGGGATTAGCATATAACATACATTTAGTGGTTCTAGGGATTGGCATCTCTTTGATGGCGACGGCATCCACCACTGGTCCGCAGGCAGGATCTTCTTCGACGCCGGGGTTGTGAATGATAACCTCCACCAAATTAGAAGGGGCTCTGAATCCCCAGCTGTATGTATCCCACCCGTTGCTGCTGTAAACAGTTTGTATGCTTATCTCTTGGAAAAAGGGCGGAACGGAGACATTTAAGCTTTCAGATTGTGCACAAGTGCGAGCAGCGTGAAAGGAAAGGGAGTAAAGGCCACCCTTCTTGACCTCAATTTGGTGGCTGATAATGGCCGCCTCGTTTCCAAGTCTAACGGCGTGTCCTCCTTCAGGCACTGGCACTATCATACCGCCAGGCATGTCCCCTGACTTCACGTATTCCACGATACCTCTCACTCGCCAATATGGCAATGCGTCTTCTCCTATGATGACAGTGCCCTTCAGAGACGGCGGTTTCGGACCCGCCTCAAAATTCCCATTCGGAAGCAAACCTGCGCAAAACAGGCATAAAACAAAACAAAATCAACAAAATAGGTTGTGATCGGTGGTTTCTTTACGACGGGTTAAGCGAAATAAGTTTTGTAGGAAAATAAGTTTGATGAAAACAGCTCCTATAAATTAAATGGTAATAATAACATATGATCTAAGACAAGTAGTAACTTACCATCTATAGCTATCACACAACTCCACACCAAGAACTGGACGCAAAATACAACAGCGCAGGCCAAAATTCCCTCGCTAACAACTAAAAACTCGTATGAGGCGCACCGGAGAGAAAGGGTTCTCCTATCTATCTATGAGACCACAGACTGAAAACAAGAACCAACGGGTGAAGACCTTTGTGGGTTCCGGTTGCATATAAATATACAGCGATATCTCGCTCAGCATGGCACTACCCGTGTCGAACGCGGAATGGTAAAAAATATTGTAGGGTGAAGTATACCCTTTTCTTTTTCAAGAATTTAAGGAATTTAATATCGGTATCAGTTTCAAGAATTTAAGGAATTTACTCGGAATTAGATATTGGCATTCACTTTCGTCCATTTGTTGTCGGTGCCCCGCCACCTGTATTGTATCCTTCGGGTGTGAATTTTAACAGTTGGAAAGTGGTTTCTTCCCACCTCATGTTCGACTGTCTGATTCGTTACAGGGAAAATAAATGTTCTTTCAAAGAGAATTGTCTTCGAAACTTCTTCTCCTCCTCCTAATAACTAATTTAATTTAATAAAAGTTAAATTTAGGTGGTAGTTATTTAGTGTTTGTTCATATAAATTGTTTCAGTTTAATTTTTAGAAGATTTGGTATCGGTTAACTTTATCTTTAGGTAGGTCCGAGGTGTAGACCAATTGGTTCATCCAAACCCCATAAGAGGGGCGGAGGTCCAAAGTTCAAATCTCGGGTCTCGTCGGACTGAACGTTTGTCCCTTTCCTGGTGTTTCAACGGCGTAAACCATTGTGGCATGGTGGTTATGGGGACGGACTGCGCAAAGATCTGTGTGGTGGCTTCTGAAACGAACAACGCAGAATACTGTGGCGGTCATAAAAACTGGACAGCCTGCCCGGATTCGTGGCGGCTACCAATTCCACCATGTAAATTCAAAAAACAAAACAAAAAAAACTTCATTTTAGGTAATTAGAATTTATAACTATTAGACTTCATCTTTAGGTAACTAAAATTTATAATGATCTTTAGGTAACTAGAATTTATAATGATTATGTTCAATTTAATCTAAATCTATGTCCACATCCAACAACAAGTGTTATGTTCAATTTAATCTAAATCTATGTTCACATCCAATAACAAGTGTTACCAATTTTTATAATTTTTTTTTTTTTTTTTGTTATATAGAAAAGTTGGCCACAATCGCAATCGCAATATTTTTAGTAATTGACAAATGTAAAGTTTAAATTACAAAGACTTCTTCCATCACACTTATTTTATTTTGTTATTGTTAATTCTATATAAAAAAACCTAATTAATACACCTGCTAATATAACATGTTGGGAGGTTGAGATTATAAAACTATAAAAGTAAATATATGAGTGTGGTCCCACTTAATATAAGTATGGTGCCAGTTATATCATCTTATCAAAAGAACGTGTTTGATCATCAACTCTTAAATTAATTAATTAAAATACATCTCGTACTTGCAATCAGTCACGACACTTACATTGTCGATTGTGAAATTCGGGTTCAA
Organism: Wollemia nobilis; assembly: GCA_028583015.1. NCBI lineage: Eukaryota > Viridiplantae > Streptophyta > Pinopsida > Araucariales > Araucariaceae > Wollemia > Wollemia nobilis. Next base: position 2,671,400 of record JAQPPZ010002714.1, on the reverse strand, counting down.
CTTCAAGTTAGACATCCAAAAAAAAATTAAATCACGGTTACGGATGCCCACTCGGCAAGACGTCAGACTAAATACTTCGGAACGAACTATATAACTATATATATATATATATATATTTATTATTATTATTTTTTATTAAATAGATTGTTTAACTTTTCTTTTTTTTGTTTTTACATGGTGGAATTGGGTAATCGTTACGGACAGGCTGTCCAATCACGAATCCGGACAGACTGTCCAACTTTTATGGCCACCAAGAAAGAGACAAGCTTTCAGTCCCGCGAGGCCCGAGATTTGAACCTTGAACCTCCGTCCCCTTATGGGGTTTGGATGAACCAATTGGTCTACACCTCGGACCTAGATTGTTTATCTTTAAATTTTTTAATTAATTAATTTACTTCTAAGTGACCTTGCATATCTTGAAAATATATATATTTATTATTATTTTTTATTAAATAGATTGTTTATTTTATTCAAACCATTTAGTTATTAATTAATTTATTTACATTTTTTTAGAGAATATTTTTTTATTAAGCTTTTTTTTAGTTTGAATTTTACTAGGATAAATACTAGCTTACCTTAGATATATAAAATATATACATCTATAAACGCTAAGAGTTATCAATCTCGAGGCGCCTATCTCATTTCTGGGGTGTGATAGATATATTTTAATCTAAATAGTTTAAATATTTTAAATTCACCATAACCCTTAATGTCGGCGGATAATTTCTTAATGTTGGATTTTTAAATAAAATCTTAATATTTTTTACGGCGTGGCTGACCTCCCTGGCTGCCATTGTAGGACGCTATCGGCGTAATTAACATGGGGATTACATGTTATTTGATTTTTTTTTTATAGATATGTATACATTTCCAAAAATTACCTTTAATAATAAATAATAGTTGAAGAACATTAACAGTAATATTATTTTTATTTATTCCCACAACCATTCAGTTAATATCAATTGAAATATATTTTCATTTGTTTTTTATTATATTTGTTTTTTATTATAATTTTAACCATGTAAGGAGTCTCTTTAGCCTTTATATAGGTGTTAGTTGAAGTTCCATATAATATGATTATAAGCGAGGATAAATTTGTCTACCTTATTTTGAAGAGCACCATCTACACCATATTTCTTAGATTTTCTTCGAAAGGACTGCTAAAATTAATTTTCGTAAATCCGATCTTTGGACATTTTTATTTTATCATAGATTGAGGCAAATATTTTATTTCAATGGCGGACATAAATGATCCTTTCATGTATATATTCAAATAGTATAACTAAATGATTAACACCTAGTTTTCCACACTTGAGACTTCTCATGTATATTCAAATCATGTAAACATTTTATAAGAGAGGCAATAATATGCTTTTAAACTTGTGTATGATTTTTGGATTTATTTTAAAAAATTCTATTATTCCATTCAAGCCATAAATTCTAACAAATAATAGAATATCAATACTCCACATAATGCATAATAATTTAGTTTTGAAATAATTAATCCAACATTTCATCAACTCTTTCGATGTTGATGGAGCTACCCAACGTATTCTCACATTTTTTAAAATGCAACCCCAATTGATGTGAGCAAAGGGACAATGAAGAAATAAATGATATGATGTTTCTAAATCCTTTTCACAGAAGGCACATGTGAAAGGTCCATGATATCATTTTCTTTGTAGACTCTATCCTATAAAAATATTGCTTTGGATTGCTAACCAAAGGAATGTTGAGGCCTTAGGGAGGGTCTTTCATGACCAAATATTCTTCCAAGGGAACCTATATTTTGAAGTGATATATTCAACCAAATTTATCTTTTAATAATCTTCAACCAAGTTTACCCTATGGCAAAACTCATAAGTCTACAATTTTGCAAGTATGTCCTTTCAATATTCTTTCCTTTGCAAACTCTATCCCACTTACAAAGAAAATTTAAAAATTTTCTCACATCCTTTCCAAAGAAAATCTCTTTGAATTTTATCAAATTTCTAATGCTATGTAGAAATTGTAATCTTACAAGCATGCCCCTACAATATTCTTTCCTTTGCAAACTCTATCCCACTTACAAAGAGAAAATTTAAAAAAATTCTCACATATTTTTCGAAGAAAATCTCTTTAAATTTTATCAATTTCTATGTTGAAATTGTAATCTGATTCATAGCTAAGGTTGTCATTATATGATGTAATATTGGATAGGCCTAAGGGCATTCATTGTAAGTTTATTGTAATGTCTTATTATGTAAGCCCTGTTAGCCTCAATTAACCTTGCTATGGCTAGACCAACCTTATAAAGTTGTAATTAATCTCAAAGCCTCTCTTATTATGTTGGTTTAAGTTTAAGTTCATTTATGTATTTGGGGTTTTGATATTTGTATAGATATCCCCACCACTCCTCATTTTCATCATCAAAGTGTTCTGAATATTTTTTATAGATAAAAAGGCGGTTTTGAAAGGGTCCCCAAGCCTTTTACATAATTATGCAAAAAAATAACACAAGGGGTTCATATCTCCGAAGATGACCTCGAAAGACCAAAAGGAAGCCATCACAACAGAGATGGCTTCAACAAACTAGCAAACCAGAGAAAAAAGGGGATAAATCGTCCCAACACCACAAAACAAGAATAGGGAGGACAAGACCAGTGGCAAGCCACTAATCCCCAAAACACCATTGCCACTAAGACCTAGGTTACTCGTTAGTGTGATCATGCCCGGTCGAGTCAGCACTAAGCTCATCCTACCTGGCCTAGGTACTATCATATTTCATGGTGGGGAGGATATTTCTAGCCTAGAGGATCATGGTTGATGTAGAGCTTGAGATTTACTCCATGCTAGTATAGGACTCACCCTTCTTCTTAGATTTCACAACATCCATAGAAAAAGGTTGATTGGAACCTCTCTAAGTCTTAATCTTCTTGAGCTTCATATAGGTCTGCTTCCATAAAATAAACCACTTCTGGATGAGCAATGACACGAAACAAATTTGGTAGAAGATGAGATACAAAATAGGGGATCTAGCTCCACCTTTGGTTGCACCAGCAGATTCATCCTTTGATTCATCATTGCTAAGGACCGAGGCCAAAGGGATTTCTGCCTAGCTACCAACTACGACAAGGGTCCCTTGTCAACTTTCTTCTACAATAAATTATGGTATAGGATGAGGTGGAGGTCCTGGTGCTTAGGGTGGGTAGAGGAACCATCCTTGAAATTCGTGATCGAGATTTTCAAGGATTAGAACAAATATTCAAGAATGTTAATCTCCTTAACCGCATGCATATGGTTCAAAAATACCATATGAATGAGCAACGAGTAGATATTGTCTATGGTGAGGTACTCCATGATGGGTACCATCACCCTATTCCAAGGTTCTAGGAGACCTTTCCTAACAATATCACCTTTGTCCCTGGATAATTTATTGTATTTCTCTTTGAAGTGGAAGAGTTCCCTAGCTAGGGAATGCTTGTCCCTATGCACAATGTCATCATCATTAGATAATTTGGTCACCTTTGCAAGCATATGAGTACTGAATCTGAATTTGAGCCTTCAAAGTGTCACACGACCTCTATCCTAGGAGGTATTAAATTTATTGGAGATGTTCGGATCATTTCTATTAAATTTGTGGATAAAGGGTATTATGTGGTAAATCTTCAGGAACTCCTCCACCAGGGCATCGACTTGTAAATAAGTGGGTTAAATTAGCACCTTTCTTAGACTTTGGCACTACCAAATAGTCTACCACTAAAAGGGGTGCCACAATTCTTGATAAGTCCTTTTTGTTCCAATTTGTCACTGAGAAGTCTTAATCAAAAAATTCCATGAATACTTCTTTAGAATATTTGCTCTCAAAATATTTTGCAAAAACCTCCTTTAGATCTTGGTTCTTCTAGTTCTAGTCTTCTTGCACACAATCCACAAACACCAGCTCTAGAAAAAAATCATGCTTGAACCGGTTCACCATTGAACAACCTTTTGAAGATGACTCCACATATGCCACCTCAGAAACATAGTCTTCTTTGTCTAAATTTACCGCTATCTAGTCTTTCTCATCCATGAACTCCATCTTCCAAACACAACTTCAAACAAGTGAATAGCAATACCTCCCATGCAGCAATTAAAAGTCTTCCTAAAAGCAAAATTGTCAGAGCCTTCTAGAGAATGCATGCTACAAAAGAAGGTTAGTTTTTGATAAAAAAACTTGTACCCAATCAATGTTGGAGCTATCGTGGCCAATAAAATCAGACTACCACTTGAAACGGGGCCTCACTTTGTTAATTATGCTCATGGGAAATAGAGTGTTAAGAAATCTACCCCATATTTGGAAATGATTCGAAATATGAGTGCATAGGGAGGGGAAAATAGCTCTAGTATTCTAATATACGAGGCATACATGAGATGAAATACCATGCCATGTCAGGGCATGGGGCCCAAGATGGACATGATTATGAGAAAATCCCAATAAATGGCTATGACAACATAGGGTAAGAGTCAAATGCCATGAATGATTATGATAAAAATCCCACAACTGGCTAAAACAACATGGATTAAGAGTCAAATGCCATGCATGATGGATAAGGGGATAAATCCTAGCACGTGGGGTAGAAGATGATCTTGGCTAGACATACCTACCTAGCTGGCTGATAGCTCTCATAAAATGGACAACCAATTTAAAGGAGTAGCTAAAGCAACACGATTTAAGAATCAAATGCTCCATATAACAGATGAGGGAATAAATCCTATCACATAAGGTAGAGTGTTGTGAATCTTATCTATAAATAATACAATCATTATTTGTAGTGCCTATAGGTTCCCCCAATCTCTATGTCTCTTTTCCTTTCTTTCATCCTTTTATGCTTTATATATAAGATTTGAGTGGATGGATTGCTTCTACTCATTTATGGAAAATATTGTGAATTTTGATATGGTATCAAAGCAAGTATGGAGCTACCTCACTTGGCCATACAAAAATCCTTTTTGGAACCTCCAACATTTATTTTGAATTCTAGAGTGAGTCTCTCTTTGAAGTATCATCAACCTTTTTTGCATAAGATATAAGAAGACTTATTTACCCTATCTTCTAGTTTTATCCTTATAAAAGCATTGGAGAAGAACCCTACCTTTCTCCCTAAGAAGAGCTTTAGAAACCAATAGAAGGAATATCATGATTTGCTTCTAAATTGATGCTTTAAAATATTGAAAATATAACTATTAGAGTTTCTTAGAAGCAATAGTGAACACACAATTTTTTAAATTCAAACTCGTGTCATTTCCTACTCATTAATCATGGTTTGGTACTCATGCAAATAATAGCATGCATCATCCTCCTTCAAGGAGGAGGGGCATGCTCCTATGCAACTAGCAAGAATTCCATTGTAGTTAAAGAAAGGGAGGCTAAGGCACTTGCTCCCTATGAAAACGAGTTCAAAACTTGTTGCACATCATATTTAGAGAAAAATGAAAAATGTTTTTTGGTCAAATTATTAGATATTATGATGTTGGTTTCCATGGATATCACCTACTATACAAAGGATCACATGGTGTGGTAGTTGGGTAAAATGTTGGAAGAGGGGAGGGCATGAGATTGAGTTGTGCTCCTTGCCTTTGCTCCTAGAGACTGGGTAAGCTTGCTATGGATTACATAGTCAATTTATCATAAATGAGTATTATGGAAAGATGAACAACAAAAGGATTTTAGGGGTATGGTTTAAGTATTTGAATCCAATAGAGGGTACTTCCTTTGCTTTAGCTTTCATAGTTGGTGCTTGAGAAAAGGTTATATGATAAGGGAAGTCTTTTCTCCCTAAAAGTGATCGTGGCATGTTGGATAAAGTGTTGTTCCTTATGCTAAAGAGACCATAACTCAAGTCCCTATGATGCTTTGTCCTTGTATTGTAAATAATGATGTTTATTTGGTAAACATGATATCCAACATGGTCACTTTTAATGCTAAAAATAATACTTTTTGATATATATGCAACCCTTGCACCAATGAAAATATAGCATTTGTTGCAGTTGCACTAGAATAAGGATACTGAGGTGGTAGAAAATAAGTGGAAAAAACCAATGAATAATGCAATACCAAGTGGTGGTAAATCGGGTGTTGCTTTACCGAAATCAACAATTTTTTTCAAGCAATTACCACAATTTAAGCCATACTTTGTTAATTTTTTAAACAAATGAACGTAAAGCGTAAAGCCTCTCGTTAAGTCGGTCGTAGCGCCTTCTCTCAGATATTAAATTTTTTGTCTTGGTAGATCAGCCAGATTGACTGAACTTAACAGAACCCTCGTCCTCCTCATTCACATTATCCATGTTCTTCGATGAATATCCATATTTTATCGAATCCTCATCACTGCCCTTTCCCTGCAGGGGAGTCAAACCATAGACGTATTGACTCTCCGATAAACTACGTAGCCCTTCCATTGTACAAGGTGTGAAAACCAGTTGTTGGGCTTGAGTGAGGTCGAAGGACATACTTTTAGTTGTGAGAACTGGAAGAGTTGACCCAAACACGAGAAAATTCTTGGGCTTTACCGGTAAGTCGTACGAAGTCCAGATGTTATCAGTTACGAAGCTCCAGCCTTGATCCACCATGACGGGTTCTACGAATTGACAGTCGAGATCTGACAATAACAAGTTGTGGTCCATGGACTCCATGAGATCATTGTGCACTTTGACATTGAAATTGAAGGAATAGCCAAAGGTTGGAAGAGGGGAGGGCACGAGATTGAGTTGTTCTTCTTGCCTCTGCTCCTAGAGACTGGGTAAGATTTCTATTGATTACGTACTCAATTTATCATAAATGAGTATTATGGAAAGATGAACAACAAAAGGATTTTAGGGGTATGGTTTAAGCATTTGAATCGAATAGAGGGCACCTCCTTTTCTTTATCTTTCATAATTGCTCTTGAGAAAAGATTGTATGAGAAGGAAAGGTTTTTCTCCCTAAAGGGTGATCGTGACATGTTGGATAAAGTGTTGTTCCTTATGCCAAAGAGACCATAAATCAAGTTCCTATGATGCTTTGTGCTTGTATTGTAAAGAAGGATGTTTCTTTGATAAACATGGTAGCCAACATGGTCACTTTTAATGCTAAAAATAATACTTTTTGATATATATGCAACCCTTACACCAATTAAAATATAGCATTTATTGTAGTTGCACTAGAATAAGTATACTACGGTGATTGAAAATAAGTGAAGAACACCAACGAATAACGCAATGCCAAGTGATGGTAAATCAAGTGTTGCTTTACTAAGGTCTGAGGATTCAATCTTTGAGGTCCACTAGGGAAAAAGTTCCTAAGATCATAAATTTTGCATACGAAAGCATTTTGAGCCCATTTTTCAAATCATGTAATTTTTCAATCTCTATGCATTGGTGGCATCAAATCATAGATATACTATAATGTTAGGGGTCAAATTGTATAAGATGGATCATAAATCCCTAGTTAATTATCTTAATAGATAAATTTATAGTACTTGATCAATCAAAATGGTTGGCATGTCACATAGTAAGAACCTATGGTACATATTTCAAGAAGATAAAGTAGTAGCTCTTGATGAAGAAACTCATCACCAAAGAGAAGAAGAGGCTCTTGGCCTATTTTTATTATTTATTGAACCACAGTTAGTCTTCCATATCAAAGAGGAGAGTGAACCTATTAAGGCATTGTCAAAATTGCAGAGTTTTTTGGAAAATTTAATACTACTAAAGTAATTTGCCTAAAACTAGAGATTTCTTCTCTCAAATTGGTTTAGTTTGATAATATTCAAGACTATATTATTATATTTGAGGTATTGGAAGTAGGTATTGCATCTACTGGAGGAAAAAGAAAAGGTGATGTAGAATGCATGAAAATTTTTCTTGCTAATATTTCCCCTTATTTTTATATGTTGAACCTCATGGTTCATATGATTTCTTTATTTTTCGAATCTTAAAAGACTCTTACTCTTGGTCCATTTTTCTCTCTTAATTCATTTTTATGTGAGAATGAGTAATTATGGTGGCACTTCAAAAATTCAATCTCATACAAAGGAGTTCAAATATAATTAGAGTAAGACCTAGGGGACTAGTGGTCATGCTAAGTCCTCAAAGAAGTCAAAGAACATTTGTAGATACTTCCAAAAAAGAATTTATTACTAAAATTGTAAAGGATTGAAGTTTATTTCTTGAAGATAGGTGGATGTCTTCTAGATGATGAAGGAGATTCTAAAGGATACGTGTCAATAGCAAAGGCCCACTAGAGCATCCATTACCAGGGGAAAAGATATTATTGTCAGTAATGCCTTATCTCCTTGGCCCCTCAATTTAGATTATGTAAGGGCAATGAAATTGTAATATGATTCATGTCCAAGCCCAACATTGTATGATGTAATTAACATTAAACCCTCTCTTGTTATATTGTCTTAAGGTGACATTCATTTATGTTTTTGGATTTTTGGTATTAGTTAAATACCCCATAGTGTTGTGAATCTTATCTATGGATAATACAATAATTATTTGTGGTGCCTACAAGTGCCCCCAATCTCTATGTCTCTTTACCTTTTTTTCTTTCTACATAAGATTTGAGTGGATGGATTTCTTTTTTCATTTCTAAAAAATATTGTGAATTTCAGCACTTCTCCAATGAAAATCTCTTTTAATTTGTCAATTTCTAATGCTATACCTACTTATAATCATAAAAGTGATATCATATAAATAAATATGGATTGCATTCTAGTCTTTACGAGTTGTAGCCTTTTCACCATGGTTATGAAATTACCTTTCTAACCTTATGAACAAGCTTTCATTCTTTCCAAACATTAGTACCAAAGATCCTTTTCCTTCATGTATGAGATAAAATATTATTTGAGTAGGTTTATGGAAATTTTTCAAATCCTAAAATATCCATAATAATCAATTGTAAATCTAGGGCAATGTTAATGAAAATTCCTAGATTTTGTAGTATTAGCCAATTGTCTAGTAACCTTCTCATAGCATAGCAATATTGATTTAAACTCCACGGCCTCAATAACTAAGAGATGGTCTAAAATAAAAGAATCATTAAAAAATTAGATATGAGCTCTGAAGGGACCATTTGTTGTAACCTTGATATTTTTCATTTTTCCTTCGATATTTGCCTACGAGAAAAATATCCCTAATGTTTATGTAAGAATAATAAATATATGAGTAGTGGGTCACCTTGGTGGAGTCCACAAGATGAATTATAGTATCTAGTAGGGTAACCATTGATAAAAATAGAATATCTTGAAGTACTATAACAACATCTAATCCATTCACAACAACCTTGATTAAAATTAAACTTTTTGAGAGTATCATCTAGAAAACTCCAATGAACCCTATAATATGCTTTGTTCATATCTAAATTTATAAGTCTAACTATCTTTTTTTGGAATGAAGAGAATATATGTCCTCCTAAATAGTATTTACAACATTAATTAATTGTTCAACACAAGCAAAATCACCTTGCTCCTCTAAGATAACATAACCTAGAATACTTTTCAACCTATTTACCATAATTTTTGGAATGGTTTTTAAATCATATTATAAAGGCTTATTGGATAAGAATTATCATAATATTTTATCTTGTATTTATTTGAAACCAATGTAATAAAGGTGGAACTTGTAGCAAGTGTGAACAAGACTTAGCTTGAAATGGCTTAGAAAAATCTAGTTTTTTCTAAGCAAAGTGTGAACTCACTTACCTTTTGTTGGCTAAAATTGTCGGATGGTCGGCATGATTTTCTTTCTCCCTCACCTCTATTTTCTCCTTATCCCTCCATTGTCCTTCCTCCTTTCCTACCGTCCATTTTCCCTTATCACTCCACTTCCTTCCTCTCCCCACGCCCGCTGCCACCTCCCACTCCACTTCCTACTCCTCCGTTCTCTCTAATCTCCCCGATCTTCCTCCAACCTCCCTTCCCTACTATTTCGCTTGTTCTAAGCCTATATAAGGTTTAATTTAATGTAATGTTCATCTGGTTAATTTAATGAATTATTTTGGCTTTGTTTTCTTCGTGTCAATTATTACCTTGGCCTAACTTTAATCTAAGTTACCTTAATCTTAGACTTACACTGGTATCAGAGTAGAGGGGGCACGGATCCCGAGGGCCGAGGTAAGGCACGAAAGCCGAGCGCAACGGATCTCGAGGTGCGACTGGCGAGAGACTAGTGCATGGATCCCGAGGAGTGGCTATCGCATGGATCTCGAGGAGCACACGGATCCCAAGGAGCGACTATCGCACGGATCTCGAGGAGCACATAGATCTCGAGGATCTGATTGGACGCAGACAACAGGCGACGCTGACGTGGAACGAATCTGGCTGAAAGTTGACTGGGCAGCATGTGGATCGAAGCTGACGTGGTAGAGGTGCGAGCAGACATGGCAGAGGCGCGAGTAGATGTGGATCGAGGCTGACATGGCAGAGGCACGAGCAGAAATGGATGAGTGGAGCTGACGTGGCAGAGGCACGAGCAGACATGGACGAGCGGAGCTGACGTGGCAGAGATGCACTGGACGAGTGTGCCACATGGCGGAGCTTCATAGGTCGAGGAATCGGCAAAAGGTTGGCAAGATCAATTTCCTGAAGGCAATCGACCTAATGAGTGTTCGCAGGCTTTGATAAAGCTTGGAAACACTCATCGCCCACTGCATGTGGGACTAAATATTTTTTTAAAATGTTTTAGCCGCCCGGTAGAAGTATAAACTATTCCCTTCATCTTCCCAGCTGGCTAGAGTGGTCTAGCGGTCAAGTCTCCCGCCTTGCAGAGAATAGACCCAGGGTCAAATCCCGTCGGGGTCAAAAAAACAAGTGTTTTTTTTTTTTTTTTCCTTCGCCAATCGCAAGGGTTTAGGTTGATCTGTTTTATTCTCTCTACAACAGCAGCCGCGTGGTGCAATGACTAAGACTACCGATTAGACGATAGAGGTCAACAGATCGAATCTCGTCGGGGATTTAAAAAAAAGGTTTATTTTTTTATTTAAATTTTTTATTATTTGTTTTTTCTAAAAGGTTTTAAAAATAATAATAATTTAGTAATTTCTATATATTTTTTTATTATGTTTTTTTAAATATCCATTTTATTTAAAAAATAATAATTTAAAATATATAGGAAATTGTAAGGTTTTTTTTTTAAAAAGGGTCTTTATTAAAACAAATTTTAGAAAAAAAAATTATAAAAATAAAAGGGTGCAAAGATATTTTGAGGTAAAAAGTTTTTTTTTTTGGCATCATATTAAGTTGTAATCCAGTTCATACGGTGTGATTCTAGGTAGATGATCCGGTCAGTCGGATGCTATAATGCATTACTCTCTCTGTTGAGAAGAGAGACTTCTGATTCCTTTGACGTGAAAGTCCAGTGGTATGGACTTCATACAGTGTTTTGCCAATTAGAAAACCAAGTGATTGCTCATCTGAGGAAACCAGATTTTGGATACAATGAGGATTCTGAAGATAATATCTTCAAGCAAAGGATACTTGAATCCGAGACGGTTGAAATAGTACCTGAAGGACAGTCAAGTGACAGTTATTCACCTATAGTTCCTGAAGTAGAAACAAGTGAGAGCTATACACCACGCTCTCTTGATTCAAAACTAGAAGAAGAAGAAGAAGAAGAAGAAGAAGAAGAAGAACCAGTGGAGGTGAAACCTGCAACTGAAGAACGAAATGTTCTCAAAAGAAGTTATGAACTAGCAGTAGCACAAGAAGTCATTATAATTAGTGACGACGAAGTAGACAATTTCACCTTTCCAATTTTGGGTGATCCTCAAGAAGAAGAACGCCAAATCAGTGAGCATATTAAGAAAGCTAGATTTGATTTAAATCAGTAAATCAGTGATCTATTTTGTACTTCTTTGTACTACTTGTTTGAAGTTGCAATAAAGTTTGCTTTCTAAAATGGCTTCCAATACTAGTCTACCAATTCCTGAGTTCAATGGTGGTGATTACGAGTATTGGTCAATTAAAATGACAACTCTTTTGATAGGCAAAGGTCTTTGGGATGTGATTGAAGAGGGATATACTAAACCTACTACTGCTGATTGGGCAGCTTTGAATGTTGCTGATAAAATGGCTAGAAAGGAAGCACAGAAGAATAATTCTTCCACCCTAGAATAGCTTCTTTTATAACTGCTGAATCTTCTTGGAATGCTTTAAAAGAAAGTTATAGGGGTAGTGACCAAGTCAAACAAGTTAAACTACAAACCTTGAAATGAGAGTTTGAGACTCTTAAAATGCAAGAGAGTGAAAAGGTTGGTGATTACTGCGTGTGTGTGAAAGCCGTAGTAGATAATATGGTCACTTTAGGAGAAGATGTAAAGATTGAAGTTATAGTGAAGAAAGTGTTAAGGACACTTCTTCCTAAGTGGAATTCAGTTGCCATAATCATAGAAGAATCCAAAGACCTAACTTCTCTGTCTTTTGAATCCCTAATTGGCTCACTTCTCTCACATGAAGAGAGGTTACAACAAACTCCTTCCACAAGTTACGGAGGAGATGATAAAGCCTTTGCTTCACAAGAAGGTAGAGGTAGAGGTCATGGCAGAGGACAGTATAGAGGTAGAGGCAAAAATAATCAGAGAGGTGGAACTCCTAACAGAGGAGGAAATCAGAACAAAGGAGGATTCTCAAATAGAGGTGAACAATAGAATAGAGGAGGATAGCAAAATAGAGGAAAACAATCAGATAGAGGCAAAGGAGGAGATAAGTCAAAACAATCTTGCTACAATTGTCATAAACTTGGCCATTATGCTCATGACTGTTGAACAAAGACTTCACAAGGAACTAGTAGCAGCCAAAGTAGTCAGTTTGGAAATTTTGGAGAAGAGGAAGAGGCCACAAATATCTTTCTCTCTTATGGTCAGGAAGATCAGAACATGAATGATACATGGATCTTGGACACTGGGTGTTCAAACCATATGAGTGGCAAAGAAGAGCTCTTTGCTACTCTAAACTCCTCATACAAATCTAGCATCAAATTGGGAGATGATAAATCATTGGCAGTTGAAGGCATTAGAGCCATGGCAGTTCCAACTAAAGAATGCGTCAAACATGTAAGTGATCTCTATTACACACCCCATATTCAACACAATATTTTAAGTGTTGGTCAAATGTTAGAAAAGAACTACAAGTTGCTTTTTGATGAGGGTAAATGCACTATTTTTGATAAAAATCACAGTAATAGAATCATTACACAAGTGCCAATGTCAAAGAATAGATTGTTTCCTTTAAATTTTGGCCAGCCAAGGGGAGATAAGTTAGCAAATGTTGCTATTTCCAATCCAAGTGTCCTATGGCACTTGAGATATGGTCATTTGAATTTAACTAGTTTGAAAATGCTAAATTCACAAGTGATGGTAACCAGACTTCCTAAAGTTCAAGATAGTAAGGAAATCTGTGAAGGGTGTGCTCTTGGGAAGCATGCCAGATCAAAATTTCCTCATGGACAAGCATGGCGGGCCAGCTATCCACTCCAGCTAGTGCATACAGACATCTATGGTCCGATGCAGACCAAGAGTCTTGGTAACAACTCTTACTTCCTACTCTTCATTGATGATTTTACTAGAATGTGCTAGATATATTTTTTGAAATATAAGGATGAAGCATTTGAATGCTTTGTCGATTTCAAAACAAGAGTTGAAAGTGAGAGTAGATATTTTGTAAAATGTCTTAGATCAAATAGGGGAGGAGAATACTCCTCTAATGAGTTCTTGAATTTCTGTAAGCAATATGGCATTAAGAGGCAGTTCACAGCTGCCTACACTCCACAACAGAATGGTGTCGTAGAGAGGAAGAATTGCACCATTGTGGAGATGGCAAGGTCTATGCTTCAGATGAAACATTTGACTAATTCATATTGGGCAGATGCAGCCAGGACCAGCGTACATATCTTGAACAGAAGTCCTACTGCAAGTTTGGAAGGACAGACACCTTACCAAGCTTGGTATGGTAAAAAGCCAAATGTTAAGTATTTTTAAAGTGTTTGGCTCACTGGCATATTCTCACATTCCTAATGAGCTAAGAAAGAAGCTCGATTCAAAGAGTCAGGCATGCATCTTTGTAGGATATTATGAGAATACAAAAGCTTACAGACTCTACAATCCCAGGACTAGAAAGTTTGTGCTTTCCAGGGATGTGATTTTTGATGAAGGGGGAGAATGGGGTAAGCCCCATATTTTCAATGATGATGAATCTAGTGATGTAGGTTCTAAGCAGGTGCAACAGTAGACACCACAGAAAGGTAAACAGTCTCCTCCCATAAACCCAGGTTCATATTCTAATTCAACTTCTTCACCAAGTCCTTCTCCGCAGAGATCAGTAAGTTCCTCACCAATGGACATCGATTCTCCATCCAAAGGTAAGAGAACTCTACAGAATCATCCATCATATCATATGTTGGATAAAAATTTTTCAAAAAGATATACTAGGAGTCAAGCTAGTGAAATGAATTATGTTCTACAAATATTAGAAAATATGCACTTGTATGGTGATGATGTTTCCCAGCAGGAACCTAGGGGAGATTTATTTAACTATGCTTTTTTAACTAATACACAACTTGAACCTTCTAGTTATGAGAAGGCTTGTACTCAAAATATTTGTCAAGATGCCATGAAAGAGGAGATCACCTCTATAAAAAAAAATGACACTTGGGAGCTGGTGAAGCTTCCTAAAGGAAAGAAATGTGTTGGATGTAAGTGGGTCTACAAGACCAAGTTTAATGTTGATGGTAGAATCGAGAGGCACAAGGCGAGATTAGTTGCAAAGGTATTTACTCAAAAATATGGAATTGATTATGAAAAGACTTATGCTCCTGTAGCCAGACAGGAGACTATCAGAATAGTTCTTTCCTTAGCTACACACAAGGGATGGATAGTCCAACACATGGATGTAAAGAGTGCATTTCTAAATGGTTACTTGACAGAAGAAGTGTATGTTGAGCAACCACAGGGATTTGAAGAGAAAGACAAGGAACATCTTGTTTACAAACTAAAGAAGGCTCTTTATGGCCTCAAGCAAGCACCGAGAGCTTGGTACTCACACATTGATGGGTACTTCAAATATTATGGGTTCATCAGAAGCAAAAATGAACCCACGCTCTACTACTTGAATCAAGGAAATGACATCCTCATAGTTTGTTTGTATGTGGATGATCTCATTTTTATGGGTAGTAATGAAAAAGTTAACATGGAGTTCAAGCACTCCATGATGCAGGAATTTGAGATGAAGGATCTTGGCTTAATGAAATACTTTCTTGGAATGGAAGTACATCAAAAAGATTCAAGGATCTTCATCTGTCAACTTAAGTATGCTCGAGATATGATTAAGAAGTTTGCTATGGAGCAATGCAAATTAGTTGCAACTCCAATTGGACATGGGAACCAATTAAGCAAGGATGATGGAGCACCGAAAGTTGATGTGACAACTTTCAGAAGCATTGTTGGAAGTTTGATGTTTCTCGCCAACACCAGACCAAACATTCAGTATGCTATATCTCTTGTTTCTAGATTTATGTCTAATCCATCTGAGCTGCATTTGTAGGCAGCTAAAAGGATTTTGAGATATGTGAAGGGTACATTGGATTTTGGAATCCAGTACTACAAAAGTGATACTATCAAGCTTGAAGGCTTTAGTGACAGTGATTGGGGCAGCAATATTGATGATAGAAAATCCACATCGAGTAACTGTTTTAGTCTTGGTTTGGGCCTAATAACTTGGAGTTCCAAGAAGTAGACAGTAGTAGCACTATCTTCAACAGAAGCTGAGTATATAGCGGTTACTCATGCTAGTACTCAAGCTCTATGGCTATGAAAGGTATTAGAAGATATTGGAGAGTAGCAAAGTGGTCCAACTCAAATATTCTATGACAACATTAGTGCCATTCAGTTGGCATACAATCCTATCCACCATAGTAGATCAAAGCATTTTGATATGAAGTATCACTTCATCCGAGATATGGTGGAAACAGATACTTTTGAGCTTCACTATTGCCACACTTTGGAGAACGTCGTTGACATCTTCACCAAGGCACTGGCCAAAGCTCAATTTGTAAAGCTGAGATGTTGGCAATTTTGGGTACCTTGGGTACATTGCCTTTGCTCTAAGTGTAAATGTTGTCATTGATGTCAAAGAGTTCTTGAAGCAATTTGATTTGATGTCTCAGAATGTGTTTTGATGAAGGTTTCAGTTTGGATAGTGAGTTTCCAAGAAGATCAGAGTAGCCTAGTTGCAAAAGATCAAGAAAAAGACAAGGAAAAGTATGCAAGCGGCTGGAAAAACTATCACGATTTCACGACATGTTTTAGGAGAGAGAAAGTGCTGGCAAAAATATCACGATTTCGCGACATGTTTCAAGAGAGAGAAAGTGCTGGAAAAATTGTCATGATTTCGCGACATGTTTGAGGAGAGAGAAAGTTCTAGCAAAACAGTCACGATTTTGTGACATGCTGGAAGGAAGATAAGAAGCTAGAAAAACTGTCGCGGTTTCGCGACTTGTTGGCAGGGAAGAAGAGCAGATGGAAAGTGTCACGATTTTGCAACATGTCGCATTTTTGTGACTCAAAAAGTGTAGGAAGGCAGAGAAGGAAAAGTGTTGCGATTTCGCGACATTCTGCAAAGAAGGCTGTACGGACGAGAAAATGTCACAATTTCACGACATGTTGTAGAAGAGAGAGTTCGTAGTGTGAACTGTCACAATTTCATGACAAGTTTGAAGAGAGAGAAAGTGGTTCAGGAACTGTCATGATTTCGTGACATGATGCAAAGTTCCAAGTGAGGACTATCACATTTTCACGACATGTTGCAGAAGCTCGAAATGTGAAGCGTCACGATTTCATGACATGCAGCTAAGAGAAGAGTTTGAAATGAGAAGCATCGCGATTTCATGATAGGCAACAAAGATAGCTTACGAAAGCTTGAAGCATCACTTTTTCATGACAGGTTGTAAAGAAAGCTTTCAGAAGTCGAAAGCATCATGATTTTGTGACAGGATGAAAGAAAAGCGTACAGACGCAGAAAGGGTCACGATTTTACGACAGGCTACAAAGAAGTCGTACGGATGCAAAGAGTGTCATGATTTCACGACAGTTTGCAAGGAAAGCTTGCGAATGCAGAAAGTGTCATGATTTCACGACAGGTTGAGAAGGCAGCATTCAGTTGGATAAAGTGTCACAATTTCACGATAGAAACATGAAGCAAGTCTTCAGCAGAAGAAGCATTGTGTTTTTGCGACAAATTCAGGAAGGAAGAGCTTGAAGGTGAAAGTGTCACGATTTCATGACATGTTCCAGTTTTGTGAGTGTAAGGCAGAGAGAAGCTCAAGATAGCGAAAGTGTTGCAATTTTGTGACATGTTCCGTTTTCACTAGTGCAAGCAGAGAAGAAGGCCATGAAGTCAAAAGGGTCACAATTTCACGACAAAGTTGGAGATGACGTCAGCAGAAGCAAATATGTCATGATTTCATGACAAAAGCAGAGGAGAAGGCAATGAAGACTAAAGTGTCATGATTTCACAATAGGAATGAAGATGATGTCAGCAAAAGATAGAAGTGTAGTGATTTCACGATAAGGACGTAGTCAAGGCAGACAAAGGCAAAAAGCATCATGATTTCATGACAACAGGCAAAAGATGGTGTACGACAGGCAAAGGTGTCATGATACGTGACATGTAGTTTCATAGGAAAAGCTACAGAACCAGAGGCGGTTGAAGAACAAAGTTAACTTTGAGTCGATAGAGTTAAATCTAGGCTGACGCAGCATAGGGTTTTGCAGCCGATGTAGTTCTAGGGTTACAGTCGACTAAGATTGAGTGTTTTGATCTTAGAATTTATGATATAAAAGGAGGGCTATTTTGAGATGGTGTGAATTGAATGTGAGTATCGAACTTATGCAATTTAAAGTCTACAGTGCACAAAGAGCAGTCGTGTCAGATCGATCGAAGTGTGTGTTCGAAGTGTGATATTCGCAGATAGAGTGTGAGAGAGAAGTGCGATCTTCGAGAGGCAGAGTGTGCAAAGTATGTGCTGCTATAATTGCATAGAGGTGCATAAGTTGAGGTTCGATCGAGTGCTGCTGTGTTTGTGCGATCAGTGCAAAAGTTGTCTCGACCAAGTGCGGCTGTAACAGAACAAAAAAATAAATTTGAGGACAGTCTTGTGCCAGACCGAAGGACTGTGTTTGGTGTAGACCAGAGAAAGAGGAAGAGGACAGACCTATGCCAAATCGAAGAACTATGTTTGGTGCAGATCAGATAGAGGACATATGTGCTAGATCGAAGGACTATGTTTAGTGCATATTTGAGGACTAGCTGTGTGGTGATAGAGTTGAGGAAAGAGATCTCCAACTAGAGCAGGGAAGATAGGTGTCTTTTTGTGGATAGAGTTCCACTTGCTAAGGGCAGAGGAGGTAGTGGTATTCTAGAGGATCACCAGCCAAAGTAGAATTAGGGGAAGGTATCTCCTTTGAGCTGAGGCTCATAAACATTGTAATTAGGAAGGTTTCCCAAAGAACTATGATATAAATTTTAGAGAAAAGTTTTATCCATGGAGTAGCCCACCTTGGGTGAACCACATAAATTGTTGTGTCACTTTGTGGATGATGTTTTGTGCATTGCTTGATTACTGCTGTTAATATTGCTATCTATTTTCTGCATAACATTGAATTGAAAGTTGATTTGAAAGAAAAGGTTAAAAGTGGTCTTATACTGTTCACCCCCCCTCTCAGTATAAGCTTGTGTTCTTCAATTGGTATCAGAGCTAGTACCTTCGAAAAGTTTAACAGCTTGAAGGAAAAGTTTGCAAAGAACACAATGGATTATTCAAGTGGCAATGCAACACCTATTCTTGATGGATCAAATTTTGGTCTGTGGAGTGCAAGAATGAAAGTCTATCAAATGGAACTTGGTAATGAGGTATGGGAAGTGATTGAAGATGGGTACACTATTCCTGAAAATGGTCCTTATACTAAAGAAGACAGGCTCTTACATCATAGCAACTCAAAAGCCATGAATGCAATCCTGAAGGGTTTACAGAAGGCTGATCTTACCAAAGTGATTCACTGCAAGATAGCTAGTGAAATGTGGAAATAGTTGCAGGTGGTTCATACAGGTGATGCTAATGTTCGAAAGGCCAAATTGAGACACTTTAAAGGTATGTTTGAACAACTCAAAATGAATGATGATGAAAATATTAGTGACTACATGCTTCGTATAGATGAGATTGTTAACTCCATGAAAGACTTAGGTATTGAACTTGCTAAAAATGATGTGTGTGATAAGATTTTAAGGTCTCTTCCTAATAGATTTAGTGAAAAGATTTCTGCCATTGAGGAAGCTAAAGATTTAGATAAATTGAAGAAGGCTGAGCTCCATAGTATACTTGCAACATTTGAGCTGAGAACTCAAGTGAAAGTTGATGTTAAGAAAGAGGCAACCTTCAAAGCTACCAAGAAATCAAAGGGCAAGCAGATTCAAGAGAGTGATGAGTCTTCTAGTGATGAAGAGGCATATTACAATAAGAAAGGAAAGTTTTCCAGAAAGCACAAAAGTAAGAAAAATATAAGATGTTTTAACTGTGGGAAGTTCGGTCATTATGCTACTGACTGTACTATTTTCAAGAATGAAAGTGATGAAGATATACAAGATGTTAAGAGCAAGGATTCTAAAAAGCATAGGTATTACAGAAAGAACAAAGATGAGCACAACAATCAAGGAAAGAGGTATTCACACAAGAACAAGAAAAGCTTCTACCTAGACAAAGCAAGTAAGTGTTCTAGTAGTGATAGTGAAATTTCTTCTAGTGATAATGAAAATGAGATGCTGTTCATTTCAGAAAAGGAGGAAGAACCGAAACATAAATTCATTGTCATGAAATGTTTTAGATGTGGAAATTTTGGGCACCTTTAGGATAATTGCAAAAATAATGATTTGGTTGCTAGTATGTATGAGGATGCTTCAGAAAACTACAATGAAGATGCTTGTATGGTTTTTGAAAATGGTAGCACCTCTAGTGATAAGAAATCTGAAAAAAGCCTTGATAATTCAAAATGTAATCAAATAGAGGATCTTGAATGTGAACTTACTAATGCTCTTAGTGTTTTGAAAAAGGAAAGAAAGAAGAATGCTAGACTCAAGGATAAATTAGATGAATGTTGTATGGAGAGAGACGAACTTATAGAAAATCTTGAAGTCTCTATGGCTAAGACACAAGAACTCAAGACTGAGTTAGAATCTAAGGTGCTTGAGTATAGTGAATTAGAACAGAAAATGGCTTCTTTGGAAGTGGAAACTAAAGAGTACAAGGATAAGTTGTACAGGTTTCAAGATAGCTCCCAAAGGGTTAAATATCTCATCAAAGGTCAAAGAAAATCAACAGATAAAACAGGTCTCGGTTTTGTTGAGCCGCACAAGAAACAGGTTGGGAAATCTAGCAAGAGATTATGATGCAGGAGCATCTGACATCACCAGCAGCATGAAGAAGCAGCAAAGTTCGAGAAAAATCATGCTGAAGAGTCGGGAGAAGAAGAAGCAGGAAGCAAGAAGGAAGAAAAAATGGCCAAGTCAAAAAACCATCGCGATTTCGTGACATGTCGCGAAATCACGACAGAAATTTGCAAGGAGGAAGTGCAGCAGAAGGGGCCACAATTTTGCGACGTGTCGCGAAATCGCGACAGTTTGCCGGAGAGGGACGAAGGCGCAGAAGGGGGCACAATTTCATGAAATGTCATGAAATCGCGACTCGTGATTTTGCAACATGTCATGAAATCGCGACAGGTTGCAGAGCAGAGGAGAGAACGAGAAAACGATCGCGATATCGCGACATCGCGATATCGCGACGTCGCGATATCGTGACGCAAATTGGACAAGCGGGTGCGGAGGAAAAATGGTCGCGATATCACGACATGTCGCGATATCGGGACCAAAATGAGAAGCAAGTGCAGAGAGCCAGAAACGTCACGATATCGCGACGTCGCGAAATCGCGACGAGTTTCTCAGCAGAGGGGCAGGAGGCAAAATGGTCACGATATCGCGACATGTCGCGATATCGCGACCAAAATGAGAAGCAAGCTCAAGGAGCCAGAAACGTCGCGATATCGCGACATGTCGTGATATCACGACGGAGAGAGAAAATGGCGCGGGAGGAAGAGAAAAAGATGGCGGGAACGGTGTTTTTGAGGACTATTCGAAATGGACACGTGGACTGCCACGTGTATCCTCGAAGTTGTAAAGAGCACGTGCCTTGAATATTGTGCATTAAGGAGAGGGCAAGCCAAATTTAAACACGTGGTTAGCTACGTGTTTAAATTAAAAAGTGGAGAACACGTATTCGGGTTGTTGAGAACAGCCGCGAGCATTAAAGGGGAGAACCACCATTTGAAAGTCTTTTCAACAAAATAGCTGTTTCAGAGCATGGCCGGTATGGAGGAGATGGTAGTACAGAGTACGGCGGTGGTTGCAGGTCGAGGGAGACCACGAATGCAAACAACAGTGTAGATCGGGCAGAGATTGCCATTAATGACAATTTTGAAAACCCGAGAAGGAGGGAAATTCAAAATTGGAGGTCTTGTTTGGTGGAGCATTAATTGCGTGAGAGGGTCGGGGCCTCTATAAAAACCCATTTTATTATTTTAATCGGGGACGGCGGACCGGAGAACAGAGGAGTGGTACCGAGGTAGTACCAGAGCCGAACTCGGCCATTGTAAGCCTACGGGCTGTTCCATTCAAGCTTGTAATCTTTTTTTTCTTAAATTTTAATGAAAAGGCAAGTTTGTTGAAGTGTGGTCGTGACCGGTGCCCCATCAGTGGTATCAGAGCGGGAGTTCCTGAGTGCGTAAACAGACCGCCGACCGTGAGGCAGTTGCACTAGGACCTACGGGAGAGTTGAGAGAGAAGGAGAGTTGAGGATTCCTGAGCGTGTTAGCAGACCGCCGGACGTGAGGCAGCTACACCGAGATCCGTTAAGTTTGTGAGAAAAGCAAGCAAGAAGAATGCATTCTCAAAGAAGACGGGACAGCAAGGAGGAAGACATGGTGTCGGAAGAGGAAGTCAAAGCATTGCAACGACAATTAAAAGCCTTGCAAAAGGAATGGTCCGTAATAAAATTACGGGAGAAATAAGAACGACAGAAAAGGCAGGAAGAGAGACTGAGAAAGAAGGAAGAAAAGATGAAGGAGGCTGTAGAGGAAGAGAGCAGCAGTACCGGGACCTGCCCGAAAGAAAGCACAGATTATTCTGTGCAAGAGGAAGAGTTAAAGCCGACTACAGTAGAAGTTTGCAGCAGTGGAGAAATCTGTCCGGTTGAAGACAGAAGTGTGGGCCCGGAGCCGAGGTCGAAGCAGTTTGCAGAGACAGAGATGAGTCCGGAAGTGTTGCGGGAGGCAGCAATCGAACCCAGCAGAAGTGAAGATCACTTCTTCACTTACCCCGGGTGTCTGATGCAGGAGCATCCGACAACACTAGTAGCATAAGCAACAAAGTTCGGGAAAAATCGTGCTGAAGAGTCGGGAGAAGAAGAAGCAGGAAGCAAGAAGGAAGAAAAAATGGCCAAGTCAGAAAACCGTCGTGATTTCATGACATGTCACAAAATCATGACAGAAATTGGCAAGGAGGAAGTGCAGCAGAAGGGGCTGCGATTTCGTGACGTGTCACGAAATCACGACCCGCGATTTCGTGACATGTCGCGAAATTGCAACCCGCGATTTCGCGACGTGTCGCGAAATCGTGACAGTTTGCCAGAGAGGGACGAAGGCGCAGAAGGGGGCATGATTTCACGACATGTCACGAAATCATGACTCACGATTTTGCAACATGTCGCGAAATTGCGACAGGTTGCAGAGCAGAGGAGAGAACGAGAAAACGGTCGCGATATCGCGACGTCGCGATATCGCGATGTCGCAAAATCGCGACGCAAATTGGACAAGCGGGTGCGGAGGAAAAATGGTCGTGATATCGCGACCAAAATGAGAAGCAAGTGCAGAGAGCCAGAAACGTCGTGATATCGCGACGTCGTGAAATCGCGACGAGTTTCTCAACAGAGGGGCAGGAGGCAAAATGGTCGCGATATCGCGACATGTCAAGATATCGCGACCAAAATGAGAAGCAAGCTCAAGGAGCCAGAAATGTCGCGATATCATGACGGAGAGAGAAAATGGCGCGGGAGGAAGAGAAAAAGATGGCGGGAACGGTGTTTTCGAGGACTGTTCGAAATGGACACGTGGACTGCCACGTGTATCCTGGAAGTTGTAAAGAGCACATGCCTTGAAGATTGCGCATTAAGGAGAGGGCAAGCTGAATTTAAACACGTGGTTAGCTACGTGTTTAAATTAAAAAGTGGAGAACACGTATTCGGGTTGTTGAGAACAGCCGCGAGCATTAAAGGGGAGAACCACCATTTGAAAGTCTTTTCGACAAAACAGCTGTTTCAGAGCATGGCCGATATGGAGGAGACGACAGTACAGAGTACGACGGTGGTTGTAGGTCGAGGGAGACCACGAATGCAAACAGCAGTGTAGATCGGGCAGAGATTGCCATTAATGACAATTTTGAAAACCCGGGAAGGAGGGAAATTCAAAATTGGAGGTCTTGTTTGGTGGAGCATTAATTGCGTGAGAGGGTCGGGGCCTCTATAAAAACCCATTTTATTGTTTCAATCGGGGCGGCGGACCGGAGAACAAAGGAGTGGTACCGAGGTAGTACCATAGCCGAACTCGGCCATTGTAAGCCTGCGGGCTGTTCCATTCAAGCTTGTAATATTTTTTTTCTTAAATTTTAATGAAAAGGCAAGTTTGTTGAAGTGTGGTCATGACCGATGCCCCGTCAGTGGTATCAGAGCGGGAGTTCCTGAGTGCGTAAACAGACCGCCGACCGTGAGGCAGTTTGCGCCAGGACCTACGGGAGAGTTGAGAGAGAAGGAGAGTTGAGGATTCCCGAGCGTGTTAGCAGACCGTCGGACGTGAGGCAGCTACACCGAGATCCGTTAAGTTTGTGAGAAAAGCAAGCAAGAAGAATGCATTCTCAAAGAATATGGGACAGCAAGGAGGAAGACATGGTGTCGGAAGAGGAAGTCAAAGCATTGCAACGGCAATTAAAAGCCTTGCAAAAGGAATGGTCCGTAATGAAATTACGGGAGAAAGAAGAACGACAGAAAATGCGGGAAGAGAGACGAAGAAAGAAGGAAGAAAAGATGAAGGAGGCTGTAGAGGAAGAGAGCAGCAGTACCGGGACCTACCCGAAAGAAAGCACAGATTATTCTGTGCAAGAGGAAGAGTTAAAGTCGGCTGCAGCAGAAGTTTGCAGCAGTGGAGAAATCTGTCCGGTTGAAGACAGAAGTGTGGGCCCGGAGCCGAGGTCGAAGCAGTTTGCAGAGACAGAGATGAGTCCGAAAGTGTTGCGGGAGGCAGCAACCGGACCCAACGAAGTGAAGATCACTTCTTCACTTACCCCGGGTGTCTGATGCAGGAGCATCCGGCAGCACCAGCAGCAGAAGCAGCAAAGTTCAAGAAAAATCGTGCTGAAGAGTCGGGAGAAGAAGAAGCAGGAAGCAAGAAGGAAGAAAAAATGGCCAAGTCAGAAAACCGTCGTGATTTCGTGACATGTCGCAAAATCGCGACAGAAATTGGCGAGGAAGTGCAGCAGAAGGGGCCGCGATTTCGTGACGTGTCACGAAATCGTGACAGTTTGCCGAGAGGGACGAAGGCGCAAAAGGGGGCATGATTTCGTGACATGTCGCGAAATCGCGACTCGTGATTTTGCAACATGTCACGAAATCGTGACAGGTTGCAGAGCAGAGGAGAGAACGAGAAAACGGTCGCGATATCACGACGTCACGATATCCCGATGTCGCAAAATCACGACGCAAATTGGACAAGCGGGTGCGGAGGAAAAATGGTCGCGATATCGCGACCAAAATGAGAAGCAAGTGCAGAGAGCCAGAAACGTCACGATATCGCGACGTCATGAAATCGCGACGAGTTTCTCAGCGGAGGGGCAGGAGGCAAAATGGTCGCGATATCGCGACCAAAATGAGAAGCAAGCTCAAGGAGCCAGAAACATCGCGATATCGCGACATGTCGCGATATCACGATGGAGAGAGAAAATGGCGCGGGAGGAAGAGAAAAAGATGGCAGGAACAATGTTTTCGAGGACTGTTCGAAATGGACACGTGGACTGCCACGTGTATCCTCGAAGTTGTAAAGAGCACGTGCCTTGAAGATTGCGCATTAAGGAGAGGGCAAGCCAAATTTAAACACGTGGTTAGCTACGTGTTTAAATTAAAAAGTGGAGAACACGTATTCGGGTTGTTGAGAACAGCCGCGAGCATTAAAGGGGAGAACCACCATTTGAAAGTCTTTTCGACAAAACATCTGTTTCAGAGCATGGCCGGTATGGAGGAGACGGCAGTACAGAGTACGGCGATGGTTGCAGGTCGAGGGAGACCACAAATGCAAACAACAGTGTAGATCGGGCAGAGATTGCCATTAATGATAATTTTGAAAACTCGAGAAGGAGGGAAATTCAAAATTGGAGGTCTTGTTTGGTGGAGCATTAATTGCGTGAGAGGGTCGAGGCCTCTATAAAAACCCATTTTATTGTTTCAATCGGGGCGGCGGACCGGAGAACAGAGGAGTGGTACCGAGGTAGTACCAGAGCCGAACTCGGCCATTGTAAGCCTGCGGGCTATTCCATTCAAGCTTGTAATCTTTTTTTTCTTAAATTTTAATGAAAAGGCAAGTTTGTTGAAGTGTGGTCGTGACCGGTGCCCCGTTAGTGGTATCAGAGCGGGAGTTCCTGAGTGCGTAAACAGACCGCCGATCGTGAGGCAGTTGCACCAGGACCTACGGGAGAGTTGAGAGAGAAGGAGAGTTGAGGATTCCCGAGTGTGTTAGCAGACCGTCGGACATGAGGCAGCTACACCGGGATCCGTTAAGTTTGTGAGAAAAGCAAGCAAGAAGAATGCATTCTCGAAGAATATGGGACAGCAAGGAGGAAGACATGGTGTCGGAAGAGGAAGTCAAAGCATTACAATGGCAATTAAAAGCCTTGCAAAAGGAATGGTCCGTAATGAAATTACGGGAGAAAGAAGAACGACAGAAAAGGCGGGAAGAGAGACGGAGAAAGAAGGAAGAAAAGATGAAGGAGGCTGTAGAGGAAGAGAGCAGCAGTACCGGGACCTTCCCGGAAGAAAGCACAAATTATTCTGTGCAAGAGGAAGAGTTAAAGCCGACTGCAGCAGAAGTTTGCAACAGTGGAGAAATCTATCCGGTTGAAGACAGAAGTGTGGGCCCGGAGCCGAGGTAGAAGCAGTTTGCAAAGACAGATATGAGTTCGAAAGTGTTGTGGGAGGCAGCAACCGGACCCAGTAGAAGTGAAGATCACTTCTTCACTTACCCCGGGTGTCTGATGCAGGAGCATCTGGCAGCACCAGTAGCAAAAGTAGCAAAGTTCAGGAAAAATCGTGCTGAAGAGTCGGTAGAAGAAGAAGCAGGAAGCAAGAAGGAAGAAAAAATGGCCAAGTCAGAAAATCGTCGCGATTTCGTGACATGTCGCAAAATCGCGACAGAAATTGGCAAGGAGGAAGTGCAGCAAAAGGGGCCGCGATTTCGCGACGTGTCGCGAAATCACGACCCGCGATTTCGTGACGTGTCGCGAAATTGCAACCCGCGATTTCGCGACGTGTCGTGAAATCGTGACAGTTTGCCAGAGAGGGACGAAGGCGCAGAAGGGGGCATGATTTCGTGACATGTCGTGAAATCATGACTCACGAATTTGCAACATGTCGTGAAATCGTGACAGGTTGCAGAGCAGAGGAGAGAACGAGAAAACGGTCGCAATATCGCGACGTCGTGATATCGCGATGTCGCAAAATCACAACGCAAATTGGACAAGCGGGTGTGGAGGAAAAATGGTCACGATATCGCGACCAAAATGAGAAGAAAGTGCAGAGAGCCAGAAACGTCACGATATCGCGAAATCGCGATGAGTTTCTCAGCGGAGGGCGAGGAGGCAAAATGGTCGCGATATCGCGACATGTCGCGATATCGCGACCAAAATGAGAAGCAAGCTCAAGGAGCCAGAAACGTCGCGATATCACGACGGAGAGAGAAAATGGCACGGGAGGAAGAGAAAAAGATGGCGAGAACGGTGTTTTCGAGGACTGTTCGAAATGGACACGTGGACTGCCACGTGTATCCTCGAAGTTGTAAAGAGCACGTGCCTTGAAGATTGCACATTAAGGAGAGGGCAAGCCGAATTTAAACACGTGGTTAGCTACGTGTTTAAATTAAAAAGTGGAGAACACGTATTCGGGTTGTTGAGAACAGTCGTGTGCATTAAAGGGGGAGAACCACCATTTGAAAGTCTTTTCGACAAAACAACTATTTCAGAGCATGGCCGGTATGGAGGAGACGGCAGTACAGAGTACGACGGTGGTTGCAGGTCGAGGGAGACCACGAATGCAAACAGCAGTGTAGATCGGGCAGAGATTGCCATTAATGACAATTTTGAAAACCCGGGAAGGAGGGAAATTCAAAATTGGAGGTCTTGTTTGGTGGAGCATTAATTGCGTGAGAGGGTCGGGGCCTCTATAAAAACCCATTTTATTGTTTCAATCGGGGCGGCGGACCGGAGAACAGAGGAGTGGTACCGAGGTAGTACCAGAGCCGAACTCGGCCATTGTAAGCCTGCGGGCTGTTCCATTCAAGCTTGTAATCTTTTTTTTCTTAAATTTTAATGAAAAGGCAAGTTTGTTGAAGTGTGGTCGTTACCGGTGCCCCGTCAGATTACAAAAGGAAGAAAGTTCTGATGTAGAAAGTACTTCAGATCAAGAGTCCGTGAGTGATAAATGCACAGAAATAAAAAATAGAATTTTGAATGTGAAGAAGTTTACCCGACCTAGAAGGTCATTTACAGGAAAGTTTAATGACAGATGTTTTGCATGTCACAGGTTTGGCCACATGGCTTCGCATTGCATGACTCAAGTAAGGAAGATAAATGACAGTTTTAAGGGCCATAACTTATTTCAAGGATATTGCTACTCTTGTAATCAGTTCGAGCATAAGGCAATGCTCTGCAAAACTAACAACAGGAACATGGTTACTCATAATAGACAGATTCAAAGAAGAGGTATGCCAAACAGAAATAACTTTGTTACGTGCTATAAGTGCAACAATGAAGGACACATAGCTAGACAGTGTAGAGCTGATTTTCCAAGGTACAGGAACAGAAAAAGTGATATAAACAGGTCCAAGGAGATAGGTATGAATAAGAACATGAATGATAAAAGAAACAAGAATAGTAGTATGAACAGGTTCGAAGATCAAAACAGTGACAGGAACAAAAATATAGACAAAGAATTCAAGAGAAGTCCCAACAAGGAAATTGTAGACACTGATGATGATGAGTGTCTAATGGGAGTTTTACTCCCAATCCTATTTTAAATCACCTCATCAGGAGGTGGGGGAGGGACTAAGCTAAGAGGCTCATTATTAGTCCCGATCCCCAAAGGTGACCCTTTGCCATTGATGACAAAGGGGGGGAGATATGAGTAAGGGGGAGAGCTTCAAGTGAAGAAGAAAGCTTCAAGTCAAGGGGAGAAAAAACTTCAATTACAGATTCTCAGTTGTTGGATCAGTAGGGTTCAGTTTTGGCTCTTGAGATATGTTTTCAGTTAAAGGTTGCCATCAATGACAAAGGGGGAGATTGTTGGCAATTTTGGGTACCTTGGGTACATTGCCTTTGCTCTAAGTGTAAATGTTGTCATTGATGTCAAAGAGTTCTTGAAGCAATTTGATTTGATGTCTCAGAATGTGTTTTGATGAAGGTTTCAGTTTGGATAGTGAGTTTCCAAGAAGATCAGAGTAGCCCAATTGCAAAATATCAAGAAAAAGACAAGGAAAAGTATGCAGGCGGCTGGAAAAACTGTCACGATTTTGCGACATGTTTTAGGAGAGAGAAAGTGCTGGCAAAAATGTCATGATTTCGCGACATGTTTCAAGAGAGAGAAAGTGCTGGCAAAACTGTCATGATTTCACGACATGTTTGAGGAGAGAGAAAGTTCTAGCAAAACATTCACAATTTCGCGACATGTTGGAAGGAAGAGAAGAAGCTAGAAAAACTGTCGCGATTTCGCGACTTGTTGGCAAGGAAGAAGAGCAGATGGAAAGTGTCACGATTTCGTGACATGTCGCATTTTCACGACTCAAAAAGTGCAGGAAGGCAGAGAAGGAAAAGTGTCACGATTTCACGACATTCTGCAAAGAAGGCTGTACAGATGAGAAAATGTCACGATTTCGTGACATGTTGCAGAAGAGAGAGTTCGCAGTGTGAACTGTCACGATTTCGTGACAAGTTTGAAGAGAGAGAAAGTGGTTCAGGAACTGTCGTGATTTCACGACATGATGCAAAGTTCCAAGTGAGGACTGTCACGTTTTCATGACATGCTGCAGAAGCTTGAAATGTGAAGCATCACGATTTTGCGACATGTAGCTAAGAGAAGAGTTTGAAATGAGAAGCATCGCGATTTCATGATAGGCAACAAAGATAGCTTACGAAGTCGAAAGCGTCGCGATTTCACGATAGGTTGCAAAGAAAGCTTTCGAAAGCCGAAAGCGTCATGATTTTGTGACAGGATGAAAGAAAAGCGTACGGACGCAGAAAGGGTCGCAATTTTGTGACAGGCTACAAAGAAGTCATACAGATGTAAAGAGTGTCACGATTTCATGACAGGTTGCAAGGAAAGCTTGCGAATGCAGAAAGTGTCATGATTTCGTGACAGGTTGAGAAGGCAACATTTAGTTGGAGAAAGTGTTGCGATTTTGCAACAAAAATAGGAAGCAAGTCTTCAGTAGAAGAAGCGTCGTGTTTTTGCGACAAATTTAGGAAGGAAGAGCTCAAAGGCAAAAGTGTCACGATTTCGTGACATGTTCTAGTTTCGCGGGTGTAAGGCAGAGAGAAGCTCAAGACAGTGAAAGTGTTGCGATTTCGTGACATGTTCCATTTTCGCTACTGCAAGCAGAGAAGAAGGCCATGAAGTCAAAAGGGTCACGATTTTGCGAAAAAGTTGGAGATGATGTCAGTAGAAGCAAATATGTCATGATTTCATGACAAAAGCAGAGGAGAAGGCGATGAAGACTAAGGTGTCATGATTTTGTGATAGGAATGAAGATGACATTAGCAAAAGATAGAAGTGTAGCGATTTCGTGACAAGGACGTAGTCAAGGCAGACAAAGGCAAAAAGCGTCACAATTTTGTGACAGCAGGAAAAAGATGGTGTACGATAGGCAAAGGTGTCACAATATCGTGACATGTTGTAGTTTCATAGGAAAAGCTACAGAACCAGAGGCGATTGAAGAACAAAGTTAACTTTGAGCCGACAGAGTTAAATCTAGGCCAACGCAGCATAGGGTTTTGCAGTCGACGTAGTTCTAGGGTTACAGTCGACTAAGATTGAGTGTTTTGATCTTAGAATTTATGCTATAAAAGGAGAGCTATTTCAAGATGGTGTGAATCGAATGTGAGTATCGAACTTGCGCAATTTAAAGTCTACGATGCACAAAGAGCAGTCGTGTCGGATCGATCGAAGTGTGCGTTTGAAGTGTGATATTTGCAAATAGAGTGTGGGAGAGAAGTACGATCATCGAGAGGTAGAGTGTGCAAAGTCTATGCTACTGTAATTGCATAGAGGTGCATAAGTTGAGGTTCGATCAAGTGCTGTTGTGTTTGTGTGATCAATGCAAAAGTTGTCTCGACCAAGTGTGATTGTAACAGAACAAAAAAAGAAATTTGAGGATAATATTGTGCCAGACTGAAAGACTGTGTTTGTTGCAGACCAGAGAAAGAGGAAGAGGACAGACCTGTGCTAGACCGAAGAACTATGTTTGGTGTAGATCAGATAGAGGACATATGTGCTAGACCAAAGGACTGTGTTTAGTGCATATTCGAGGACCAGCTTTGCGGTGATAGAGTTGAGGACAGAGATCTCCAACCAAATTAGGGAAGATAGGTGTCTTCTATGGATAGAGTTCCACTTGCTAAGTGCAGAGGAGGTAGTGGTCTTCTAGAGGATCACCAGCCAAAGCAGAATTAGGGGAAGGTATCTCCTTTGAGCTGAGGCTCATAAACATTGTAATTGGGAAGGTTTCCCAAAGAACTATGATATAACTTTTAGAGAAAAGTTTTATCCGTGGAGTAGCCCACATTGGGTGAACCACGTAAATTGTTGTGTCACTTTGTGGATGATGTTTTATGCATTGCTTGATTACTGCTGTTAATACTGCTATCTATTTTCTGCATAACATTGAATTGAAAGCTGATTTGAAAGAAAGGTTAAAAGTGGTCTTATACTGTTCACCCCCCCTCTCAGTATAAGCTTGTGTTCTTCATGAGAGACTATATAGTCAGTTATCTCACCTTTAAGGGGAAGAATGTAGCAAGTGTGAACAGGACTTAGCTTGAAACAGCTTAGAAAAAACTAGTTTTTCTAAGCAAAGTGTGAACTCACTTATCTTTTGTCGGCTAAACTTGTCGGATGGTCGGCATGATTTTCTTTCTCCCTCTCCTCTATTTTCTCCTTATCCCTCCATTGTCCTTCCTCCTTTCCTGCCGTCCATTTTCCCTTATCACTCCACTTCCTTCCTCTCCCCACGCCCGCTGCCACCTCCCACTCCACTTCCTACTCCTCCGTTCTCTCTAATCTCCCCGATCTTCCTCCAACTTCCCTTCCCTACTATTTCGCTTGTTCTAAGCCTATATAAGGTTTAATTTAATGTAATGTTCTACTGGTTAATTTAATGAATTATTTTGGCTATATTTTATTCGTGTCAATTTTTTACCTTGGCCTAATGTTAATCTAAGGTTACCTTAATCCTAGAATTACAGAACTGATATCATTTATTCTATTCTTCCTTTTCTGGGCCTCTTGAACCCTAACCAACCTATCACTCTTCAATAAATCCCAATTTTTTTGAATAATATTGTAGGAAATCCATCAAGGTTAAATCCTTGTTAGGATGGAAAGATAAAACTACTTCATGTGGCTCCTCCATAGATATCTTCTTCATTAAGATTTCATTTTGTCCCTATGTGATAATTGATGGAATATTTTCTACAAGATTTCTTTGTGCCTCATTATCTTGCCCTATATTTAACAAAATACTTTGAAATAATTAATTGCATCTTTCTGATATCTTCTTCTTCCTCTCCTTTCTTAATATATCTTCCATTTGAAGTTAAAATATTTTTGATACGATGATTTTTTTTTTTATATTTTTGTAACATGAAATATTTTGGTATTTTTATCACCTTCTTTGAGACATTTATCCTTAGATTTTTGGAACCAATATCACTTGTCATTTTTCAATATATTATGATAATTAGAAATTATTTTTTTCTTTCACATAAGAATCATGGTCCATTCCACTGGTTTCTACTATATCTTGTAAAATTTTGACCTTGGATTCGATTTCCTTATTTTCATTAAAGATGGTACTAAAATATTTAGCATTCCAAATATTTATTTGCCCTTTAAATATTTTAACTTTTAAACAAACTTTTATATATATGATCCTTCAAATTTTACTTCATCCCATCATAAGATAACCATTTGGAAGAAATTGAGGTCTTAGAGCAACAAAGACTATAAGCAAAATAATTTTTGGTGATCAATATTGAGTACATCACAAGTTAAAATAATGGTTTTATGACCTAATATTGCTCACGATAAAATAGCAAATATCTAAAAAGATTGTATTTTTATTGAAACTAGTACAGAAATAATTAGTATGGAATATCATCCATGTACTTTAGGGTTTCTCAGGAAACATAAAGAAAAAATTGTTTATGAGAGTATTCCTTGCATTTCATATTTTCTAGGGTAACATAAATTTTTGTAAGATAAGCCTCTTTATAAATAAATATGAAAAATAGAAGGGATTAGTTAATACGAAAGCATTGTTGGGAATAAAAAAGGAGAGGAAGGTTTTCAACACAAGAAAAAAGAGAAACAAAAACTCAAAGGGATATTGATTTGGAAAGCCAAATATAAATATCATAAGTGTTAATAAGAAGTGGGGATAAGCAAACAAATAAAAATAAATATTGATGATACAAACGAATTTTTATTGAAAGGAGAGGATTTTGTACTAGTTTCATTTTTATTGAAAGGAGAGGATTTTGTGCTACTTAAGGAAAATGAAGATGATTTACCTAGATTAACCTTGACCGTATTCATTTCATTTGCTTGAATATTCACCTCCCTATATTTCTTCACACTTTTAACTCATAAATTTGAACTTGCACATTGTACTTCCTTAAGGTTGATTCTAGTAAACTATAATGACCTTTTCTATTTGATGATGTAGAGGGTCTTCCTTTGAAACTTTCTTGGGAGTGGAAAATACATGATCTAATGTATTTTCTATTATTATATGATCTCCTTGCTTTATATTGAAGTTTATTTGATGCCCAAAATGTTCCATCTATTTCTCCTTTATTTTTACATTGCAATCTCTTGTTGTGTCTAGTCTTATAACATTTACAACATCATAATGCAATATTTTACATATCTATTTTTTAATCCCATTCTCTATATTCTAATTCAATCCTCATGGATGACAATAAAGGTTTTTAAATATCCATGTAAATGCATATTCAAGTGTATTTAGCATGCCTTCTCTCCTTAGTAGTTGGTCACTGCTAGATGAACTCCCTAGAGTATGGTCAATATTCTTCAAAATTTCCCTATTGATAATCTAATAAGGAAGTCCAAAATGCTTAATCCACTTCAAAATCCTTGTGATAGTCTTTATCTTCAAATGAAAAAATTCACTACATGGTCTTACATATAATGCATCTTTCCCCCTAAATTAAGGGCTACCATCCATTATTTTATCCCTAATTTTTGGACTAGAGGAGATGAGGAGGAAAACTCCTTTTGGAACAAAATTTATGGGGTAATTTTAATTCAATCCCCACTTCCACATGATCCAATTTTGAATATCTAAAAATATTTTTGGTATTAATGGAATGTGAACATTAACCCTTTGACTTTAAAAACCATTGTATCGTGTTCAATTGTATCATCATTGGTAATTACTTCTTGTGTAGTATCTACTACTTGGATAGGGTTTGCCATAGATTCACTCTATTTTATCCCTAACTAAGGCATCCAAAATTCCAACTAGATCATCCTTCCTTCTAGTAGGGACTTTCAAAAATGACTTTCTTGCCATGTTACCTACATTATCTTCACAAGAATCATTTAGTTGTTTCATTTCTCCTAAGACCTTGAACAAGAAAAAGTGGAACTCTTTCCTTGGTTGCACTTTGTTTCCTACTCACTTGTTTGCTACTCATGATCAAAATACTTAGTTTCTTTCTCAAATAAAAAAATGGTGAGGTCACTTTTGGCTTGCACTCTCTCCTAAATCCATAAAGACCAATACATACCTTTTATTAAGATTGTTGTACATAGATAATATAGTAATTTTACATGTTTACTAATTTATATATTATTATTCTAGAAGTGGTTCCCTATACATTTAATGAAGTCTCATTGACATAAGGAACATTAGTAAAATAAGAGGTATTATATCTTAGATTGACAAAAAGTGAAAAAATATCCCAGATGTGGGAGCAGAGAGGGTAAAGAAGGTGGGCATGCCAACTGTAAAGGAAAAGCACATAAAGGAAATAGAGAAGGATATCAACATGGGGAAACAAATAGTCATAGAATAAAGTGGGCAAAATACCACCAAAAGAAATAGGAAATGAGAATTACATCATATAATGTTAGGGGAATGAATACCCCTAACAAACATAGGTTGGTGAGATCCATGATTAAGGATCACCAACCTGATATAGCTATGTTACAAGTTGGAAGAATATTAAGAAAGAGATATGGAAGAAGAGAAGTAGTTTCTAGGTGGAATTTAGGGGGGCTTCAATAGGAATATTAATATTATGGAATTCTAATTTATAGGAAGGAGAAGTCATTTCAAAAAATGAGCATCATCTAACAATTGTTATCATTTCTAAATTTTCAAAATATTTTCCTTATCACTAATATTTATGTTTCAAATATGAATAGAGCAATAAAGGATATGTAGAGGGAGATGGAGTAGATGGGATAGTATATTAGAGGAATAATATGGATAGTGGTAGTTGATTTCAACACCTCTTTACTGCTAGGATAAAAGAAAGGGAATTCCAAGGGATTTTCAAAGAGCATGGAATATTTTAGTAATTTTATATCAAAATCTGACCTTTATGATGTGGAACTAAATGGCAATACATTTACTTGGAAAAATAGGAGATTAGGGGATAAATTGATCTAGGTGATATTGGATAGAGTGCTACTATCTATGGAGTGGTCTAAGAAAAACTATGAGCATACGTTAGTACCAATGCCAAGGATGATATTGAACCATAATCCTTTGATATTTTGGTGCAATTGGTAAGTAAGGAAGAGTAGAAACCCTTTCAAATTTTGATATGTGTGGCTTCAACACCCAAACATTTATGAATAAATGGAGACATGGTGGAGGTATTTAATCCAACTATCTAAGATGCATATATTGGTTGGGAAACGTATATATGTGAAGAGAGAAATGAAATGATAGAACAAGTTAGTATTTGTAAATATATTTAATCAAAAGAAAATCCTAAGGCAAGAACCTAGCTTGCTTAAGGAGGAAGTAAGTATAAGGGGGATGGACCAAGTCCTCTACATGAGAGAGAAGGAGATCTAGTCAAAATTACATACTATAATTGTATGAGAGGACACTTACTAGAGATAAAAGTCTAGGAATAAGTGGCTTATGGAAGGATATAGAAACACATAAATTTTTCATGTATCAACCATAAAACATAAAATGTTGTAAGAATCATTGAAATCCTACAAGAGAATGAAGTAGGAAAAAATGAAGAGAAAATCAAGCAAGAGGTAGTTGACTCATTTAGCTTTCTGGTAACAAAGGATAGGGAGGATGACCAGGAAGCTATGGAGGGTATAGTTCAACATATTCCAACATTGATGATAAGAGATATTAATATAGAGCTTGAGAAATATGTGAGTGAATAGGAGATGAAGGAAGTGGTCTTCTCCTTAGAAAAATATAAAGCTCTAAGATCATTCAAATTATAGGTAGGATTCTTTCAAGCCTTTTGGAATATAGTGAAGGAAGATGTAATAACAATAATCCAATAATCTCACCATTTAGGCAAATTTCGAAGAGAGTATAACAACACTTATTTAGTGCTAATTCCTAAAAACAAGGGTTGAAAGAGTTTAAGGACTTCAAACCAATAAGCCTATATAATGTAATTTAAAATATAATATCTAAATCAATTGCATTATGGATAAAATATGTCCTCCCAAAGATAATTGCAAAACAACAAGGGGGTTTTATGAAGGGAAGGCAGATATTGGATGGATTCATTACACTTCATGAAACTATGCACTTGGTGGAAACTAGTAAGAGGGAAGGAATGGTGCTCAAGTTAGACATGAGCAAAGCTTATGATAGGATTTCTTGGTGCTTCCTAGACAAATTTCTTTCTAAGTTTAGATTTAGTAGGAGATGGAGAATATGGGTGAGTAATTATTATGGAGGGTCAAAATTCTTAGTCATTCTAAATAATTCTTCTATAGGGTTATTTAGGATTAGTAGGGGTTAAGACAAGAGGATCACCCTACCTCTTTATAATTATGGAAGAAGATATAGGTATATGTATATATGGAACACAAATTTTATGAGTCTTAAATTGGTTGAAACCATTTGTAGCCGTAAGGGGAATCAATCACCAATAGTTTGTAGATGACGCAATTCTACTTGAAAAACCTTTGGTGGAAGAATATAATGAGTTTAGAAGGATTTATAATCTATATGTAAAAACATACCACTGACATATCAACATGCAAAATAGTAAGTGTTCTTCATTAACACTTTAGATAATTTACAAAGAAGGATATCATAAGAACTTGGATGCAATATCTTAGCCCTCATCTATATATTGGGGAATGTCAATGTTTACTAGATTTTCCAAAGATCAAGTTTGGAACACATTGATAGATAAATCTCAACATAATTAGTAGGATGGAAAGGAAATTTATTAAGTTAGGCATGTAAGCTTCAGCTGCTAAGGATCTCTCTCCAAGCCATACTAATATTTCTCTTATTTTTTTTAAGATTATAGTAGAAAGTATAAAAAATACATATATATTGTCAGGATCTGATAAAAGTAGAATTTCCCTTGTTGCATGGGAGAAAGTGTGTAAATTAAAATCAAAAGGAGGATTGGGATTAAGAAGGATAAGAAATATAAATAATTTCCTAGCACAAAAGTAATATGGATGATAACGAAGGAAGGTCAATCAATATGGTCTATAATTCTAAAGAATAAGTACCTAGAAAGCCAAGAAGAAATAATATTCTTAACCACATTAGATATCTGTAATGGCTCTTTGATATGGAACCGTATACAAAAGGTAAGAGAGGTGCTATGGAAAGGTGTCCAATGGAAAATTGGTAATGGTAGGTCAGTCCAAATTTGGGAGGACACATGGTTGGAGAACCATCCACTATGTAAGGATGAGGAGATAGTCAAAGTCTAAGAAGTAGAGAAAAGGTATGGGAATTTTATTTACAATTAATGGAAATAGAAGAGGGTGAGGTAAGGTGGAAGGATCTTATGAGTAATAACCAAAATGTGGAAGCATTAAGTAACTTAAAAATAAACTAAGGGTCTACCATGAAAAGTGTTAATATTAGGGAAGATACCATAGTATGGTAGCACTTCAAAAAGGCTTATTTAGTGTTAACTTGACCTATGAGACTTGAGTTACTAACATTAGAATCAGAAGGTATGGTTAAATGGGGGATTGTGGGGGAGGAAGGCTACACCTAAAATAACAATATTTATATGGATGGATATACAAAACAAGATCCTTGCAATAGATAACTTTCATAATAGAGGATTTAATTTCCAAATAGGTGTTACCTATGTGAAGCACAAGAAGAGATAGTAAAACACATAATGTTAGAGTGTAACTACTCCCTTAAGATACTTCAATAATTAATCAAAAATATGAGGATTAAATGGGTAATACCAAATAATATGGTAGAGAGGATTGACCAGTGGGAAAATCCCTTTGAGTTCTATATTGAATTAAATATGGAACCTAATTATTTTCCACTATGCATGGGTTGTATAGTTGGAGCAAAATAGAATAATATTTAAAGAGGAAAAGAGAGCTACATACAAAAGTAGTCATAAAATCCAAGCTATTATAATGAAAAACATGAAAGCCTTGAGTATAAAAGAAAAACCAAAATCACTAGAGAAAGTAAGGATAAGTGAACAATTATATCTAAGCCAAGGATAGATAATAATCCCCAAGTGGATCCAAGAAGTATAAAATGATA
Organism: Wollemia nobilis; assembly: GCA_028583015.1. Classification (NCBI taxonomy): domain Eukaryota; kingdom Viridiplantae; phylum Streptophyta; class Pinopsida; order Araucariales; family Araucariaceae; genus Wollemia; species Wollemia nobilis. The sequence continues at coordinate 2,632,993 of JAQPPZ010002714.1, read as the reverse complement.
GCCACCCAGGTATGGATGTCTAAAGCTCAATTTTTATGGGGCATCTAAAGGGAATCCTAGTAAGTTTAGGGGTGGAGCAGTGATAAGGGATAGTAAAGGAATCCTAATTAGAGTTGTTAGTGTAACAAAAGAACTAAACACAATTTATTTAAATAAAAATAGAGAGAGAGAGAGAGAGAAATAATTTTTCCAAAATGCCCCTTTTGTATTAATGGTGATACAATGTGTTACAAAAGGATTTTTGAATTGTCCCAAGCGTGTTGGGAGCAATGTTACAATGCTTCTTCTTGTCTATCTGATATGCAATGCTTCGATGGAGGAGGGGAGATTTTCCAACTCTTTCGTAGGGTGTGGTGTTCTTTGTTCCTTCGTCATAGCTTCAAAGGGGTGAGGGGGCTTTGGTATCCAGAAAGGGACCACTCCAGCTTCAACAACTCGTTCAAGGTACCTGCTACCTGTACACATACAAAACCAAAAATGGGATTAATAGCACTTATATAGTCAAGAGACAAAACCAATACTATTTATAAACCTATCACTGATATGCATATGCAAAGTAGATAACATAAAATATTCAATTAATAAAAACCTTGCTCAACATGTTTGATTACTTATCTCTGTTTGGGACTATGGTACTGTGGAAACGTGGTTGTGGGATGGAAACCGCAGACCTGTGATTGCGAAACCGCGGATGCACATTTTCAACTGTAGAACCGCGGGTGAGTGGTTTCAGATGAGATGATAGGTTGCCCTGGGATACGTTCCAAAGGTCATATTCGAGCTCGCGCTCTCAGTTTCTCTTCGGGTCTAGGCATATTTTGGTAGTCTGTCAATATGCAAATTTAGCTCCCTTTTCTTGATGGATCAATGATACTTTTATAGGCTCCTTGGGGTTTTGGAGGGAAGTGAGAGGTGGCAAGCCTGGTTTGCCAAGTGGCAAATCTAGGTTGTTAAGTGGAAGGGGCAGTTAGAGTGAGTCATCCAGTGTGCCTCAGTTAAATGGGGTGATGTGGTTGTAAGTGGAGTGAAACATGGGATCCTGTCCTATGTGAAGGGACAAGAGGGACAAAGTGGATTATATGCAACATGGGTGTTGGGATCTGTCCTATGTGCAAAGACAAAAGGGTACAAGAGTGGGTGAGATGTGGAAAATATTCTAACTAAAGTGTCCAGGACACATGTCCAATGTGTAGACAATGTATCCTAGGGTGATTTTCCTAATTACATAAATTAGGAAAATAGAATCATGTGCAGGATTTTATATACCTAAGTTAGAACTTAGGCATATATATTTATTATGCAGGATTTTATGGTGAGGTGGTGAATGTGATCTAGAGGGTACCAAATTTTGGTGTCTATAGTTGTCCCTTTTGTACTGTGTTGTGTACAACACAATGCGGTGCAAAAACTAATGACATATAACTTTATTGGACGAATTGACTCATTTCTCTTTGACACATAGAATGAATGAATTTAAACTTTTTGATTTGTTTTCTTACCTCCTCAATTGACGATTGGGTAAAGGATGACACCCATAATCTAATTGATGGAGTACGAATGTTGAAAGTGGGTTGTTTATTGAATTATGTTGATGTGATGTTAATGAATTTTGTCTTGATTTTCTTTGTGCACCAAGCTTGGGATTATTTGTGTTCTTGCAATTTTGCTTTTGGTTTCATTAATGTGTAGAACACATGGTAAATTTTTTGACACTCTTTTGAGTTTTCGTCCACTATTACTTTAGCAATTCCTTCCAAATGATGGGTTTAAGAAACCAATCAGTAGAGGATTTAATGCTCAAGAATTTTTTGATTATTACCAAATTGTTGTTGTTGTTCCGCTTTTGACCCAACGGAAGGTGTTGTAGGATTACTTTGGAAATTTTGTTTTTGAATACATTTAAGCTCATAGATTTAAGGACCTAGCTGACTTGATTCATTGTTGTTTTGTTGTGAATGTCTGATGAGTTGAATGTCTGATGAGTTTCCTTATGGTGATTTACCCATCCAACCGGATTGCATGGATTTCTAGTCACTGCAACCGCTAGGTGTATAGGGTAATCCACTAGATACAAGTTTCACTCCAACTGATTAAGATTGTAGATGATTATTTGGAGATTTGGTGATTTTTTGATAGGTTTTTTTTTTTTTTGCCAAGGAGTAGGTAAATTTTGTTTATTTTGTATTACCTAGGATTAGGTAAATGATTTTTTCGTTTGTTTTTTTGTTTTTATACCATGAGTAGGTAAAAAAGTTTTTTGTTTTGTTTTTGTTTATGATGAATATGTAAAAAATTTTGTTTGTGTTTTTGTTTACCATGAGTAGGTAAAAATTTTTTGTTTTTGTTTTTATACCATGAGTAGGTAAAAAAAAATTTGTTTTTTTGTTTTTTAGTTTATGATGAGCATGTGAATTTTTTTTTTGTGTTTCTGTTTACCATGAGTAGGTAAAAAAAAATGTTTTGTTTTTGTTTTTATATCATTAGTAGGATAAAAAAAAAATTGTTTTTGTTTATGATGAGCATGTGAAAATTTTTGTTTGTGTTTCTGTTTACCATGAGTAGGTAAAAAAAAATTTGTTTTTGTTTTTATACCATGAGTAGGTATAAACGTTTTGTTTTTGTTTTTGTTTTTGTTTTTTTTTATGATGAGTATGTAGAAATTTTTGTTTGTGTTTCTGTTTACCATGAGTAGGTAAACAATTTTTTTTTGTTTTTGTTTTTATACCATGATTACGTAAAAAATTTCCTTTTTTGTTTTTATTACCATGATTATGTAAAAAAAAAAATGTTATTTTTGTTTTATTACCATGATTAGGTAAAATATTTTGTTTTTGTTTTTATTTCTAGCATGTTGTGCTAATTTTTGTTTTTTTATATGTTTTCTTTTCAGGTTAAGCTTCTTGATGCTTGGCATAGGTGGTCGAGGACCATTTGGAAAGTGTAGAAAGCACTTTCTCATGATGATTGGACTTTGATACAGACCATTGGTTTAGACGATTATGGGCAGTTAGGCACCATCCGAGCTAATGAGGATCTCTTTTCAACACTTGTTGAGTGCTGGGATCTAGATATGGGCACATTTCAGCTCCCAACAAGGGAGCTAACTATCACTCTCGAGGATATCTATCATATATTCCATGTTCCTGTCGAGGGTCCTGTTGTTTGAGTTTTCCTTGAAAAAAAGGAGGCTCTATTACCTCTGTTTGGCGAGATGTGGGACGTATACTGTAGCAGGGGTGGCATCGCCTATTTGGACCTGTATTCATATAATAGCCTTGGTGCATTGCTGACTTTCATGATGTACATATTGAGAAACATGTTATTGCCCAATTCTATGGGATAGAGGATCCCGTGGAACCAGGTTCCCATTGTTCTATATCTCATATCTAATCCTCACCAGTTGGCTTGGGCTCCTTCTCTTCTTTGTGAGGTGTAGAGTGAGTTATATGAGGTGAAGATGTGGGGGTGTAAGGTCTTGGGTTGCAGTATTTTACTCTAGATTTGGTGTTGGGAGCATATTATCATTGGTCGCCCTGTTGGTTTACCCTGTGGTTTAGATGCTACTTCTCCTCGTGCATATAGATGGGTACTTAGTGAGGAGACTAGTCGATTAGTTGTGAGCGCCTCGAGGTACAAAGATATCTTAAGTTCTCTGACTAGGGACTTGATGTGCTGGTGGCCTTAGAGAGGTTTTGATTGGATGACAGATGTAGCAGAGTTTCATCACGTCATGCAAAGACGATGGGTTGTTGGTGCACATCTGAGGGATATGGAGTTCATCTAGTTCTCTTATGTGCAGTGTCAGTTCAAGCTCATTCAGGATGTTCTTGATGCACCTATTATGTACATGCGATGGGGTTATGAGTTGGGGTTACCTGTTGCTCCTAATTTTTGGCGAGTCGATGATCCTGCTGATGACTCAGACTTGGAGGTGCTTGAATTGAATGATGTGGGTACGACTACTGAGTATGACGTGTGGTTTGCGAGTCAGCCTCTATGGACTCCTAGTGTCATCGTAGACGACGATGGAAGTGGTGATGATGTAGATGTGGGCAGATGGGTTCCTTGGTCAGCGAAGCGCCAGTGAGGTAGCTCTTCGAGAGTTAACATGGGTGCAGATGTTCAACAACCTGATGAGGCTAGTGGTGATGATGAGGGTGCACCTCAGAGGAGGAGTGGGATATTCTCTAGGCTAAGCGAGACAATTTGGAGTTGGAGTTGGGTCGGGTGAATGTCGATTTAGCATGGTACCAGGGTGAGGTGACTCACCTGTAGGCTGAGGTGGATGGTTTGTGGTATGGACCTAGCAACAATGCTCTTGTTGCTAAGGATGTAGAGATCACCAGACTTGATGGCAAGATTACCCGTTTACAAGGTGATATTTCTTAGTTGCAGTCAGGTTTTGGATGGGACGATGCTACTTCGACTATTGCATCTCTATGGGCTGAGATTTCTCAAAGGGTCACTCGTCAAGGTGCTGATTTGAGGAGCCTGCGTAAGTAAGCTGTCTACATCAATATGTTGGATAATATTCTTCATGAGTGTCAGATTCCTTTGCCTATTCCTCATCCATCATCTACTACCACTGCTACCTGAGGGACCAAGACGAGTTGTAGGACTCATCATACTTCAAGCTCTCACGAGGCTTCTACAGTGCAAGATCCATGGAGGGATCTTGTTGGTGCTAGCTAGTTGTTTTATTACATTATTTTTATTTTTTTGTATATTTTATCTTAGTATGAGCCTCAGTTCTCCGATGTATACTACCTTCGGTCATTTTTTACTTTGTAGACTTTCATATTTATATATATATAGATATATATACATGGCATTTTTATTTTGGGATTCACATGTGTTATTTGTATATGCATTCTCTTGCTTATGTGTGGTTTTTTTGTATGATGCAATCTAATATTTATCTTTTTGCTATGATAATGAATGTAAATGGATATGTGAAATGCATTTGATTTTTATTCATGTAACTAAATGACGGTATGCATGTTGCTCATGAAATCTTTTTTTTTTTTAGCTCAGAGTATTTGACCTTTACTTGTTCATTTTTGTAATTGGGGGTATCCCACTTGATGATTATTTATTGATGAAGTATGTGGTATGTATGAAGGAAATGTGAATGCTGATATGTATTTGGTTTGATTTTTTATATGTAACTGCAATAGATTTTCAGAGACTCAAAGAACCTAGTAAAGTAAAATCATTTTTTTCTTGACGTTATTTTACTTTATTTAGGACCATATTGTGTGCAAGTGAAGTTCATTTACTAAATCTTGCGTGTTGATGACCCTAAGCAATGCAAAACCAGTGCATGTGATTGTGATGTTTATTGCCCCATCTTGAGTTATTTGGATGGTACCTTTTATTGGTTCTCCTTTTGGCTAGCCTACCTATATGTGCGTTCAGAGGTCTCCCTCTTGAGAGAGAGGCATGTCGCCTTGCATGAGTTTACTCCACTTCCATTCAAGCATCTATAGCCCCGGTGGAGGCTCACTCCATAGTCCAATGATTTGATCTTTAAGCCTTTGTGATGACTACATAGATTTTTGAGGGGAACATAGTACGATCTTTTCAACTTTAGAGATTTGTGGTGTGTGTTTGTAATTATTTTTGTATAGAGTTTTGGGGAATCGGATTCTCAACCGAAGTATGATGAGAATGTGACCCTATCCTTACTACTCTACATTCATTTATATTTGTTGTTTCACTGTGGTAGTGGTGATAACCATTGTTTTTTTGGACTATGTTGCATGATAGGGTAAGCGAAGAATTTTACTTTTTTTGCTTCGAGGTTTACCCAAATTGGTGTTATCTTTCTATCATTCAAGATGTTTTAAGATTTTTAAAAGTGTATTTGGTTCCAGATTGCTTTGGGTCAATCTACCATACTCAAGATTTCTTAATGTGATAAAAGTGCTTTGGTCCTAATGAAAATTGGACACGTCATGAAGTTTGATTTATTTCACTAGATATGTTTGAGTGATTGAAAATTGTATGATATGATATATGATGTGTATGATTTTGTGAGTTGTAAAGAATCTTAGTTGAATACCCCCAACTCTCAAAACTTGTTTTCTTGGTCATATCATCACCACTATTAAAGATTACTAAGCAAGGGATGGGATGGATGCAACTATATATATATATATATATATATATATATATATATATATATATATTTGTGTGTGTATGAACATATAATTGAAATGCAAATGCAAATGCAATATGCAAAATGTAATTAAAAATATGTCTATTTACAATGTGAAATGTATGCAATGTTGTAAAATGAAATCTTTTGCTTTTTTTTTTTTTAGCCATGTATATATATACATATATTGCAAGTCATTTTATGCATAAAATGCCTTTAGGTGCATAATGTTTAGTGGTTCTGGCTCCAATTTCCCTTCTAAATTGGAAAGTTTGTACGTTCCTTGTCCCAAATTTTGCTTTACAATATATGGGCTGAACCAATTTGCTGCAAATTTATCCCTTAAGTGTGGTAAAGCATTCATATTTTGTTGATTTTCTAAGAGCACTAGGTCCCCCACTTGAAATTCATGAGGATGGACTTTTGCGTTGTAAGAACGTTTGAATCTATCTTGATATACTCGTAAATGCTCTAGAGCATTGATATGTTTCTCATCAATAATTGTCAATTGGTCAAGATGCGCTTGTCTAGTTGTATCATCGTCCATGAATTCCTGTATTGCGATTCATAAGGATGGTATCTCGAGCTCTAATGGTAATATAGCTTCTGCACTATAAACTAGTGAAAATGGTGTTGCTATCGTTGGTGCTCTTATGCTTTTTCTGTAAGCCCATAGTGCTAAAGGGAGGTGAGTATGCCAATCTCGATGATTATATTTTATCAATTTCTTGAGAATAGATATTACTGTCTTGTTGGTTGCTTCAGCTTGCCCGTTCGCTTGTGGGTAATAAGGTGTTGAGAAACTATGTAGAATTTTGAATTTGTTGCACAATGCTCTAACATCCTTATTCTTAAATGACTTTCTATTATCAAAAATTATTTTTGAGGGTATTCTAAAACAACAGATAATATGCTGAAGTATAAACTCCGTTATTCGAGGTCCAGTCATAGTGGTCATTGGAATTGCTTCCATCCATTTTGTGAAGTATTTTGTGGTAGTTATAATGAATTTATGTTGTCCTGATGAAGAAGGTGTTATTTTACCAATCAAGTCAAGGCCCCATTATGAAAATGGCCAAAGACTTTGAATTGGTTACAAATTTTATGATGGCACATGAGTCAATTGTATATGATGTTGGCACTTTTGGCATATTTTGATGTATTTGCAACAGTCATTTTCCATTATCAGACAATAGTATCCCATGCGCAATATTCTTTTTGTAATTTCCATTCCACTAAAGTGACCACCGCAAGTACCATTGTGGGCTTTTGATATTGCTCTTTCTACTTCAATTGGGTTTAAAAATCATAGTAATATTCCATCATAACCACATTTATATAACACATCTCCAAGTAAAGTGAAATGAATGGCTCTTTGTTTGAATGTTCTTTTTGCAGTTCGTGTCATTTCTATTGGTAGTGTGCTTGACTTGAGAAAGTATTTTATCTCATCAAGGTAAGAATTGTAAGGTTCGACATGTATCAAACAAACATTCTTCTCACCTATAGATTCTGCTTTTTGAATTGATTGTTTAGACACTGTTGTTATGATTAGCGATTGCACTTCTCCATGTTCATTTTTAGGGATGAGAGATACCAAGGAAGCCATTGCATCCGCAAATCTATTTTTCGATCATGGCAAGTTACTAATTTCATACCAGTCAAATTTTTCTAGCAACCTTATTGCTACTTTGTGGTATTTCTTTAAGACTAGTTCTTTACATTGGTATTCTCATTTTATTTGGTAGACAACCAATTGAGAATCATGAAAAATGCTTAATATTTTTATTCCCATTGCTATAGTTGAATGGAGACCTAGTATTAAGGCTTCATACTCTGCATTATTATTAGTACATGTGAAGTCAAGTTTGAATGATAAGGGAATGGGTATTCCCTCAAGTGTGTAAAACACAACTCATGCACCTTGCCCTTTTTAGCACTTGGATCCATCAAATAAAATTGTCATATCTGCTTTGTCCTCAGGTGAAACTACTTCTTGTTCTGTAATAGAAAATACTGAATCGTTGGGAAGCTCAATTATTAATGGTCTATCATTATGTAGTGGAGATTCCACTAATTGATCAGTTATCACTTGCCCTTTTATGGATTTTTGACTTATGAATTCGAGGTCGAATTATGTTAAAAGCATTATCCATTTAGCAGTGTGGGTGTTGTTGTAAGTGCGAGTCATCATGTATCGCAGAGGGTTTCCTCTAGCTATAACATAGGTTGTATTGCTTAGCATGTAATGTCTAAGTTTCTTAGTGGCGAAAACCACTGCTAAACATAACTTTTTGACATAAGCATATCTTGTTTCGTAACATACCAATGTTCGACTGATGTAGTAAATTGCTTGTTCTTTGTTTTTCTCATTATTTTGTGCAAGCATTGTCCCTAAAGCAAAATTTGTTGCAAAAATGTATAGGTGAAATGAGACTCCTGTTCTAGGTGGCATAAGAACTAGCGATGAGGCTAGATATTTATTTATATCATCAAATGCCTCCTAACATTCATTTGTTCAAGAAAATATCACTCCTTTTTGTAACAGGCAGTTAAAAGGCCTGCATTTATCTGAGATTTGTGCAATGAATCATCGAATAGATTGGAATTTTCACAACTCTTTCAATTTTTTGGGAGGTGACATTTCTAATATTTCTTTTACCTTACCTGGGTCTACTTCAATACCTCGCTTGGAAACAATGAATCCTAGAAGTTTTCCTAATGTGACACCAAATACACACTTCTTAGGATTTAACCTTACCTTATGTTCTATCAATCGATCAAATGCATTTTCTAGCACATCTATGTGTTCAAGATGCATTTTTGATTTAGCAATAAGATCATCTATATAATCCTCTATTATATTATGCATATAATCATGAAATATGTACGTCATGGCACGTTGATATGTAGCTCCTACATTATTTAACCCAAAAGGCATCACTCTATAGCATAATTTACCTTAAGATGTTGTAAATGCTATTTTATGTTGATCTTAGAGATTAATCAAAATTTGGTTGTATCCCGAGAAACTGTCCATTAAGGAAAGCATTTCATGACCAACATAGGAGTCTACTAATTGATCAATATTCAACAAAGGAAAATCATCCTTGGGACACACTTTGTTTAAGTCTTGAAAACTAGTGCATATGTGTATCCCCCCATTTGGTTTACGAATGGGTACCATGTTTGAAAGCCATTCAGGATAATCGATTGGTACTATAAAGTGTACATCCAATAACTTTTGCAGCTCTTCTTTCACAATTAATGTGATTATTGGATGGACTTTCCTAAGCTTCTACTTGAACAACTTGGCATCATGTGCTAGCATAAGGTTATAGACTATCAAGTCTGGATCTAAGCCAGGCATGTCTTTGTAGGACCATGCAAACACTTATTTCTTTTTTATAAGCATGTTTATGATGTGCTCTTTTTCTTCTATGAACAATTCTTTCACAAATTTTACAATCTAAGGATTATCCACGTCTTCACTAAGGTTCATGTCTATAGACTCTTCAATTAAAATGTGAGAACCTTCCTCTAGATGATGTGGAGTTGGTATGAGGTGGATATCATCCGCCACATTTTCAAATGTGTCTAGGGTTTCCCCCTCTATCTTAGTTTGAAAAACTAAATTTTTTGTTAGTCTCACAATGACACTGAGAGGGGGGGTGAATCGGTGTAGCTCTTTAAAACTTAAATCTTCAACTCTTAAAGCCAAAACAATGAGAACTTAAAACCAAATAAAGCAAATATAACAAGAGAGCATCACACAACACAAGATGTACCGAGGTTCACCGATTTGGCTACTCCTCAAAAATTGACTGTTTGGACTCCCATCCAAATCCGAGCCTTTGCAAAGCAACAACTTTACAATCAATTTACCAGCACCCACTGGAAGGAGCACCAACCCCTGATTTATCTACACCAACAGAAAGGAGCACCAACCCCTGATTTATCTACACCAACAAAAAGGAGCACCAACCCCTGATTTACCAGCACCAACTGGAAGGAGCACCAACCCCTGATTTATCTGCACCAATAGAAAGGAGCACCAACCCCTGATTTACTAGCACCAACTGGAAGGAGCACCAACCCCTAATTTATCTGCACCAATAGAAAGGAGCACCAACCCTTGATTTACCAACACCAACTAGAAGGAGCACCAACCCCTAATTTATCTGCACCAATAGAAAGGAGCACCAACCCCTGATTTATTTGCACCAACAAAAAGGAGCACCAACCCCTGATTTACCAGCACCAACTAGAAGGAGCACCAACCCCTAATGCCAAGCACCAACTTGGACTTCAATCTTGAAACTAGAAGATTGACATAGAAATGCCTTCACTTTTACAAGACCCTGACTGGTCTATTGCTTACTCAACCTCTCTCACAATTCACCCAACACACACCCTTCTCGCTCGCCTCTCTCGTGCTCCTCTCGCTCTCTTCACAAGATAAAATCCCCACTTAAATTCTCCAAGCAACACTCCTTTTATAACAATCCTTTCTCTTTGTAACTCCAGTTGTAACTCCTTTCATATTCTCATGCACCACTTGTCAATTGTAACTCCTTCTTTATGTAACTCCTTTTGTATATATTTAGAAGGCATTTCATCAAACACGTCACATGCAAATAATTGACACCATATTCTCCTACCATGACTGTTCATTTTCTCGGTCATGACTATTCATTTTCTCCTTCCATGATTGTTCATTTTCTCCTTTGTGCATGCATGCATTTTGGTTTTTGAAAAGGCTTTTCATTTCTATTTTAATGATTGTTCATTTTCTCCTTCCACGACTGTTCATTTTCTCCACATGGGCATGCATCCATTTCTTTCCATGACTATTCGTTTTCTCCACATGGGCATGCATCCGCTTCTTTCCATGTGTAACGACCATCTTAAATGATTTCAAATCATTAAATATTCCTTATGGGTCCACGTCACTATGCAGTCTTCAGTTTCACCATCCTGGTGTTCATCACTAATATCAGATGCACTGTCAACTACTCTGTTCTTTTGGCAAAACTGCAACATGTCGTGATATCGTGACACTTTTGCTTCTCTGCCTGCCTGCCCTTTTTGAGTCATAAAAATGCGACATGTCACGATATCGTGACACTTTTGTTTCTCTGCCTGCCTACCCTTTTTGAGTCATGAAAATGCGACATGTCACGATATCGTGACACTTTTTCTTTCTCTGCCTGCCTGCCCTTTTGAGTCACGAAAATGCGACATGTCGCGATATCGCGACACTTTTTCTTTCTCTGCCTTCCTACCCTTTTTGAGTCATGAAAATGCGACATGTCGTGATATCGCGACACTTTTTCTTTCTCTGCCTTTCTCTTTGCATCGGACCGTGAAAATGCTACATGTCACGATATCGTGACACTTTTTCCTTCTTGCTCTTTCTCTTTGCATCGGACCGCAAAAATACATGTCGCGATATCGTGACACTTTTTCTCCTTGCTCTTTCTCTTTGCTTTGGCCCGTGAAAATACAACATGTCGCGATATCGTGACACTTTTTCTCCTTGCTCTTTCTCTTAGCTTTGGCCTGTGAAAATACATGTCGTGATATCGTGACACTTTTTCTCCTTGCTCTTTCTCTTAGCTTTGGCCTATGAAAATACATGTTGCGATATCGCGACACTTTTTCTCCTTGCTCTTTCTCTTAGCTTTGGCCCATGAAAATACATGTCGCGATATCGCGACACTTTTTCTCCTTGCATTTTCTCTTTCTTTTGGCCATGAAAATGCAACATGTCGCGATATCGTGACACTTTTTCTCCTTGCATTTTCTCTTCTCTTTTGGCCGCGAAAATGCAACATGTCGCGATATCATGACACTTTTTCCTCTTTGCATTTTCTCTTCTCTTTTGGCCACGAAAATGCAACATGTCGTGATATCGTGACACTTTTTCTCCTTGCATTTTCTCTTCTCTTTTGGCCATGAAAATGCAACATGTCGCGATACTTTTTCCTCTTTGCTTTTTCGCTTCTCTTTTGGATATGGGCCACTTCGGTCTTCTTGGACAACCTGTAACAACTTCACCCATACATCAAAAACATCCTCATAAGCATTTAACATCACTGTACATACTCTGAGTAACCTCTGAACTCCTGTCCATTACATCAACCGATCTATCTGATTGTGTTGACAACAATGACAATACTTTCGTTGCACCTTGCTCAACAATCTCCCCCTTTGGAATTGTTGGCAACACACGTGCAATTTCCTGTAACTCTTCTCCCCCTTTGACAACAATATCAAAGGGCTGCTGCAAACTCCCCCTAAGTCCATGCACAACATTCTCGGGCAAAAATTATTACACTTAGCAAAAATCACAAACATGAGCAAAAAGATAAACAAATACACAAATGCTCCCCCTGAGAATGTGGTCCCGATAGCTAGTCAATTCTTGGGAAGCATGACCACTCCCAATTTATTGCGAAGGTACTCAAAGACTTCCTTGGGCAATGGTTTTGTGAAGATATCCACTACTTGCTCTATTGTTGGAACAAAATCCAACTTAACCTCACCTTCCGCAACTTTCTCCTTCATACAACACGTTGTCGCTGCAATATATTCTGCCTCTATTGTGGATAAGGAGACTGACTCTTGTTTCTTACTGTGCCACACGACCAACCTGTCTCCAAGATAGAATGCACCTCCACTGGTACTCTTTCTGTCATCTACACATCCTTGCTCAACTTGCAACCTGTCGTCATGGGAGTGCTAACTGGCTTACAATCCTCCATTGTGAACTTTTTTAGCATCTCTTTCACTAAACCAAATTATCAGAACTGTTATAATCCATAACTTTGAACAATGGTAGTAAGAACCATCAAAAGTACAACACTGACATATAGCAATACTACCAATGGTGACAACTCTCAATTTAATCACCACCCTTCATGGTACCTCCACAAACAACTACATGAACTGAAACACACTTTGACAACTATACGACAACTCCCCCTGCCTACTTGCCTTTCATCCTCAGATAACCAAACAAATACATAGGAGCATTAAAATAAAACTTTAAGATTGCTCCCCCTGAGGATGTGCTACCTGGAGTTGCTTAGTGCAATAGAGGAGTAGTCTCCTTCAGTCCAAGGAGACATGATTTCCTCTCTTCTTTCTTTCTCCAATCTTTCTTGAACTTGGGCTTGAGTTTTTCAACTGCATCCCTATTTTGAACCTTTTCGTGAACTTGAACATTTCTCTTGGGTGGTTGTCTCTTGTGCATCCTTGATGGATGATTATTTTCCTTTCTTTGATGCACATGATTTCTTCCCTGTCTGTGTTGCATTCTTTGTGTCTGATGAAATCTACTGTCTTGCCTTAGATTAGATACAAAAGTTCTTGGACAAAACCTTGCTATGTGCCCATGACCATTACATTTAAAACATTGCACATGGTGTTCAACGAATAGATGTATTTCTACCAGCCATAACTCTTTGATCTATTATTCAATCCACAATAAATTGCCTTGTGACCATAATGGTTGCATCTAAAACAATAGCCATTAAAAGCATTATTATGAATAAAGTGAGAGTGATAGAACCTCTTTTGTTGTGGTTGCTTTGTTGTAGATCTCCTTTGAGATTTTCTTCCTTTTGAAGATTCAGCTTCAAACTTTTCTTGCTTTGATCCTTCAATAGTGGACTTCTTCTTCTCTGCAGATTTAGAAGATGAAGGTTGTTCAGCTTCATATCCAAGACCAAGCTTACACATGGGGCTTCTTTGTTGCCTTATCATTTTATCTAGCAACTCTGTGCTCTTCTCAAATTTGAGATTTGTATTGGCCTCTTCTAGTTGTTTCCTCAATAAAACAATCTCCTCTTCTTGTTTGCAGCAAACAATCTCTTTCTCATTGATCTAGTGACCAGAGAGTTTCTTCAATCCTTTTGGACTCTTCTACTTGCAGCTTTAGATCACTAATAACTTTGTTAGATTCCTCTTCACGTTTGCTACATACATCGCCTTTATCATCCAGGTGTGACTTCAAGGCTTCTTCTATTTTCTTGGCTTTATGAATTTGTAAGAAGAGATCTTCAATATTATCCCCATATTCTTCCAACTTCTTGGACAGTCTTTTGTTCTTTTTCCTTTCTATACCCAACTCTTCAAGTGCAGCGATCAACTCACCTTCTAGATCTACTTCAACCTCAAGGTTTTCATCACATACTTGTTCTTTTTCTATTTTTTCTTCTTTGAGTGCCATAAAAAGAGCTTCACCTATTTCCTTTTCAGAATCCTCACTGCAACTGTCTTCTGATGAACTGACATTCTTGGAGATGAAACTTTTCTTCTTGAAGTTGCCTTTTCTGAAATTTGTTTTTTTCTTCCAATCACTTCTTTCTTGGTGCGATCCTTCATCACTTTTGTTCTTCTCATTAAGTGGACATTTAGTTGCAAGATGCCCAATGCCTCCACAATTGAAACATTTAAACGATAACTTTCCTCTATATTTTCCTTTTCCCATTTTTAGTTTTCGAACAAAGTTTGCTTCCATTTCATCTGATGTCTCTTCTTCCTCGGATTCTTGTTTTGCTTTCATATTTTTATGGGCTTTAAAAATAGCTTCTCTGTCTGTGGGTTTAGATTTTCCTATTCTCATCTCATATGCAGTCAAAGAACCATGCATCTCATCCATACTAAAAGAATTTAGATCTTTAGCTTCTTCTATAGCTAAAACTTTAGAATCAAATCTTTGGGGAAGAGATCTTAATACCTTTTTCACGATGATAGAATCTTCGATTTCCTCATCGAGTCCTCTAATCGCATTAATTACTTCATTAACTCTCAGCATATATGCCTCTATGTTCTCATCGTCATTCATCTTTAATACTTCGAACTGAGCTCGATGTGTTTGTAACTTGGCCTCCTTGATCTTATCGTCTCCTTCATGAATGCTCCTCAGTTTGTCCCATATTTCTTTTGTCATTTTACAACTCATAATTTTTACTAGTTCATTGTCCACTAATCCGCACATGATAGCATTCTTTGCTTTTGAGTTATTCTCAAACAGTTTCTTATCGGAAGCATCGGTTGGAGAAGTGGTGGGTATTGTGTATCCACTATCTACTGAATCCCAAATGTCGTATCCCAAAGCACAAAGATATGTCTGCATCCTGAGTCTCCAAAATGTGTAATTAGTTTCGTCCAACAATGGTGCTTTGTTTGATGAGAAGCCTTCACCACCTGCCATTGTGTTACTTCCAAGATCACCCTAGCCGGTTAAGCTTGTTCAAGAACTTGGCTCTGATACCAATTGTTAGTCTCACAATGACACTGAGAGGGGGGGTGAATCAGTGTAGCTCTTTAAAACTTAAATCTTCAACTCTTAAAGCCAAAACAATGAGAACTTAAAACCAAATAAAGCAAATATAACAAGAGAGCATCACACAACACAAGATGTACCGAGGTTCACCGATTTGGCTACTCCTCAAAAATTGACTGTTTGGACTCCCATCCAAATCTAGCCTTTGCAAAGCAACAACTTTACAATCAATTTACCAGCACCCACTGGAAGGAGCACCAACCCCTGATTTATCTGCACCAATAGAAAGGAGCACCAACCCCCGATTTATCTGCACCAACAGAAAGGAGCACCAACCCCTGATTTATCTGCACCAACAGAAAGGAGCACCAACCCCTGATTTACCAGCACCAACTAGAAGGAGCACCAACCCCTGATTTATCTGCACCAATAGAAAGGAGCACCAACCCCTGATTTACCAGCACCAACTGGAAGGAGCACCAACCCCTGATTTATCTACACCAATAGAAAGGAGCACCAACCCCTGATTTACCAGCACCAACTAGAAGGAGCACCAACCCCTGATTTATCTGCACCAATAGAAAGGAGCACCAACCCCTGATTTATCTGCACCAACAGAAAGGAGCACCAACCCCTGATTTACCAGCACCAACTGGAAGGAGCACCAACCCCTGATGCCAAGCACCAACTTGGACTTCAATCTTGAAACTAGAAGATTGACATAGAAATGCCTTCACTTTTACAAGACCCTGACTGGTCTATTGCTTACTCAACATCTCCCACAATTCACACAACACACACCCTTCTCGCTCGCCTCTCGTGCTCCTCTCGCTCTCTTCGCAAGATAAAATCCTCACTTAAATTCTCCAAGCAACACTCCTTTTATAACAATCCTTTCTCTTTGTAACTCCAGTTGTAACTCCTTTTTTCATATTCTCATGTGCCACTTGTCAATTGTAACTCCTTCTTTATGTAACTCCTTTTGTATATATTTAGAAGGCATTTCGTCAAACACGTCACATGCAAATAATTGACACCATATTCTCCTACCATGACTGTTCATTTTCTCGATCATGACTGTTCGTTTTCTCCTTCGATGACTGTTCATTTTCTCCTTTGTGCATGCATGCATTTTGGTTTTTGAAAAGGCTTTTCATTTCTATTTTAATGACTGTTCATTTTCTCCTTCCATGACTGTTCATTTTCTCCACATGGGCATGCATCCGTTTCTTTCCATGACTGTTCATTTTCTCCACATGGGCATGCGTCCGCTTCTTTCCACGTGTAATGACCATCTTAAATGATTTCAAATCATTAAATATTCCTTATGGGTCCACGTCACTATGCAGTCTTCAGTTTCACCATCCTGGTGTTCATCACTAATATTAGACGCACTGTCAACTACTCTGTTCTTTTGGTGAAACTGCAACATGTCACGATATCATGACACTTTTGCTTATCTGCCTGCCTACCCTTTTTGAGTCACGAAAATGCGACATGTCGCGATATCGTGACACTTTTGTTTCTCTGCCTGCCTACCCTTTTTGAGTCATGAAAATGTGACATGTCGCGATATCGTGACACTTTTTTTTCTCTGCCTGCCTGCCCTTTTTGAGTCGCAAAAATGTGACATGTCATGATATCGCGACACTTTTTCTTTCTCTTCCTTCCTGCCCTTTTTGAGTCGCAAAAATGCGACATGTCACGATATCGCGACACTTTTTCTTTCTCTGCTCTTTCTCTTTGCTTTGGACCGCAAAAATGCTACATGTCACGATATCATGACACTTTTTCTCCTTGCTCTTTCTCTTTGCTTTGGCCTGCAAAAATACAACATGTCACGATATCGTGACACTTTTTCTCCTTGCTCTTTCTCTTAGCTTTGGCCCGTGAAAATACAACATGTCGCGATATCGTGACACTTTTTCTCCTTGCTCTTTCTCTTAGCTTTGGCCCGCGAAAATACAACATGTCGCGATATCGCGACACTTTTTCTCCTTGCATTTTCTCTTTCTTTTGGCCACGAAAATGCAACATGTCGCGATATCGCGACACTTTTTCTCCTTGCATTTTCTCTTCTCTTTTGGCCGCGAAAATGCAACATGTCGCGATATCGCGACACTTTTTCCTCCTTGCATTTTCTCTTCTCTTTTGGCCACGAAAATGCAACATGTCGCGATATCGCGACACTTTTTCTCCTTGCATTTTCTCTTCTCTTTTGGCCGCGAAAATGCAACATGTCACGATATCGCGACACTTTTTTCTCTTTGCTTTTTCGCTTCTCTTTTGGATATGGGCCACTTCGGTCTTCTTGGACAACCTGTAACAACTTCACCCATACATCAAAAACATCCTCATAAGCATTTAACATCACTGTACATACTCTGAGTAACCTCTGAACTCCTATCCACTGCATCAACCGATCTATCTGACTGTGTTGACAACAATGACAATACTGTCGCTGCACCTTGCTCAACATTGTTTGATGATGAAGGTTGTTGTGGAATATAAGTGTTTGAAGCACACAACAACTCTTCGAACAAGATAAATTCATGAGTGGATGGCGAGGATGAAATCCTATCCATGGCTATGATACTGGTGTTGATATGGATCGATTTTATCTCATCATATGGATTGCGGAGTGGGGTGAGCAAATCAATAGAAATCATGTTGACTTGATGGAAATGAGGTGGATGCAATTCAAGAATTGATGACTCATATTCTCTAGGTTGCAACTGACCTAATGTGTGTGATTGGCTGTGATGCATGCTTTGCCAATGTGATGGAGGAGGTTATGGTTCAGGACCCTCATGCTCTTTGTTTAGCCAAAAAAGTGTGTGGTCTATTGGAAACTTCTTTTGATACCAGTTATCTCTTTGCATGGTTTCTCCATATATTATCTCTTCTTGAGGCTCTTCTTCTTCTTGATTAAGCCATTCAGGATGTGCTTCATCTTGGAGCATTCTCCTGGCTTGTATCTCAAGAGCATGGTTGATAAAAATAATTTTAGTTTCATTGGGTTCATCACTGTAACTCATCCAGAATCCATTAGCATTTTTATGAGTTCCTAGTATTAGTGGCTCAGGGTCTTGCCTAAGGTATGCCAGCTTAGTAGGATCTTCATAATTTGCTTCTCGTTGTAAGGCTTGCTCTTGAGGGTAAAAATTGTATATTTGGTATCTAATTTCTATTTGTTCATCCTCATCATTAGGTTCATCCTCCTCATCGCTCTTTTCCTCTTCTTCTTCACATTCTATGTCAAGTTCTTGGAAATCTTGATTCAAATAGGAACTTCCGATGGAAGGTTTGTAGCCTAAACCAGAGCGGTCACTTGGTTCTCTGTATTCTGGTTCAATTATGTGGTGAGGACCTTGTTCATGTCTTCCAATTACATATCCTTACCAATTAACCCTTTGAAAATATCTCACTGGGAAACTTGGGTTAGAAAAATAATCAATGTTTTCATTAAACTCTTGTAAAGAGTTGTCGTCTTGAGAAGGTGGGTCAAATGAAGAATCTACCCCTTCATATATGAAATTTATTGCATTTTTTTGAGAACCCATTCTATACAAATCACCTATAGCTAAAGGTGGGTCACGAGGGTGATCATAATCCCTTACTGAATCAATAGGTGGTGTAACTATGATACTTTCAATAATGTACTCACAAATACTTGGATTGGTGAGATGTACTGCAACTCTATATGGTTGTGTAGCTAATGGCTCAATGGATGAAGAGGGTTCTTGAGCATTAGCTCTTGGCTCTGCTAGTAGTGGTGGATTATCTCTAATAGGTGGCCCTATTTGTGAGACTATGGGTTCTAATTACTGTGAAGTAGTGGTTGATGATGTGGGTTATGTTTTGAATGTGAATGATTGCTTTGGATCTAGAAGTGTACTAGATGGAATTGGTAATTGATTAGCAGGATGGGTGGGTGTAATTTAAAAATGAAATGTGGTGTTTGAAGGATGCACTGAGCTAATGCTTTTGGATGCAAAAATTGGGTCACCTATAGGTAACTCTTATGGAATGGGTGCTTTTGATGATGTGGTGCTGGATGGAATGGTTCTAATGACTAGTGGTTGGATGGTTAGATGTGTTGATGGAAGCGTGGATCATATGGGTTTGAATTAAAGTTGCAGTACTTGAAATGTTCAGTGTCAGCTGGTATGCAAGGTACCTTACCTTCATGCACATATTTTAAGCATTGATGCAATGTTGAAGGCACACACTTAATTTTCCTAATCCAAGGGCATCCAAGAAGTATGTTATTGTAGACACCAAAATCTAGCCACTTGTAAGTCATCTATACCTTCCTGTCAGCCACGTGTCAGTCATCCATACTTCTCGCCATTATTTGGCCCAAATCCACACTTTCCTGCCATTATTTGGCCCAATTTCACCTTTCCCGCCATTTTTCATCCCCAAATTTATTTAAATTAATATTTATATATATATTTTAATATTTTAATATATATATAAATATAGTTTAAGTGATTTAATCTAAGCCGTCCATCCTTCATTTAATCTCATCCGTCCATCCTTCTTAATCCGTTTCACAACCTAGATTTATTCTCTACCATTGGATCCACTTTAATCTTAGCCACACGTTCAAAGTGTTGTTAAAACCCTAAAGTGTGCCCTAAGAGTAGATTATCAATAGAGCCACCTTGATGGCTCAAACCCTACGACTGCTACTTCTATATTGGCTATCTTTGCTATATTTTGGACCTATCTCTTCTATTTCATCTATCTCTTCAGCCATCCATCGTCGCCCCTTTTCGCCGCATCCATCGTCGCATCCGTCGCAAAATTTGCCGCCATCCCTTCTGCAGCACTCTGCAGAATCCCCCATTCTTGTCGCAAGTGCCCGCGGGCGTTTACCCGCAGTCTCAGACGCAGACCGACGTCTGCAACCCCAATCCAGAAGCACGCGGGCGTTCAGCGAGTGCACCAGGGCGCCTTCTGCAGCCGATTTGACAGTCCCAACTCTTCCAGGTGCCGCCTGGTCTCGCCGCGTTAACAGGAAACAGGTATAAATTAGTTTAAAGCAAGTAACTTCTTTTCTTTTATTAATCTATTGTTGAACTCCTGCATTCTATTTTTCTAGGGTTTTAAATTGTTTCTGAGGGCTCACACAGTGGAACCCTATTATTAATTTCTAACTCCTTAATAGTGTTAATGTGTGCAGGATTTTAATGGCAGATACAGTGTGTTGATAGCAGCTGTTTAAGCTGGAGTGGTCCGAGCTACAGGATACAACAAAGCCCACTCACTCTATTGGGATTAAGGATACGTCTTCGAAAAATGCCACCACTTTGTGCCAGCTAGGGTTTCGGAGAACCCTAGCACGAATTGTAATTTTTGTATCACAAAAAGGGTTACAGGCCCTGTTGTACTCAAAAGGAGTTTCTAAACTCCATTGATAAATAAAAATCGTTTATTTTGTACAACTGTGTTCTGCATTACTTTTTATCGTGATTTCTTTATCTTTTGTTTGGCGTTGTATTTTTAATCTACAGTTATATTGCATTTTCCCTTATAAGATGTGAAAGAGAACATGTATTGTTTTCACCCCCATGGTGACGGGAAGAACAAAATTCCCTACAGTTGAGCATAAAGTATCATTAAAGGCCATAAGAGTGAATATGGATGTTGTGATGTGAGATTATGGGACGTTGAGCGTCATCATGGCAGATGTGGTAATGAGGTTGATTGAAGAACCAATATCAATAAGCACTCTCTTGAAGGTTTTCCTATCAATGTGAGCTACTATGTGCAATGGTGGATCAGGTGAATCTGCTGATATTTGTTTTTCTTCAAAGTCATAGAATACTATCGAGGGTTCCATGCACTTTTACACACTACCCACAAAGGAATTGAATGCATTGGGGTATTTTGATTGTACTTGAATAGACTTTAAAATTTCCATCAATGCTTCCCTATGAGGTGTTGATTGTTGTATTAGCTCATAAATTGACAATTTTGCTAAAGCCATTTTCAAAATCTATGTTAACCGGCTGCTCAGTGTGACAACAGGGCAGTTGTGGAAAGGTGGTGGTGGCCCAATCGATCCAAGTATGGGCACATTGGTTGGTGATGCTACTGAATCTTGAGTTGTGCGATTAGCTTACCTTTGTCCATGGGTAACTATACTGATAGTCCCTACAAAACCTTGTGGTAGTTGAGACACATAATTAACCTGATTGGGAGGAACTGTAGAACTTGATGCTCCTGTCAGTTGTTGATTTACCTCTTGATGTGGCAAAGGTGTCTGATATATGCCTAGGTTTTGGTTATTTTGGGCTAGTGGGTTGTCAACTTTGATTGTACCCGCTTCCAATAAATCTTTCACAATTACTTTAAATCCATGACAACCTTCAATATCATGTCCTCTTTGTCTATGATAGATGCAAAAGAGGTGTTATTTGTAACCTTTTGTCTTTGTTTTGTTAGGATCATCAGGTTTCATTTCTAGCAAATTAAAAAGTTTTTCCACATACAACTTTTGAAATACTAATGAATATGGCTCTTGTACTGGTGTGTAATTTCTTTTTGGCTTAAAATGACATTGTTGCCTTTCTGCAGGTTGTGTCTAATTTTGTGCCTATTGTGGGGGTGGAACCGCTTGATAATTCGATTATTGCGGTTGTTATTGTTGGGGTTGTTGGATTTGTGTTTGAGCTAGTTTATTTGACTGTGGTTGGCTCAAAACTATCTGATTAACCTGTGCGGTCTTGGACTGACCATGGTTATTCCCATTTTGATTCTTATTGTGCCACTCTTTCTTCTTAGGCTTAATCTCACCTTCTTGAATTTTTATTTCTTCAATCAGTTTTGCTTGGGCGAGTGCCTCATCGAATGTTCTATACTGTTGTAGCTATAGCAATGAAGAGATGTGTCTACCAAAACTCTTTGTGAATATTTGTATTATCTTTGGCATAGGGAGTGAAAATGGTAACTTGATCATGACTGATCTCCATATATTTCCAAAGTCATAGACTGATTCATCGTCATATTATTTTAGATAAATCAAATCAGTCAATGTTGTTTGTTTTCTAACATTTAGGGCGAATATTTCCAGGAACTGGTCCGCTAGTTGTTCAAAGGTAAAAATATTTTGATGTGGCAGGTGGTTGTACCAGTCTTGGGTTTCTCTCCCTAATGTTTGAGGAAATGTATGTAATAGTAATGCATCATTGCTTTTGATTCTAAAGTATGCATTCACAAATCTTGTTATGTGCTCACGAGGATCCTCTTCCCCTTTAAATTCAAGCTTCGATATTTGAAAATCATGTGGATATGGTAGCTCTGGTATCGAATCATGAATAGGGTGATTGAGTAGTTGCCTCAAAATTGGCTTTTGGTATTGCAAACATGGAGTTTGCATGGCAAGACTATCAATATGACTCTGTAGAAACTAGTATCTAGGATCATCTACAGGACTAACACTCAAATGTACTTGATGTTGCTGGTAATGGGGTGGGTTATATGTAGGTTGTGGGTGATAAGACCTGGGTGGATGAAATATTTTATGGTATGGATGTTGAGGGATGTTATGATATGGATGGGGTGATGGAGGTATGATATTATGCTGACCTGCTGTATTAGCATATGAGTGTGGTGGTTGATTATGAACCATAGTGGTAGAGGTAGGATGCATTACTCAAGATAGATCTTGGATAAATGCATTAGGTTGATGAGATGTAGGTGGAATATTTTGCTCAATCCCTTGCAAATGTTGGTTAGGGTTAGGGTTCATGCTACGATTAGCATTATCTAAAATCATTTGCTGCAACTGTAAGAAAGCATGTTGGATAGAAATTGTATTTGATGTAGGGACCGCTACCTATGATGTGGTGGACTAATTTGGTTGTGAAATAACCATGGTAGTGGAGGTAGATGGGGGGTAAGTAGCAAAAGGTATCGCTACTGACTGTGGAACGGTATGAGATGTATGTCCTACAAGTGTGGATGGAGAAATGGATGTTGGGGCTTGCAAAATAATAGGAATTGTTTCATACAAGGGATTAGTGGTAATGGTCATTTGTTGTGATAATGTGGGGGGGATTTTCTTGGATGACGATGGTTGATTGACCAATGCTATAGTAGGGATTGGTGAAAATATGTTTTGACTACTACGGATAGGTGAATATGGATTATTTTTATGATGAGGGTATGACACGTGATGGTATGGAGAGTGGTGGTAATGATGGGAAGATGATTCCAGCTGCATTCAAGTACATTCTAATAGTATCCATATCTATCATGGTGACCAGACTATCTACCACCGCAGGAGGTTCAATACTAGGTGTCTCAAGTATGGTTGTGTGAGTAGCTCTATGCATAATGTCTATGTTTGTGTTGGGGGTATTATTAGAAGGCTCTACATTAAGACTCCGGGACATATAAAGGGGCATACCTACTTGTCCCACCACCAAAGTGTGAGGGACATTGCCATAATGAGAGGCCATAGGGGAAGACCATTGACTTTGGTTTGACACTAGTTTCTTAGCTTGATTACGAGTCACTACCATACACTACTATTTGGTAATATGCGAAGTGAGACTATCTATGCAAGTAAAGTGATAATACAATGTAATACAACACATAAAGCAAATAAACACACAAATTTTTTCATGCTATATTTTTGTATTTCTTTTTTTTTAAATTTGTTTGAAAAATGAAAAAGACGTGTGCTCAATGTTTTGCCCTAAATAAATCTAGGATTTCACCTATATACTCATAGCTCGACAACCTGGCTATGAACTCTAGGTTACGTAATCCCACCTATAATGTGTGGTAATGAAGTCCACACACGGCCAGGGAGCACAGGTCCTACCAATTCCTCACCCAGTTCGCCCGTAGTTTGTGATACACCTCTCTAAAGAGAGATGCGTGCTATCACCCACTGGTTATGATGGATCTTGGAATCGACCTTGGCTAAGAATAGGGTATAATTTTGGTGGTTTTATGATGAAATCCAAACCCGACGGTGATGAAATCCAGTCGTTTTCCAATGTTTATGTGAGTGTGTGGTGGTTTTGTTTAACTAGGGTGTTATGCAAAATTACTATGCAATTTTGTTTCAATGGCATAAATGCAGAAAAGCAGAAAAAAGAGAATGAAAAATAGCAAATCAGGGGAAAAAGTACCAATTTTAGGTCTAATTTAATCAGATTCTGTTTAACAGGGCTAATCGTGGATGCGCAGTTAGTTCTAGTAAACTGCGGGTGCGCGGTTTGCCAACCGTGCATCTGCGTTTGGGATATCCCAACCATGGATGCGCGGGTCATTTATGTCAATAGAAATAGAATAATATTATAGAATTGAACCTAAAATAAATACCTAAGTTATTCCTAACCCAATGAATGCAAAATTATTTGTTTTCTACTATGCAATTTTTTTTTTCAATTTTTCCTTGTTATTTTATGTGTGAATGCAAAATTTTAAATTCTTTCTCCTATCCCTAAGACCTAAGTGCACACAAAGGCATACAGGATTAGGACTCTTAATCTACTTAAATACACTCTAAACTAGAACTAAGACAAATATAAAATAAAAAGCATGAAGTACAGACATGTGTTCCTCCCACTCCTTCCTATTGTAAACTGTCGGCCTGGGTTTCCCATGCAGCATTCACGCTTCTACATTTTCAAACCACGTATCTATGTTTACTTAGATAGAAACAACGTATCTAAATTTCCACAGTGAACAGTTCGGTCGTAAGGTTTTCTAAAAGTGTCAATCTAAGTTCAAATCTGTGTGTGTCTCGAATTCTCGAAACCTATAGGTACAGACAGAGATTAGTAAACAGATTTAAAAAGCAAGACAAAACAAAATGGAACCCTTAGGGGGTCCCACTGTGATTGTAATTTTTGTAACCAAAGAACTGAACACAATTTATTTAAATAAAAACAAAGAGAGAGAGAGAGAGGTAATTTTTCCAAAATACCCATTTTGTATTAATGGTGATACAGTGTGTTACAAAAGAATTTTTGAATTGCTCCAAGCGTGTTGGGAGAAATGTTACAATGCTTCTTCTTGTCTATCTGATATGCAATACTTCAATGGAGGAGGGGAGATCTTCTGACTCTTCCACAGGGTGTGGTGTTCTTTGTTCCTTCGTCACAGCTTCAAAGGGATGAGGGGGCTTTGGTATCCAGTAAGGGACCACTCCAACTTCAATAGCTCATTCAAGGTACCTGTTACCTGTACACAAAAAAAACCAACAAGGGGGATTAATAGGACCTGTATATTCAAGTGATAAAATAAATATTATTTATAAACCTATCACTGATATGCATATGCAAATCAGATAACATTAAATATTTAATTAATAAAAACCTTGCTCAACATGTTCGATTACTTATCTTTGTTTGGGACTATGGAACTGCGAAAACTTGGTTGCAGGATGAAAACCGCAGACCAGCGATTGCGAAACTGCGGATGCACATTTTTTATTGTAGAACCATAGGCAGGCAATTTCGGCTGAGATGACAGGTTTCATTGGGATGCGTGCCAACGGTCATATTTGAGCTCACACTCTTAGTTTCTCATCGGGTCTAGGCATATTTTGGCAGTCTGTCGATATGCAAATTTAGCTCCCTTTTCTTGATGGATCAATGATGCTTTTATAGGCTCCCTGGGGTTTTGGAGGGAAGTGAGAGGTGGCAAGCCTAGTTTGCCAAGTGGCAAATCTAGGCTATTAAGTGGAAGAGGCAATTAGAGTGAGTCATCTAGTGTGCCTCAATTAATTAGGGTGATGTTGCTGTAATTGGAGTGAAATATGAGATCTTGTCCTATGTGAAGGTACAAGAGGGACAAAGTGGATTAGATGCAACATGGGTGTTGGGAATATGTCCTATGTGCAAATACAAAAGAGGACAAGAGTGGGTGAGTTGTGGCAAATATTCTAAGTGAAGTGTCCAGGACACATGTCCAATGTGTGGATAAGGTATCCTAGGGTGATTTTCCTAATTAAATAAATTAGGAAAATAGAATCATGTGCAGGATTTTATATCCCTAAGTTAGAACTTAGGCATATATCTTTATTATGCAGGATTTGATGGTGAGGTGGTGAATGTGATCTAGAGGGTGCCATATTTTGGTGTCTATAGTTAATGAGTTTTTAGATATTATGACAAGTCATCAAGTAGAATCTAGAGTAGCATTAGCTAAGCAAAATTGGAAAGACAACTAGGATTGAGAAAGTTTATAGTGGGGGATATTCACTTAACATTATCAATTGTCTTAATAAGAGGGCTATGGTGAGTTGAAGGGTGTCAAGTACAATAGCAAATACTCTAAGGATCCTAAACTCATTGGAGAATTTTGAAGTGACCCATGTACTTAGAGAAATAAATAGAGTAGTATATTAGTTAGCTAACTAGGGGGTGCTTCGTGAAGAGGACAAAATATGGATTTCCTCAAATATTCCTCGTCCAACATAAATAAGCTAGTGGAAAGGGAAAATTTTGATATTATGCTGTTATATATGATAATATGAAAAATATGTTTGGAGCAATTTTGCTAGTAGGAGTGTGTCAGAATGTCTATAGTAGGAGTGTTCCTAAATATCTATAATAGGATTGTAATAAAATACATATAGTAGATTGTGTAAGAATATTAACAATAGATATGTCCAAAATTATGTTGTAATATTTATGTGCAAGAATAAACTGAAGATATGATGTGCCAACATATATTAAAGTTTTGGTAATTTTACTGTAGCTCAAATAAAAGGAATATTAGTTGTGGGTTTTTGTTGTAAAAATGCATATGAAGATTTTAGTATGTTTAGAGCTCATCATATATGGTTCCTCTTGGGTTTTACTATGGTATTTTATTGTATATATCATTCGATCTAGTCCCTTTTGAATTTTACTATAGGATTTTGATACAAAGCTCATCTGATCTAAACCCTCCTATGTTATGTTATGGGATTTTAATTATAGAGCTCGTTTGATCTGGTCCCTCTTGGGCTTTTCTATGGTATTTTGGTGTGGATTTCATATGATTTGTACCCTCTTGGGTTATGCTATGGGATTTTATTATAAATATTTTTTGGTCTATGCCCTCTTAGGTTTTGCTGTGGGATTTTGTTACATAGTCTGTCTGATCTAGTCCCTCCTAGATTTTACTGAGGGATTTTATTGTAGATTGCATCTAATCTAGATCCTCCTATATTATGCTATGGTATTTTATTTTAGAGCTCATTTGATATGGTCCCTCCTAGGTTTGCTATGGTATTTTGATGTAGAAATTGTCTAATTTAGTCCCTCTTGGGTTTTGATGTGAGTTTTTATTATAGAGCTCATCTGATATAATCCCTCTTAGGTTTAGTTATGGGATTTGTTTACAAAGATCATCTGATTTAGATCCTCTTGTGTTATTTTATGGTATTTTACTATAGATATTGTTTGATCTGGTCCCTCCTAGGCTTTGTTATGATATTTTGTTGTAGATCCTATTTGATCTGGTCCCTCCTAGGTTTTGCTATGGGACTTTTTTGTAGAGCTTATCCAATCTAGATCCTCCTAAGATATGCTATGTTATTATATAATAAATCTCATATTATTTGGTCCCTCCTAGGTTTTGTTATAGGATTTTGTTGCAGAGCTCATCTAATCTAGTCCTATATGGATTTTCTTGTGGTATTTTGTTGTTGTGTCAAAGTATGTTGTAATTTTTATGCACCAAAATAAATTGAAGATCTAATGTGAGAACGTATTAAAGTTTTGGAAATTTTTATGGAGTTGAAATAAAAGGAATATTAGTTGTGGGATGTAGTTTGAAGAATGTATATAAATATTTTAGTATGTATTTTTTGGCAAATCAACATTATTCTCATAGGATCTCAATCTCAAATAATCTCTTAAATTCATATATTCATTCATCAATAATTTTGTGCAATAAAACATTAAAAACTTTATTGAAAAATATACTATAGCAATGCATAAATACTATGCTAATTAGATACATACTACATGGCTTTGTCTTCAATATATAGATACATGAGACTCTTCATATTACACTATTCTTAACCTTTGCTCTCCTCAAACTCACAGAAGAACCAACTCTTCATATTTCCCTTTTATATTATAAATCTCATATATTACATAAAGATAAAGTTTCTCATTATTGCTCATAACTCCCTAATTCTAAACACAAAATCTAACTTACATAACTCACACTTACTAATTTGACACCTCACACTCATAATTCACACTTATATATGACACAAACTAAAGACATAAATATTAAACACACACCCTAAATATTAAACATGTCCTTCTCTAATTATTTACAAGGTACCAAATAATATAATACCTCCAACACCCCTATTATATTATTTTATAGGAAAGGCTTTGCCCTCAAGGCTCCATATATTATGGTCTTGCATTTTTATAATAATTCTTGTATTGTTAAAATAATGATTAGTCGCTACTTTTTGGAGTTTATAAAATTGTGATGAATATTTAGAAATGGGTTCTCTTGCTCACTCTTTAGCCTTAAATAAAAAAATGATAGCATACTACATAAAATAAGTGTAAATACTTCCTATGGGATCCCATTTTTATACTTTGTATTTAATTGCTCTTCGTTGCTTTCAACTATTCTAATTGTAGCAACCTGCAAGACTGCCAATATTTTATCTTAAACTATTTGTACTTGAGATAAAGATTCATCCTTAGATGTTGTTCTTACATCATATCTTAGATAACATGTATCATTAATATATGGAGACACTAATTATTCATCGCCTGCTGAGGTCCTTGTCATTTTAAAACTAAAGCCAATCTCTTGCATAGTTGATAATCCAAAAAATACATTATCTAATTCGATATCATACTAGAAATGTGATATCTTGTTGTCACCAAATTTATCTCTAGTTTTCATTGTAAATTTATAGTAATTCATCATCATACGATACGTGTTTTCCATGAACATTACCATTTTTCATTTTCTAAAGGTTGTGCCTCTCAATTTATAGAATAAAATTTAATGTATACACTTTCATCATAGTGTTGTAAAATGCATTCAAGAAGAGCATTGTCCATTATATGTTCTTTGGAAGACACATAGAGGATGTAGTTATTTTTTCTTATGCCTTCATATGCCCTTATAACAAATGGTTCTTTCATGTAAGATGACAATACTAATTTATCCTTCCGATAAGAATTTTTTAATTAATCTCTGGTTCAATTTAAATAAACCAAAGGTTTATTTTCTATCGCATGACAATATTAATATTTCCATCCAATATTTCACAATACCTTCTATTGTGAACACTTATTTTTGGTATTATATTCTTTCAATTAATTCAATCGAGAAGCCTTCTAATGTCTTAGAAGAGTAAAAAATAAATATAACATATATTTTTTTTATCCTTCAACTTTAATAAATTTCTCTTCTTTTAATAATAACAAAGTTGTTGATAAAAATATGTATATTACCTTTAACATTTGTAGATTATGGAAAATAGAATCTCCAACTATTCATTCTCTTTCAACCTTTTTTATTGTTTCCTGCATGCTCCAAATCCAAGGCACTCTCTATTTCTAAAGCCTTGGTTCCATATTTAATGCCTCAAATAGTTCAATGCTCCGTAGACTCTTTGTGCTCTACTTTATAATTCTCTATAGTTGATGCATTCACCTAGTTTCTTTGATGTTTTCTCTCTCCATTTGTTGCACTCCAGAAATTTTGGAATAAGTACTTAGGAGTGTATTTCTTAGGTGCTTCTATAATTTTCCTCCTACAATTTAACCTTGTATTTTTCAAATAATATTTTCTTCAATTTACAATTTATCTTTATTCTCTAAAAAAAAATTGATTGGTTGGAGGAAGGGGTTTTAAAAGGATCCCCAAACCTTGTACAACAAAATAACCTCAAGGGAGGCTATCTCCTAGAGACAAAGGGAGAACCCATTAATGAGAAAAAGGGAGACAATCTCCTTGAGAGAAACAATAGTAAGAATACAAAGAAGGGTGTTTCCAAAATAGGGAAGAGCTCCTTAACAAGCAAAGAGGCGATCACAAAACCAAAAACCATTAGAGTAGCAGAGGCCCATAATTTTTCATTCCTAGGAACAAGGGAGTCAACAATGTTCGTTGGTTTGTCACCTTCAAACTAGTTCCAAAATTCTTCTCCAAATTTTTGATTCAATAAATTCTATTTTTTTTCTTCAATTCAATCTCCAATTTTTATTTCTTTCAATTTCAATTTTAATCTTCAATCTATCATTCAATCACTTATTTCAATTTCAATTTTAATCTTCAATCTATCATTCAATCACTTCTTTCAGTTTCAATTTTAATCTTCAATCTATCATTCAATCACTTCTTTCAAATTCACTTTTATTTTAAACTATCATTTTTTTCTTCAATCAATTTCAAATTTTAAATCTTCTTATATCTCCTTTTAATTTTAATATTCTCACAAATTTCCTTCTTTCAATTCAATTTTCAATTTCAAATATCAAACCAATTTTAAATTTCAAACTCTTTCTTCTTATATCTTCCTTTTAATTCATTTTCTCAATAATTCAATTCTTTAATTCTTAAATGATGGAGTTGCAATTATGTGAGATAAGTTGGAGAGCTCTCGAAGAGAAAACTAGGGCATCAATTGGGTAGCCAAAGATATTTTTGGTTACTGTGGATTTGAAGACAAGATTACTACCCCAGGAGGTCCCAATGAGACACCTTCGGATCCTCTTTTAGAGAGACATAGTTATTTTGCAGATTTTTTAAAGGATAAATCTCCATCAGAGACTGAAGAAGCACAAAAAACTGCATTAAAAATGCTCTTTACGGTTGTTGGAAATATATCAACATATCAACGAGTTAATGGATGCTTGCCACAGTCATAATCAAGGACAAATATTGTCATTGAGCAAAGGATGGTTGAAAAAATAGTTTTATATAGAGCCAATCATGATTTGATCTGTAAATTCATGGGTATTCACCCTATCCTAATTTTTTTGCATTCCTAGGTCCGGAAAAATTGGGAGCCTCTTGGTGAGTATTCTTTGTGGTTTATTAGCAATGGATATTTTATTGTTAGTTTTTCTTCACTTGTCGATATAAATAGGAATTTTGAATCAGAAAAGAGGAATCATGGTCCGACAAGATTATTTGTTCAACCTTGGAGAGTGAGATTTGATCCTCAAATGGAACCTATTGTTGTCCCGATTTGGATATGATTGTATGCACTTCTAATGGATTTTTGGAGTGAGAAGGTATTGTAAATTATCAAAAATACCCTTGGAATACATGTGGGTGTTTCCAAAGACACAATGGAAGGAAACACAACTGTTTATGCAAGATTATGTTTGGAAATGGATCTTAGCCAGACTTTGTTGGTAGAGGTGGAACTCAAACTTGTAGGACTATCTTGGATTCAACAATTGAATTATGAGGCATTGCCCTTCAGATGCATAGTTTACCACAAATATGGGCATTTGGCCCGATCTTGCCCAAATAATATGAACATAAAAATGGAGGCTCCTCTAAGAATGCCAAATATTCCTAAGGAGGGTAAATCAACAATCAATAAAGAAACAACCAATATTTCTTAGGGTAAAGAAGCATAGGGAGATGGTTTTGAAGAACCCAAAATAAGAAGACAAAAGATAAAATATGGTAAAGAGCAAACCTAACTCAATCCCTCCAATAGGTATTAAATTTTAAGACACTAATGGACCAAGAAGAAGAACAATTCATGGAAGGAGTGGATGGGAATAATGAAAATAATAACATCCATGTTCAAGTCCCTCTTTCATCTCCTCCCATCATAGAGCAGGTAATTGAGTGGAGTGAGTTACTGCAATCAAAGAGTATAGGTATATTGATAGTGCATAACCAAGAGCAATCGATAATTAAGGATGACATCATGGGCATAGCAAAAAATAACAGAGAAATGCCAACTCTAGGGATAACTCAGGTGGAAAAGAGATCAAAAAATAGTAGCTCTCAAGGAGTGGGTGGAAAATAAAATAAGGAATTGATAACAGTTCAAGAAGACAAACTGATCACCGGAGGATCAGTGAGGCCAATAGATTTTTACTGCTCTCAATATAACCAATGATTATACAATCATGGAATGTTAGGGGTTTAAACAGTAGAACCCATCAATCTGTTGTTCGAATACTCTTAGAAAAATGTAAAATTGATTTTTTGCTTATCCAGGAGATAAAAATGTTGTTGGATATTATGTGTAAAATAGTAAATAGATTTTGGAGGGGTGATGGTCATATGGAAGTGGCTGCCCAATGGGCCTCAAGGGGGATAGTTACTCTTTGTAACTCTCTTGAATGGACTGCAATAGAACATATAGCTTGGATGGGTGTTCTCACATCACATTTTAGGAACAATGTCATAGTTGAACATGTTTTATTCAAAAATATTTATGCAGCTCAAAACCTAGATGGTCATATGCATCAATGGAAATTTGTGCATAACATGAGTATCAAGAGAAGAGTTAGACTAGATTATTGCTAGGGATTTTAATGCTAAATTATCCTTTAGATATCAGGAAGGGGGGAACCTATATTTTGGACCCAAGGGATCGACTTATGATTGTCCAAGTCCAGGAACTACACTTGGTGTATATTAAATATCTTGGAACCAACTATACTTAGACTAATAAGAGGAGGGAACCAGATAGTAGTAAGGTGAAGTTAGACCATTTTTTGGTTTTAGAGGAGGCATTTGTAAAATTGAATATAAAATTTTAGATTTTGTAGGGTCCAGTTTTAGATCACTTTCCCATTTTGTTAGAAGGGGGGTCAAGACAGTGTAGCATCACAAACCATTTAAATTTGAAAAAAATTGGTTACAAAAAGAGGAACTTCAAAAGAAAATTCTACAATGGTGGGAAGAAGGCCATATAGCATATGGGACAACAATGTTTAGATTCCACAAATAACTTAATTATGTCAAAGATCAACTAAAACAATGGAGGCAAGCTAATAATATAGACTTCCAAGTCTAAATAGCTCCATTGGTGGCCAGATGGGATGAGGTTCAAAAACACTTTAGGGAAGGAACAATTACATAGCAACTCAAAGAAGAGGATGATGCATTGCCTAAAGCAATTGAGGACATTGAAAACCAAGAGGAGACCTATTGGAAATAGAGAGCAAGAACCACTTGGTTATTAGAAGGTGATAAAATACCAAATTTTTCCATTAGGTTGCTTGTGCTAGGATACATATAAACAACATTGAAGCTCTTCAAGATGAGAACGAACACTCCTTTGATACAATTCCAAGTATGCATTTCCACTTAATGGATTATTTTTCTAAACTATTTAAGGAAAGTATGGTGCAATATGAAGAGCATAAAAAAGAAGTTCTTGCTATCATACCCTATGTTATCTATAAAGAATAAAATCAAGCCCTACTTAAACCCATTTATAGATAGGAACTTAAGAATATAGTCTTTGGAATGAGCACCATAAAAACACCAGGTCTAGATGGATTTCCAATTGAGTATTTTCAGGCCTCCTGAGACAACTTTGAGAAGGATGTAATGGTTGTTATAGAGGAGTCCAAAGGTAGTAAAAGAATGCTTAAAGAATTAAATCATACTTTCATTGCCTTAATTACAAAATGGGAGGAGGGGGTACATATTTTAGATTATAGACCTATTGCCTTATGCAATGCCATATATAAATAATCACAAAGGTAATGGGTGAGTGGCTAAAACCTCTTCTACATAGCATTATATCCTCAGAGCAAGGGCATTTTGTAGAGGGTAGGTAGATATTGGATGGTGTTAGGAGGCAATCCATTCAATGCAAACATCTAGTAATAGAGGAATGTTCATAAAATTGGATATATCAAAGGTTTATTATAGGTTGGAGTTGAGCTTCTTATCAAATATGATGGTAGCCTTTGGTTTATCTCAAGATTGGATAGAATGGGTCATGAGTTGTGTTTCTACTTCGACATACTTAGTGTTAATCAAGGGTCTTCCCTTGCAACCGTTTGGAGCTACTCAAGGACTTCGTCAAGGAGATACTTGTTCTCTCTATATTTTCTCATATTGGTTGAAGGATTGGATAGACTCATCTTGAGTAAAAGACAACAAGGCTTACTAACATGTATCAATGTGGGTGATGAAGTTTTGACTCACCTACAGTTTGTAAATGACATAGGATTGGTGGGAGTGGCTAGCTTTAGGAAAGCAAGAATGATTGGAGATACACTTAATTTCTACTTAGAGCTACAATCCAAGTCATCAATGATAAAAAATCCAAAGTGATCTTTTTCAATCTTGATCAAAGGCTTCAGGACAAAATTTTAGAGATCTTGGGATTCATAAGGACTTCAATCCCAATGGTATACTTGGGGGTCCCTTTGCATTTTAAAAAAATTGGAGGAATATTTTGGATTGTATCAAGAAAAGAATTAATCATTGGTCTCACAAATGGTTAAGCTATAGGGGTAGATTAATTTTTTTATAGTCAATCATTCAGGCCATACAAACTTATAAATTTTCTATCCTTGTTGCCCCACATACCATATGGAAAGCGTTGGACAAGATGGCTAGAAAAATTTTATGGGAAGGAGTAAAAGGAGAGAGGAAATGGGCCTTAGTATGTTGGGAGAAAATAATCCAATACAAGGTAAAAGGAGGTTTGGGAATAAGATCAAATTTAAATAATAAAGCTTTGGCTAGAAAGCTTTAATGGAGGTAGATTTCCCAACCAACTTCTTTATTCAGTAGAATCTTAACTAGTAAATATTTGGGACAGGTAAACCCAAATGAGGTGGTTCATTTATCTTTGGATGGTAATGGATCCTTAGTGTGGTAGGCTCTTAAGTTAGGATCTCAGGTAGTAAAATATGGATTATTTTGGAAAGTGGGGAGAGTGGAGAAGGCATGATTTTGGATAGATTCATGGGATCAATACCCACCTATCATTGTTGAATTTCTTGAACTGTAATCAGAAAAAATAGCCATGGAAACCAAGGATTAGGTCCAAATTGAAAGTTATTTCAACACTTTCCAGCTGGGAGATTATAATTTTAAGTATTTTAAGAAGTATGAGTGGCCAATTTCAATCCCTCCAGATTTGACACCCATCATGACTAAAATATTGGCAGAAATATTTCTCACATGTAGAGATGAGGTGGATGAATTAGCTTGGGACTATGGGAGCCTTGGTGTCTACACATTGAAGGATGGATATGATAAGATGCTTCCTAAGCCTCCTCATCATACATATCAGGTTGAGGATCGGAGAAAGATTTGGAAGTCCAAGGGTTGGTTGAAAAAAAAAAAATTGCCTAGCAGTTCATGCATAATCTAATTCTTACTTTTGATAATATCATATGTAGGGGAATAATTGGTCCATATCAATGTTTTTTATGCTACAATAGTGAGGAAACAACTGATAACTTGATGTTTGAGTGCCCATTCACATGCCATATCTAGGAGATATGGTTAGTTATATTATAAAATTCAAGTTAATGGTGATTTGAATCGGATTAATATTTGGTAAAGATGGAATATGGGTAGATTTTAAATATAAAGCTCTTTGTATTGGTTGGGAGATTATATTTAAATTCATTTGGTGGTAAGTGTGGTTGGATATAAATGCTATAAATTTTAGAGAAACATTTTCTTCTTTAGATGGAGTTTGGCAGGTCATTTGGAGCAAAGTCATAGAAAATGTGGTAGTCTATGCTAAAGAGGAAAATTGGGTTATTATAGGGGAAATGGAGAAGGAAGTTGAATTGCAAGAGGGGTAGGATAAATCTAGTTGGAAACCATCCCCAAAAGGTTGAATTAAAATTAATAATGATGGAACTGCAAAAGGCAAACCGAGTAGAGCTAGAATTGGAGTGGTTTATCAAAATCATATTGGAATAGTGCTCTATTGGGAACTGCAAGGCTTGGAAAGAGCCACAAAAAATGAAGTAGAAGCCTTAGCTATCAAATATACTTCTATTTGGGCAGTAAAACAAGGTTACAGGAGGATAATCCTAGAATCATATTCTCAAATAATGGTTGGAGCTCTAGATTGCATGAGGAACTTTACTTTGAAGACATGGAGGTTGAGGATTCTTGTCACTCAAATTAAGGAATTATGGAGTGAATTAGATGATGTGATTCCAGTTTATGTGAGTAGATATCTAAATAAAGTGGTAGACTTCTTGGCTAAGATGGGCACTAAGAAGGAGGTAGGGTTTCAGTGGTACAGTGACATGGCTATTGAGGATGAGATGATTAGGTAGGTTGGTGAGCAAATCCAGTGTTTAGCTAATTTGGACAACCATTCCAGAAATATGGTTTAGGAGATTTGTGCTCCAATGTAGATCTTATTTTATAGTTGTAAATAGGTGAACAACCATTGTAGAAATATGGTTTAGGATATTTGGCTCCAATGCAAATCTTCTTTTACCGTTGTAAACATGTGTTCTCTTTGGCTAAGGCTAGGAGAAATCTCATCCCAAATTGTAAATGATCTTTGTTTTAATACAAGTTTTTTCAAATTATTTTTCAAAAAAATTCTTTAATTCAATTAATTTCAAACAATCAATTTCTTTCAAACAAAATTTTTAATCTTCTTTTTTTTATAACTCCCTTAAATTTTCTTCCTCCCAAAGTCTTATTATAACTCCTAAAAAAAATATTAATTCCTCCTTCCTCCAAATATTAATTTCTCCTTCCAACAATTATTTTCTTCTTCACTTTAATTCAATCTTCTTTGCAATAAAATCATTTTCTTCAAATAATTAGGTTTACCTTACCTAGCATTTTTCTTCTCTTCTTCTTCTTTCAACATCTCTTTTGAATTGTCTACTATCACTTCAGAACTTGGATACATCTCTTTCAATGTAACTTCCTTCCAATATGCTAAACCTCACGTATTTTATCATGTGGGCACCACAAGACGCTGCTTACTTCTCAATTCTCCAATAATATAATTTTCTCTTATAATTTCCAACACTCTATTCAACTAGTTATCTTCTCACAAATTCTTCACAACTCCTAACAACCAACTCTAATACTATTGTTGATAAATAAATATTATTCTCATAGGATTTCAATCTAAAATAATCTCATAAATTCATACATTCATTCATCAATAATATTGCACAATAAAACATTGAAAACTTTATTGAAAAATCTACTATAGCAATGCATAAATGTAATTCTAGTTTGATACATATTACATGGCTTTATCTTCAATATATAGATACATGAGACTCTTCACATTACATGAATCTTGACCTTTGATCTCCTCAAACTCATGGGAGAACCAACTCTTCATATTTCCCTTTTACATAATAAATCTCACATATTAGATAAAGATAAATTCTCATTATTTCTCATAACTTCTTACTTCTAAACATGACACCTAACCTACATAAGTTGCACTTACTAAGTTGACACCTCACACTCATAACTCACACTTATATACATGACACATACTAAAGACATAAATATTAAACATGCACCCTAAATATTAAATACACCGCACTCTAATTATTTACAAAGGTATCAAATAGTATAATACCTCCAATAGTATTGAAATTTTCTGTAAGAGGAAATAAGGAGTGTAAGACTGGATAGACAAGTCTAAGTTTGTAAAAGTGTTTAGTCCCTTTCAAAAACATTTTGACCAATATTAAAAATAATTTTAATAATATATTGATGTTAACTAATTATATGTGACATTAGTTTTTTAATGTAGTTTTTAAAGTTAGAAAATAATTTACTTTAAAATGTTAAATACTTGTAAATTTTATAATTATTATTTTTAATAATAATCTGTGTGGTTTTTACTAAGGATTACTCCCATAGAAATAAAAAATATTTGATGTCATGTCAACTGAACCATATCTATCAAGTATTTTGAGCAAAGATATTTTTCATCTGCATTCATTTCTATCAAAAATATATTGCATCTTCCTCAAAGTGCCATGTTTATGCAATCAAATATTTGATATCATTTACATAATATATATTTTTAATAAGATGTGTGTGGCTTTTATCAAGGGAAGCTACCATTAAATTAATAGAATATATTTATTGCCAAGTTAATTAAACCATATTCAATTTCTTTTTTTTATCAAATATAGTATACATTTTCTTTTCTATCAAATATATTCTTCATCTTTCTAAAATTACGATGTTTCCACAATCAATCTCTTGGCATAATTTTCATTAAAATATAAAGCTCACTTGGGCAATTTCCTTTTAAAATATGAATTTCATCAAGATAAATATCAATGTTGCTAGTGGCTAAATTATCTTTTACTTGGTTTTCTTCTCTACATATATGCTTACATGTCTAAGATATATATTTTTGATTGGTAATAGGGGTTTTTAAAGGTTCTCGTAAAATTTTACAAAATAATTCTAGTTATAAAAAATGCTCCCAACCATCTGAATAAAAAAGGAAACATCTTCTTCAAAATAAACAAGAAGAAATACAAAATCAGATAGAGAAGCCTTCGCAGGGGCAAAAGAGGAAGCCTCAAAGGGCAATAAGAGAAGCCCTCATAGGGGACTTTGAGCCAAAAACCATCAAAACCCATAAAGAGACACACAATTACTTATTGAGGCGAGTATATATCAAGACACCCTTCATAACCCACTAGATTACTGAAATCAATTACAATTTCAAACTGGTACTTGAACCAGGTTTCCTGCAAGCTCACGTGAAAATAGAAGGTTGAAATAGAAAGTTGCCTTGGGAACTAACAATCATCCCTCATGCACAAAAAGAGACTAGTAACAATAATTATTGAAATTGGTTTGGAGTAAAGCTTGTTCACATCTCTGAAGAAGACAACAGATGGCTCCATTATGTTCATCATGCAACAAAAAACCTGCAAGTGGTGTTCATTGAATATGGTGTGATTACACTGTCTCCACGTATGGCTCACAAAAATATTCTCCATGTTGAGCCACAAGCTCCATGTACCCCGAGCATTCATTTTATCAAGGTGAAGCCACTCATGAGAGTATATGTTGAAAATAGATCCAATGATATTAGAAAATTCCATTATTTTATGAAACCTCCAATGATGTGTCCTAGAGATGTTATCCAATCTGAGGTGGATTCCCTGGATTGGGACACCATAACATTGAGAAGATGTAGATACCTAGGAAACTTGAATTCTGATAAAAATAACAAAAGAGAAAAATGCATGGGATTACCATCAACCAGGGGGGAAGAAGGAATTTCATTCTAAATAGTGAGGTTAGGCATAAATATCCCCAGGTTAGCTATGAAGTTAACGACTTGGTTCCCTTCCCTAAAGATATGTTTAATGGTGGCATTAGGGGAAGAGCTCAAAAAATTTTTGCCTCAAATATTAATTTGGAGATGTTCCAGGATGTTTATTGGGTGCCTACAATGCTTCTAATAATGTTCATAGAGTCACCTTCAACAATAAGGTTAGGGCAATTAATTTTGGAAAGGAGAGACAAACCTTGGAAGAGGGCTCAAGCTTCAACAAAATGATCGGTTTGGATACTAAGATTTTTTTTAAAGGCCAATAAGATCTTCCCTGTATTATCTCTAATAATACCTCCTACTCTAGCCATCCCTAGGTTGCCCTTGGAAGCACCATCAAAATTAAACTTGATCCATACCAAGGGTGGAGAAATCCACTTGGTAAGCAAGTGATCAACCACATAAGTAGAAGAGGAATGATTACATGAAGGGAGTTTGAGGGACTTGGCTTACTGATCTTCACTCGAGGACTCTGACCACCTAATGCCCTGAGTAATAGAGATATTTTAAGCTACCATGTGGATAACTTTGTAAAGAACATAGTTGGAATCATGGATGGAGTTATTGAAGGCTATAGAATTTCATTCATACCAAAATTCCCATAGGAAATGGGGGATACATAAGGTTCAAAAGGTTTTGACATGAAATTTTTTAAAGGGATTAGGCCACTGTAAACAGATTTTATTCAGAGAATAGGGAGGAACCCAGATGATACCCATAGTGGAAAATAAGGAGCAAATAACTTTGAGGGAGAAAAGATAGGAGAGGAAAATATGTTGGGTGGATTCACACTCTTGCTTGCAAAGGTAACAATAGTTAGAAATGGAAAGCCCTCAAATTTGGATATTTGGAATGGAGAGGATTTTGTCCTGAACAACAAGCCAAAAGAAAAAATAGACTTTGGGAATGAGGTGCTTGTTCCAAATGATCTTAGAAGGGAACCATGGTTGACCAAGGTTTACAGTAAGGAAATAATCATATTTGACAAAGAAAAGCCCATTATCACTGGGTGCTCATAGGATATTATCTTCAACTAAATAGTTGGGAATAACACAAAGATGCAACATGTTAGATTAAACAAGATTAGCTCTTTTTTGGTCTTCATTCGGATTACCATGAGGAATGGTTTTTGAGTGCTTCCTATTAGCATCAATGAAATTGTCTACTTGTGTACCAAATAGTATGTTAGTCACATATTTGAGGTAAATCACATAAAGGCAATTATGAAGAGGGTTGTTTCCCAACCACTTGTCCTCCCAAAATCTTATCTTTTGTCCATCACCAAGTTTCCAACAGATTCCTTTGTTTATGAACTACCTCATACACCAGATGGAATTTTAGGTGATATAACCTTGAATAGGAGAAGGATCATCCAAAAAATTTTGTTGATACCAGAGGTATTTTGCCTTGATGATATCAACCCACAGTGATTGTTCATTTTGAAGGATCCTCTAACCTTCCTTGGCAATGAAGGCTAGTTTCATCTATCTGACCTCCATGAGCCTAATACCACCATATTCTTTCTTGGAACAGACTTGGTTCCACAAAACTAAATAAAATATTTATTTGTATTCTGAGCCTAACCATAGAAAATTCCTTTGGATCTATTTGATCTTGTTACAAAATTCAACCGAAATGCGAAATATGGACAAAAATAAAATAGGTATGCTCTAGAGAGTGGCTTTGACTAAGGTGGCCTTTCCTACCTGACTAAGGAGTTCTCCTTTCCATCCTACCATTTTTTTGTGAATTCTCTCAATGATTGGAAACCAAAGAGATTACCTCAAATAATAGTTGATGACATTAGCAATGATCATATTTTTTATCCAATCCCCACATCTTTTTTTTTCTAGATAATAAGGGGTTGTACTCGGGTCTCCCACCCTTAATAAATTACAACTCTCTTATTTAGAGCTTGAGATTTCATAAATAGATATACTTTTCATTTTAATTGAGATGCTATAGCTATAAACCTACATCATTTTACATAAAATATTTGAATTCTTTATTTTCATTTTCTAGATCTTTTCAATTTTCTATATAAATACAAATATTCTAGAATTTAGCATCCTTCTTGAAATTTTTCTATAGCAGCCTTCACAATACCAAAACTTCACCTCTACTATCTATGCATTGCATCTTAATAGAGTAATATTTCCAAAACATCACACTATCATAGTATTCTTTACCAAATTTGATTGGTACTTTCCTTCTTGAAATGCAAGTGCAACCACAAAAATTATAATAAATAGTTTATATGAAAAAATATTAATATTATAAAATAAAGCAAATATTACCAATGGAAAACATTAAACTAAAGTTTAATCATTATTTTATTTATGCAGTCAACATTTTCATGTTAGCTTCAGCTAAACTTACTACTTCCTCTAACCATGGAAAGGAGAATTTAACTTCATGATTCTCAATCAAAATCCCTCTATTGGCTAGCCTATCTACACATTTGTTTCCTTTCGTTAACGTGTGTGCAAACCTAATTTCTTCAAACTCTTTAGCAAGATCTTAAATTTCTACAATTAAATCTTGTATGTTCCATGGAGCCTTTGCTTTCCTCAAAATTGCATTTATTACTATGAGATAATCACCTTGCATCCATACTTTGTTTCATTTTATTTATTTACATATTTTTAACCCTTCTAAAGCTACCCAAACTTCAGTTTCATTATTTGTCTTAAGTCCACTATTGAAAGTGTAATGATACAAAATATCTCCTCTGTTATTTCTAATTATTCCTTCCCTCCTACTAGTCTTGGATTTTCTTTAGATGCTCCATCAAAATTCAATTTGACCAACTCCATATCTAGTGGTTTCCACTTTATATTATTTTTCTTCTTTTTTCTTCTCTTGTACCCAATATCATAATTCCATTTAATGACTCGGCTCCATCTATCAAGGCTCTTTGCTTCTAGATTAAGGACTAGGTTTATTGATAGGGTTGGTTTAGACTTCTCTATGGATAAACATATATTCCTTTTCATTACCTCTAAACTACTTTCATTTCCTTTAAATATTCTTTTATTCCTTTCTAGCCATACAGTCCAAAGTATTGTATCTTTTGATATATCCCATATTGTCTGTAAAGCCTCACTTGTATAAGTGCTCTGCCATTGCTTTAACCATTATTTAGTTTTGCTATTCATCACCATGCATTTACCAAACATATTAAGAATCCATTGTCATAGTTTCTAGACTATTGAGCAATGTCCCAAGATATGGTATATACTCTCCTCCTTTTTACAAAGAACACATTGAGAGGGACCATGAAAAT
Organism: Wollemia nobilis; assembly: GCA_028583015.1. Classification (NCBI taxonomy): domain Eukaryota; kingdom Viridiplantae; phylum Streptophyta; class Pinopsida; order Araucariales; family Araucariaceae; genus Wollemia; species Wollemia nobilis. Next base: position 2,589,984 of record JAQPPZ010002714.1, on the reverse strand, counting down.
CCCTTTTTATAAGGTTATCCTAGGGTAAAATTATTCTATGACCTACTAACAAAACAAACATTTTAACTTTAGAAATGCTTAGGCTATCCCAAATATCTCTATATTTTAGTGATATTACTATTTTGTTGGTGCTTTACATTATATCCACTTCTTGTTGTGTATTCTCCTCGGCTATCAACTCCCAAATCAATTTATCCTTGGCTCCCCTAAGAACAATCAAAGTTTTTATCTTTCTACTCAATTTCCTCCTAGCATTGATGTCTTGTTTACTTATAAAAAAATATTCTTTCCATATGTATCTTCCTTCCTAATCCTTGTACAAAATATTTGAAACCTTATCACCATATTTATCTTGAAGCAATCTCATCCAATATTTCAAATTTGTATCTAAATTGAGCGGGTTTTTATCACACCAAGATCCCCACATCTATTTTCATTTATAACATTGATGATAATTTGTGAATCCCCTCAACTGAAATATATTTTGTTTTTTTTTTCATTATAATTTTGATACCTATAAGAAGTACCTTAGCATTTACATAGTTTCTAGTTGAATTTCCATATTATTATAAATTAATGTGGATAAGCTATCCTCTTTATTTTAGAAAACATCACCTCCACTAGATTTTCTTAGATCTTTAGAAGCATCATCAAAATTAAGTTTGATAAACCCAATTTCTAGACATTGTTATTTCACCATTGGTAAAAAAAAACCTCTTTATTAACTCCATTGTCACAAATAACCATTTTGTGTATATTCAAATTCTATAACCAAAATGTTAGAACCTCTTTTTCCATGCATAAGACATCCCATGAAATATGCATAAATATTTTATAAGAGAGGAACTGATAAAGTTATTATTGAAATTACAATTTATTTATGGCCAAGCCCGACATTGTATGATGTATTGGATAGGCCTAAGGGCATTTCATTGTACAATGTATTATTTAATTATAATATTTTATTATGTAAGCCCTATGGTCCATAGTTAACCTTGTTATGGTTAAACCCACCTTATAGCTTATAATTAACCTAAATCCCTCTTGCTATGTTTGCTTAGGTTAAAATTTATTTAGTAATTGAGGTTTTGGTATTGGTATAAATAACCCCCTCTCATTCCTCATTTTATTATCAAAGTACTATATAATTTTATCTATAGATATAGTGATTATTTATCATGCCTATGTATGCCCACCATATTTCTCTTTTTTCATACTTCTTTTTACTTTATTTATAATATTTGAGTAGATGGATTACCTTTATCTTTTTTTTTGGAAAATATTTTGAATTTTAGTAGTTCCAAACCTGGGCATTATTTTAAGATTTTTTAAATCTATTATTTCTTTCAAGCCATAAATTCTGAAAAGAAACTGTATCTCTAATCCTCCATATAATACATAATGTGTTATATTTCAAATAATTAATTCATCAATTATTTTATTGTTCATGGAGCTACCCAAATTATTCTCATATTTAAAAAAAATAAACCTAAATGGTGTGAACAAATGGATAATGAGGAAGTATATGATCTAATATTTCTATATCCTTGTCACACAAGGAAAACCTAAAGTTACATGATATCCTCCTCTTTGTAGAGTCTCTCATAAGAATCTTGATTTGGACTACTAACCAAAGGAATGTTAAGGCCTTAGGGATGACCTCAAATGACCAAACATACTTCCAAGGGAAATTATTTGGAGAAAAATAAATTAATTACTATAGATCCTTATATCCCAAATTAAGTGATATACACCATCTTTTGATAGATTCTAAACCAACTCATACTTTTGTGTAAAAATAGGAAAATAGAACTCTTGATGCATTTTTAAAGATCATCTACTATTTGTTTGAGTTCCTCTCCTTTGACTAGTTTACTGTTATAAATATATGATCTAGAGTTGTTGCTCACATTAATATAATTAGCATTAGCCTTTGGACCTTTATAAGCTAGACATGCTAGAGCTAGTAGTTGTCATTTTGAATAAAAAAAGAAGATAAGTGTTCAACCAAGCATTAAACCAAAAATTTGTACAATAGCCCTCACTGATTAACCATGAAATATATTTTTTGATCTATTGCAAACTATCTAATATGAAGTTCCATGTTGGAAATGTTTTTGATAGGGTTTATTTCTTGAATAATTTCATTGTATAAGGAGAACTTATAAATATTTGAAGTAACATTTTTGCCCAACTCTTTCCTTGCTTTTTGGATAATCTCCAATCAAGTTTTTTCCCTAAGGCTAAACTCATAATTCTATAGTTCTACAAGCCTACCCCTCTAAAATTATTTCCTTTACAAACCTTATCTTACTTACAAAGAGGAAACCTAAATTCTTCCTTGCATCCTTTCTAAATAAAATATCTTTGAATTTTATAAAATTTAAATGTTATACCTATTGGTAATCTTGAAAGTGATATCATATATAGGGATGGATTGTAATGTAGTCTTTATGAGTTGTAGCCTTCTAGCCAAGGTTTAGAACTTACCTTTCTAACCTTCCAAAAAATATTTTATTCTATTCATAGTTAAATCCCAAAGCTCCTTATTTTGTTTATAAGACAAAAGTATACCTAGATATGTTGATGGAATATTTTTAATTTTAAACCCTAAAATATCCACAATAATTTATTATAAATCTAGGGTAATGTTAATAAAATATATTATATATTTTGTAGTATTAACCAACTATGCAATAGCCTTCTTATAGCATTATAATATTAATCTAAACTTCGTGGCCTCTCTAACTAAGATATGATTCAAAAGAAATGTATCATCAATAATTGAAGATGATATTTGGAGGGATCATTTATTACAACCTAAATATATTTGATTTTTTCTTTCATTTTTACCTTTGATAAAGTTCTACCTAATGCCTCTATAATAATAATAATAAATAAATAAGGAGATAGTGGGCCACTCTAGTGGTGTCCATGGATGACTCAAAGTACCTAACATGGGATCCATTTATCAAAATAGAATATTTTGGAGTGCTATAAAAACATCCAATCCATTCACATCAACCTTGATAAAAAATATATTTTTAGAATACTATGTAGAAAGTTCCAACAAATCCTATTACATGCTTTGTTCATATATAATTTCATAAGCATACCTATATTTTTAATGGAATGAAGAGAATGTATCACCTTCTATGCAATTATTATAGCATAAATAATTTTTTTACCATGAATAAAATCATTTTTTTCCTTTGAGATAACATTATCTAGTATGATTTTCAATTTGTTTGCCATAATTTTTAAATCAACTTATAAATCATATTACAAAGGATTGTTGGATGAAAATTATCAAAGTATTATCTCATATTTATTAGAAACCATTGTAATAAAGGTGGTATTGATCTCACTTATTGTAGCCTTATTTTTCTAGGTCTCTTCAACTATAACCAACATATCACTCTCCAACAAATCCCAAACATCTTGAAATTTTTTTATGAAAAATTCATTAGGGTCAAGTGTCTTGTTAGGATGGAAAGAGAAAAATTCTTCATATAGATCCTCCATAGAGATATTCCTCATCAAGATTTTATTTTATCCCTATGTGATATTTGATGGAATATTTTAAAAACATTACCTTAATATTCTTTATATTCCCAACATCTCATAGAATATCTTTAAAATAATTAATTGCTTCCTTCCTAATATATTCTTCCTTAGTATTTATTTTCATTTCAAATTTAAAATTGAAGTATGCTAAAAATATCGTACACCTATGCAATGAAATAACGAACAAACTAGATAGCAAATTATGTAACCATGATAAAAAAACAAGATATAAAATAATGGTACCCCTTTTATTGATATCAATTTTTTCCTTCAAGAGGGTTACAATGGGATCTTGTGGAGGGATTTGCTACCAATTTGATACAAATGCTTACAATAAGAAGAAGAATCCAGGTGCATCTAGAAAAATCTTTTTACATCCTCACAAACTGATTTGGAAAGGGTTTCTCATGATCTCCGCAACGTATGATGATGATGGATGGATATTTATGTCATTTGCTCCTTTGTAAATATTTGTAATCTGCACACAATGAAATCTATAGAGCATCAAAATCATATGAAGAGCCTTTCAAGATAAGGCCCATAATGATGATAAAGAAAATGGTAAAGAAATTGAATTACTATAAATAAATGCATGAAAATAAAATCTAACTATGCTAGAAAGTAATTGAAATGTTGCTAAATATGATAAAAGCAAGAAAATAGGGAAAATGGATCTCTATTGGGAGGTCATATCTATACGGGATGGTCTTGCCTACTGGTCATCTCTAGGTGAGATGGTCATGACTATGGGCCATCTCTGAGAGGAATGATCTCTAAACAGTGAGTGATTTTCTCATGGTTGATGTTAAGCGATATTGGGTTTGATCGGTAGGTGAATTGATGTTCTTGGTGCATTCGTGAGGAACGACTTAGGGGGAAATATAACATCGAAGCAAGGGCATTGTATTTTATAGGGATTAATAATTCAACCTTAAAGCTTCAAGATGTGTCATTGGCATGCTTAGAAGCTCCATGGTTTAATTTCGGTAGCACTTCGTTGATTTGAGAATGAGAACTCTTTGATTCTTTAGTTCAATAGCACTTCAATGCATGATATTATGATATTTTCAATTAAGGCTAAGCACCTTTAAATATACTTTCAATATACTTTCAAAATGGGAGTCCCAAGCTTGCAAGATAAGACAAAAAATATTTGGGATCAAGAAACATAACCGCTTCTTGATAACCATCGCGAAACTGACTTCATCATTCAGTTGGCATGTGTAATTGTTTGAACTATGATATGGGAATTTACTTTTGGTGTGATCATCTTGGGGTGATATAGTCATGAATATAGGCCATATTAGGGTGAGACGATTGTGATTCGAGGTCATCTCAAGGTAAGATGGTCACCATGGAGGCCATCCTTTGGTGAGACATTCTTGGTTGTAAAAGGGAATTCTTCCCTATTTCAGTTGTGAAAACCACTGCTAAGCCCTACGTCTACCCAATGTGGATCATATGACCTAAAAATATGTCCATATAGGTAATATACTCAACATGATATGTTTTAGGTGTCTATAGATACCTCTTTTTGGGATGCATTGTATGAAAGCACAATGCGGAGCAAAAATAGATGACCTATAGTCAAATTAAGGGTTTTATGGTGTTCATTAATCTAGTCAATATTAGATGCCCAAATAATGAAAGAGAATGCATTTCTTCCAATTATTTTGTGGACTTGGTTGTGGTGAACCTTTCAATTTTTGATGGATAAGGTCACATCTACAACTTGTGTCTTAAGGAGACATGCTTTTCTGACTTATATACATTATATCTACCAAGTGTTTGTTGATATTTTTGCTTTTTCCCCAACAAATATGTAAGTGTATGATAGTTATTTGGTAATGCTTCTTGAATGAATGCAATTTACATGATTGAGTGTTTAATTATTGAATTTGATTATGAATTTTGTTATGTATGACTACCCCCTCAAGTGATGAGTCAATGAGAAGATGGAAAGTGATGAAAGCGGTGAGTGGCTTGACCAAGATGACTTTTTTTGGGCTTTGTAGAACTTTTGTGAATGTGAAAGGGATAAAATCCCCTTACAACTATGATTTTTACCATTATTGATAATTGTACATATCTATCCCTTGGAGCAGTTCAGCCACATGGCTTTCTTAGGAAGTTGAGATGATAACAATTCAATTCTTTTGCAAGGTAAATCATTGTTCAAGGGACCTTATGGTAATCTACCCATCCGACCAGATTGCATGGATAATTAGTCACTGCAAACACTAGGTTTATAGCATAAATTACTATATATGAGGATCACTTGTGGCTAATTGGAAGAAGAAAATATACACCTCTATCCCTTGGAGCAGTCCAGCTGCATGACTTTCTTAGGAAGTTGAGATGATAGTATTTCGATTCATTTGGAAGTCTTTTGAAATATTTTTGACCAAAGGAATTGGGGTACCTTTGGAGCTTTTTGATTTTCTTGTTTTTTTTGTGATTGGCCTTATGGTAATGTACTCATCTTACTATATTGTATGTATAGCCAATCATTGAAACCACCAAGTGACTAGAGTAGATCACTAGACATGAGGTTCATTAGAGATTTTGATTTTATGGTTATAAGCATTTTTTTGGAGTTTTATATTATTTTTGTGGTTATATATATGTATGTATGTATGTATGTATATTTTGGACCATCCTACAGAGAGACGATTCCATTTTGTAATTTTTAGGGCTGTCTCATGGTAGGACGGTCACATTAGATGCAATTGCCTGGAATAGAGTCAATCACATAATTTGAAAAATATAAAAGCAAATTTTCTAAATTTTTTATTTCATTTTCACTATTGGCAGTTGGATAAAAGGAGATGTGATGAGGAAGGGAGCAATTTCTAGTGTGAAGCACTATCGGATTACTTACCCATTTCGATCATGTGTTAGAAATAGAGTATATTACATCATTTGGGTCATGTAAATGTATCTTCCAAGGTACATACTTAGGACATTAGATTACTTTAGGGGGAAGTTATCTAGTTACTTCATGCAATGTAATAAATGCACAAGTGTCAATGTGCAATTTGTATATGTGCAAGTTATCTCTTGTACAACTAGGTAGAGTGTTGACCAAGGAATCCATCTTCCTATATAAAGGGTCTCACACCCTTACTCGAATGTATCATTTTTTTCTATTCTTAATAATATATGTTTCTCTCTCTCTTTTATGATGAGATGGTGCCAAAGCCATCAGTGGTATCATAGAAGGTTGAATCCAGAGAGAAATAGAGAAAGCTACCATTGTTACTATTTGTGTGTGTCCTTGCAAACATTGCTAGCAAAGAAGCCCCTGATAGTGAAGGACTTGGGACAATTGTCGCCATCCGAAAACAAGCCCAAGAGAAGGAGAATTTGGCAAGGAGTGCAAAATTTGAGAAGAAGAAGAATCTAGTGAAGACCTCAAGATATTCAAAATCTTAAGAAGAAGATCCTGCTTGAAGTCAAAATTCGACAAGAAGACTTGAAGATAGAAGAAGCTCACCAAATCTAGGAGATTTGAAGATTACCTCTCACAGCAAGAAGGCAATGCTTTAGAGACAAAGACTTCTCCAAATCTATAGCATAAGGAGGAGACCACAAGAGGAGAACAAGCCACCAAATCTTAGGCTCGTGAAAGAAAGTTTGAGACCATATTTTGGTGAAGAAAGAGTTGTTCAGGACAGTCTACAAAAAGCTACAAGATCCTACTCGAAGCAGCAACTTAGTGATCTTAGATACCAAGATTCACATCCTCTATAGAAGCGGAAAAAGAACTATGGAATATTTAAAAAGGTAAGCAACTTTTGGTGCAAATAAACTTGTTAATTGGATTACTTATCAGATTTGTTATAGCACCTTAATTTAGATTAAAGTTGCAAGAAGAAGAAAAATTGGATTACAATCTTCAAAAAGTGCAAAAAGAGAAAAGTTATTTTTAAGGTTCATTTGCACATTAATTAGGAGTTGATTAGATTTCAGTATTACATCTATCAACTACCTATCATCTACTTTGGAAAAATAAAAAGAAGACTAAGTCCTACAATATTGATTGTAGTGAAATTGTAGAATAACTCTTGAAGATTCATTTCAGATTATTCTTGATTAGTTGCAGTAAATTGATTAAGTGAATTATCTTGATAGTTGATTGGAGTGATAAGGTGAAATTGTTAGTGCATTAAAAGTGAAAATTTATTATATTCATTTGCACTATTCTATTGCTCTCAAAAGGATTAGTTTTGTGTACTTGAGAAGGGCACAAAATCATAAATTTTCAAAGTGTATAAAGATACTTTTAGTGCACAAAAATTTGCAATACTTAGTGGCCAAGTGAAGCCACAAAAATAGGTTAGAATACTCAAAATATAGGATAAGAAGACAACTAACCAAAATCAGAAATAGAAGCTTCAAATATTGAGACTTGGTGAGTCCCAAATCCAAAGCATTACAAGGTTAATTGCATGGTACAAAGGGAATAAAATTATGGCTACAAAGAAGCTTCTATATACATCATTAAGGGCTTGGATTTATCATCAAAGTATCCAAGAAAAAATGGTAAGGAGTCTAGCCAAAGAGACATCCTCAAAACCCCCATATTTGTATTCAAAAATTTGCTACAAAACCATAATTTTAGACTTGCAAAAGTGTGCAAGAAAAGATGCAATAAAGAAGGTTTTATAAACATATAAGGTTGTATGGTATTGCACTTCTAAAATATGTTATACGTAGAAAGAGAGAATATTTGAAGGTGCCTCAAAAGGCACAATATCTACAGGGTAAGCCAACCAAGGAAGGCCAAACATTAGCACTCTTCTTCCATAGAAAAAGGATCCACTCAAAGGTCTCACTCTCCACATATCTTGGATGAACAAACCTACAAAATCAAAGCCCACATAAGGCTATTATCAAGCTGCATTTATGTAGACAAAAAGAGTGGTCATCTACAAAGAGAAGGTGTAAAAATCTACTTCCACCAATGTGGTGTGGACAACATAACAAGAGGTTATCTACACTACAAAGAAGCATAGAAATAAAAACATTGAAGGTATAGAAGACAAGAAGAAAGGTGATAAATTCAATGTCGTAAACTTGGAGAAGATCGTCCACCAAAGGAAGCACCAAAATCGCTATTCGAAGATCCATAACACCTCATCAATTCACTTGCAAAAGAAAATATTGCTTGTTGTCCAAGAAATAAAGCAAGCTAAGGAAAGGCATACAAAAGGAGTTATAATATTCTCCTTGGAAGCGTTATAGCAAAGGACTTCATGTAGAGAGCTTGAATGCCACTTGGCATAAACTTTCTAAGGCATCATTTCATCTCTCAACGCTCAAGAAACCTCACGTAGGAGTTACAGGGAATATCAAGGAAGTGGTGACACTTGTTATCTTCCACAAGCCTCACACAAGTACCCACACGAGTGCTCATACGTTATAGAGTGATAAAGAAGCGTTAAAGAAGGAAATAAGTACGTTAAGAAAGGTGGAGCGCTCATATGTAATATATGTGACACTTATCACAAAGTTCAAGATATTTCTTCCATAAAAAGATGCTCAAGTCCAAAGCAGTCAAGCATAGGAAAGCACAATCAAAGCATAGCAAAGCACAACATGGAAGGAAGGAAGAGGAAGCATTAAAATCTCCTGGTCTTGAAGGTCAAACCTCTCCATATTTGCAGCACCTAATTATTAAATAGGGAATTCCAAAGCATAAGCATTGTTTCTAGCACCAAAGGAGGACATTAAAGTTTTGTTATATTCAACTGAAAAAGGCACCAAACAATGTGGTGATACAACGTTCAAAGGTATGATTTAAGTCCCATTTATTATTGCTTTCACTCTAGGGAGATATAAGGGTTATAAGCTAAGATCAAATCTTAGATTTTGAAAGCAAAAACCATAAGGGATAACTTATCAAATTGAAATAATATTTACAATTTAACCTAGGAGAAATAAGGAATTCTACTTGGGATTAAATTATTTAATATTTTGCAAATATTATTAATTTTCTAATTTTCCAAATTTGGGAGTGATAAGGGTTACAACATCAAACTAGGTTATTGGAAATTAGAAACACTTGAATAAAATCCTAAGGGTTACAAAAGAGGTTATTAGGTTTTTTTTTGTTGTTGTTAAGGTTGGAAATTTATAATTTTTTTGTCTCAAAATTTCTCAAAAGGGACAAAATAAATCCAACATTAAAACCTCTTCAAAATTGAAAAGTGCTTAGTTCAATAGGAGTAATAAGGTGTTAGAAAATTTGATTTTTGATCTTTACAAAAACTATACAAAATCAACCAAAGTTGAACTACATTTTACAAAAGCACTATATCATATTCCTAAAATCTCTAGGGAGACATAAGGTATTTCACAAATCCTAACAATAACAACATCATGGAGTATTGGTATATAGATTCAGGTGCAAGTAAGCATATGATAGGAAACATATATTGGTTCAATTCTTTGAAGAAAATAAATGAAAAACCAATTGTTGTAGCAGATAGCAAAACATATGAAGTGAAAGGAATCAAAAATATTCCTATAAACCTTAAGGATGGAAGAGGTATAATAAAAAATGTTTTGTATGTTCCAGGATTAACTACCAATCTTATTTTTGTTTCTCAACTCATGGATCAAGACTTAACTATTGAATTCAAGGTTCTCACTAGCATAAAACAATGTCACATATCTAGATAGGGAAGGATGATAGCATCAGGATCTTATAAAAATGGTCTATTTATCCTAGACACTACTATTCACTCAACTCTTTCAGTCAATGCTTTAAAACTATGGCACAAATGACTAGGACATACTAGTGAAACATCAATGAAGGAATTATTCAGATATCAAATGGTAGAAGGACTACCCAACTTATCTCCAAAAACTATTGTATGTCCAGAATGCTTAGCAGGAAAACAACATAGAATTCCTTTCAAACTTCATCAACACAGAGCTCAACATCCTCTAGAAATTATATATATAGATTTATGTGGATCAATAGGAGTTGATAGTGTTGGAGGACATAAAGACTTTCAATTTTTTTTATATGATCACATTAGAAAAATGTGGGTATATTTCATGAAGTACAAATTAGAAGCATTTAGTTATTTCAAACAATTTAAACTTCAAGTTGAAAAAGAATCAGGAAAGACCATAAAAGCACTTCGTTCATATAGAGGAGGAGAATTTATTTCCAAAGAATTTGACTCATTTCTTGAAGAAAATGGAATTAAAAGAAAACTTACTACAACATATTCACCTCAACAAAATGGAATTGTAGAAAGAAGAAATAGATCAATAATGGAAATGGTAATATGTATGTTAAAAGAAGCACAACTTGATCACAAATATTGGGCCGAAGTAGTACAAACAATAGTCTACATACAAAACAAACTACCAACAAGAATACTCAAGCATATTACACTAGAAGAAGCATGGTTTGGACAAAATCCCAACATAGAAAAACTAAAGATCTTCGGATGTAAAGCCTACATGCATGTTCCAAAACTAAAGATCTTTGGATGTAAATCCTACATGCATGTTTGACGATAATAATGACAGGGATATTTGTTGGCTATGACAATGAATCTACAGGATACAAAATACTAGATCCATCTACAAAGAAAGTCTACATTAGCATAGATGTAATCTTTGATGAAAAGGTCAAAAATGACACAGATGAATCCAGTGGTGACACAAAAGTCCTCCTAAATCTACAAAAGAAGATACAATGAGTATAGAGTAAAAATTAGTTGAACAAGACATGGAAGCTTCAATAGAACTACCTAGAAAAGAACCAATATGGCTCAAAGATACTCTTAGAGAATCAAAATCTAGAAAGAATTCCAGATATTACCTCTACAAGACCTCAAACTCATAACATGACCAAAATGAATAGAGGAATGATAAGTAACACAATGGAACCAACATCAACTCCTCAAGCACTAAGAGACTCACACTGGAAAATAGCCATGGAATCTGAATATGCATCACTCAAGAAGAATAAGATATGGGAACTAGTAAACCTACCTCTAGAAAAGAATATAGTGGGATGCAAGTGGGTTTATAGAATCAAATACAAAGAAAATGGAACACTTGATAAATACAAAGCTCGACTAGTAGCCAAAGGGTACACTTGGATAGAGGGAATTGACTACGAAGAAACATTCGCACCAACAACTCGAATGACTGCTATCCGAATAGTTTGCACACTAGCAACACATTAGAGGTGGAAACTTCATCAGATGGATGTAAAAAGTGCATTCCTTAATGGTGACTTAGAAGAAGAAGTCTATATGACACAACCTGAAGGCTTTTTCATTCGAGGGTAGGAAAGTAAGGTATGCAAATTAAATAAATCTCTATATGGCTTAAAACAAGCTCCTAAAGCATGGAACATCAAGATCAACAATCACCTATTACATCATAACTTCAAAAGGAGTACAACAGATCCCAGTCTATATACCAAGAATATTGGAAATGATATTTTGATTCTCATAGTATATGTTGATGACATAGTAATTACTGGAAGTTTAGAAAAGTTAATAAATGATATAAAAAAGGATCTAGAAAAAGCATTTGAAATGATAGATTTGGGACTAATGAACTATTGCCTTGGTCTAGAGATTTATCAAGGAAAAGATAAAATAGTTATCACTCAATCAAAATATGCAAAAGCTCTTCTTGAAAAATACAAAATGATAGAGTGTAAGCCAAAAGATACACCAATGGAACAAGGGATTCAACTATCCAAAAATGATAAAACACCATTGGTTTCAGCAATAATGTATCATCAATTGATTGGAAGTCTTCTATACTTAACAAATAACCGACCAGACATAGCATTTGTAGTAAATTATCTTTCACGGTTCATGCAAGAACAAAGAGAAAGTCATTGCAAAGCTACAAAAAGAATATTACAATATATCAAGAAGACTACAAATCATGGATTAACTTATATGAAGGATGTCAAATATTTTTGTCTACAAGGATACTCAAATTCAGATTATGTTGGATCTATTGATGACATGAAATCTACCTTAGGTTATGTCTTCTATCTCGTATCAGGACCCATATCTTGGCACAACAAGAAACAACATACAATAGCACAATCATCAACTAAAGTAGAATATCGAGCAACAAGAGATACAACCTGTGAAGCTCTATGGTTACAATACATACTATCTGACATGGGAATCAAAATGAAATCCCACTATGATATTCTATGATAATCAAGGAGTACTGAATCTGATCAAGAATCCAATCATACATGAAAGAACAAAGCATATTGAAGCTCAATGTCATTTCATCAAAGAACATTTTCAGAACAAGCACATCATCCTCAATTATGTTCCTACAGAAGATCAACTTGAAGACATCTTTACAAAAGCACTCAGAAAAATCAAGTTTCAAACATTTAGAGATCATCTATGTGATTCAAGAGAACTCCATATTGAAGACTAAAGTCTTCAATACCCAAATAATTTAATACAAGGGGTGTTAGAAATAGAGTATATTACATCATTTGGGTCATGTAAATGTATCTTCCAAGGTACATACTTAGGACATTAGATTACTTTAGGGGGAAGTTATCTAGTTACTTCATGCAATGTAATAAATGCACAAGTGTCAATGTGCAAGTTGTCTCTTGTACATCTAGGTAGAGTGTTGGCCAAGGAATCCATCTTCCTATATAAAGGGTCTCACACCCTTGCTTGAATGTATTAGTTTTTTCTATTCTTAATAATATATGTTTCTCTCTCTCTCTCTCTCTCTCTCTCTCTCTCTCTCTCTCTCTCTCTCTCTCTCTCTCTCTCTCTCTCTCTCTCTCTATGATGATATGGTTCCAAAGACATCATCATGGACCAACCTAAGGCTTTGACTAGTGGAGGAGCCAGAGCAAGGAATGTAGAAACATTGTTCCCTCTTTTTTTATTTTACAATTTAAAACGAACCTCATTAATTAATGTGGAAAATGAACCACATGAAGAAAAATTAAGGAAATTAACCTCATGTAGGATGTAGGATGTAGCATAGGTTACTTAGGTTTACTTATTTTATATATTTTTTAAATTTTTATGAGCATTTTTTATTTTTATTGTATTTTTAGGGTCATCTCGGGCAGGTATGGTCCCTGTTTTAGGGTTTGAGGGTCATCTCAAGGTGGAACGACTACTTTTAAATTCTAATGGTCATAATTTTGACCATTGTGGCAACCATATCGAGGTGGGACAATCACATATACATACCATATCGATCTCAGACAAATGAGATTTTTTTATTTATTTTGTTTTTTTAATGTTCACTTGTTGAAGTCCCGTTATAGAGTTTCAATGGTTTTTGATATGATGCAAGGATGCTTCTTTGAGGATGACTAAAAATGGCTTAAGGCCATTGGCCTCAAGTAAGTGATGTAGCTAGAGGTAATGATGGTAGATCAAGCTTATCTGATTACCTTGATAGGTCATTAGGATAGTCGGACCAACACTTTCCACCTCCCAACTAGTGAGATGATGATCACTTTGGAGGATGTCTACCAAATTCTCCATGTTTTGATTGAGGATGCCCTATCACTTCCACACATGTTAGCAAGTAGAAGAGGGTACTCCAGAGGATATTTTGTGAGGATTTATAGGTTGTGAGGTAGTGCATGGACAACAAAAAAGTTCTTGTAGAGGCATGGTATATCATAGAGGTTTTTACCCGAAGACATTAGTTGTGATATCACTCATATTGAACATATTTCTACCTAACTCTTCAAGAGTGAGGTTGTCATGGAATATCATTTATTTTACATAGGATTTGGTAGAGTGCAGTATAGATAACCTAGTGATTATGGGATGGAGGAGCACTCTACTCGTGCATTTATATTATGAGCTATATGAGATCCATCATCGAGGTAGGTGCAGATTGGGTTGTAGCTTCCTTACTCATGTTTTGGGATGGAAGCATATTTGAGTAGATAGAGTATATGGGCTATCTTGGTCATCATGAGTAAATATGGAGGATCTGGAGATAGGTTATGCAACTTGATGGAGGTGAGATTGGGAGGTGGATCAAATTTGGTCTCATGTAGGTAGGTTGTCTCACTACATAGGGTCCTTTGAGAGACTAGGTCAAATGATATGGAGATCATATACGGATTGCCCACCTTGGATAGAGGTGGTGATGTAGATTGGGCATGTGAGGCACAAATGATGGTTGATTGGATGGCATGGTATAGAGTGGGAGTACTTCTAGTATTCTCACATTACTTGCTAGTTTGGGATATGCTAGGGTGTGCCTGAGGAGCCTATCATTTACCATCATCGAGGGATAGAGACTCAACTAGAGTGGTCTCGAGTGGAGCCATTTTTGGATGATATGGATCAACTACTAGCCTATCTAGGTTTGGATGACCACATTCAAATGTATGAATTTTTAGTTTTCCCCATGATATTTTATAAACTAAAAGGTTGCATAAAATAGTCAATGGTCATCTAAATATCATTGTTGATATTCATTCGATATATATCCTATCTTACGAGGACCCCTTAATAAGAAAAAGCTCATAGAAAAACTATAGGTGATACTGAGATAGTTAGGTGCTATGAGGGAATTTTAATATTTTCCATGAGACTCAAACACCCTAGTTGACTAGTCAAAAGTTGTATATTGGCTGCACATGACTCTATAAAATAAAAATTTTCTAGGAAGATCCAAATATTCTATGTCCTTGTGTATGCAAAGTGAGTGTATTAGATGATGCAAAAGACTACCTCATTGCCAAGCAAATTTCATGCAACCCATTAGTATAATGAGGATCACCCTATGGTCATATTATCCTAGTTTGGACATAGTTGGACTAGACTACTAGGCAATACAAGTTGCCAAAAGCTAGCTCATTCATAAGCTAACATTGGTCTGTACAAAATAATGTCACTAATGTGATAGACATATCACCACGTGTAAGACTACTCCATTACTATATGAGTTTCATTCCACCTATTTTTGTAATGGAGATTGCCCCATGGCTTTCGAATATTGAGGATTTTAGGGATTCAAGCTCTTTACCTCCTTATTTTATTATGATTGGGTGGGATACTTGCTCTTTTTAGTGGTGAAAACCACTTTTTTTTTTAGCTTAGTGGTGAAAACCACTCTTTTTAGGAGCTTTGGAAAACTTGCTCATTTTTTTGTAGAAGAGCAAGGGGATTGATTGGGTAGGGGGGAGCTTGTACTTTTATCAATTCTTAGCATCCTAAACCATGCACATGATAGGATGAGCAAGAGATACCTTTCGCTTAATGGAGCAAGGATTACATTGTAGTGTTATCCTTCCTTGTTCAAAATTGGATGTTAGATGTGTAAAATTGTGTTGGGAATTTGATATATGTAAGGTACCATCAAAGCAAGACCTTAAATCCTAGAATCCAAGATAGATTTCTATAATATCTAAAAATAAAACTAGGGATGTTTGAATGATAGAAAGTGAGAACCCTATAGCAACTTATTGGTTTTTTTGGAAAACACAATTACTCACAAAGGGGAATATGAATGGTAGTGATATATGGTATGTGGAGGTTTTCCCTATGATATTTTACAAACTAAAATGTGTGCAAAAAATATTCAGTGGTCATCTAAACATCATTGATGGTATTCATATGGTATCTATCCTATATTATAAGGACCCCTTAATAAGCAAAATCTCATAAGGAAAACTACAAATTATGATGATAGATAAGGTTGATTTAAGATTCATGACTGACATACAAACATGGTGTCATTCAAAAGAATGCAAAAACAACTTGTCTTAGTATCTATGCAATGGATGAATATGCCTAATGTAACTAATAAATTGATGCAAAAAAATGCATGATGACATAAATGCAACTATTTTTGTATTTTTGATGTTTTGTATTATTTTTGTGGTTTTTGTTGATTTTGTAATGTTTTTGTAATTTGTGACTTTTTTTTATGCATTATGTGTTATGTATAAAATACTCGTAGGAGAATAATATTGATAGGTTCAGGTTCCTCAAACCCTCAAGAGAAGCAATATTATAAGTCCCTGGCCCTATCTTCTGCATGATGATAAAATGGCCTAACCAGTTTATCACGAATTTGTCACACAAGTGTGATGGTAAGTTGGAGTTTTGTTGATTTTATTTGAGCACAAGGTCTCCAACTTTAAAATTATTTAGGTGGAATTTCATATTGTAAGCTTAGTTAATGTGATATTGATAAACATGGAGGTGCTCAAGCGCATTAATGCAATATTTCTCAAGAAGGGTCAACTAGTTGAGGTGAGCCTATCACGCTATATCACCATCGATGAAGTCTTGGAGTGATACGCACAACAAAGGAATTTCCAATTCTAAGTCTATAATGGCCTCAATACCATATACTAGATAAAATAAGGTTGACCTAGTGGGTGTTTGAATACTATTTTTATAAGCCCATAGTTCTAAATGCAGTTGAAGATGCCAATCTGTATGGTTTTCCTTGTCGGTTTCTTAAGGATGGCAACTACAGTTTTGTTGGATGCCTTTGCTTGTCCATTGGCTTATGGATAATAGGGCATAGAAAATTTGTACTATATATTATACTCGGAAGTTAAAGCACACATTTTTTTTTTCTTGAATGGTATCCCATTATTAGAAATGATTTTGGATGGAGTACCAAAATGACATATGATATTGTGGAGTATGAACTCCGTAATGCAAGATCCAATCATAGTGGTAAGAGGGATGGCTTTCACCCACTTAGTGAAGTATTAAATGGTAATTAATATAAATGTGTGATGGCCCAAATATGGGGTAATATTTTCCCAATTAAATAAAAAATCCACTATAAAAAATGCCATATCGATTGAATCGATTGTAAGGCCTGAGTAGGCAAGTATGAAAGATTAGCATGATGTTGGCATTTCATGCACTTCCTAACTTAAGTATAGCAATCCTTTTTAAAATTATGAAACTAATAACCCATTCTAAGGATGCGCTTAGTGATAGCCATACCACTAAAATAGCCATCACAAGTACCATCATGAGCTTGCAAAATTGCCCAAGCAAATTCTTGGAGCTCTAGACAATGAAGAAGAAGACCATCGTAGCTCCGATGATAAAGGATGTCTCCTAAAAAAATATACTTGGTCACTTTCTGCTTGAATTTTCATTTTGTGGCATACAATAATCCTAAAGGAATAGTGCCAATTTTTAGGAAATATTTTAATTGGGTGAGTCAATCTTTATATGCTTGGGTTTTGACTGAGTGAACTGCTTTTTTTCCTTGTGATTCATCATGCATGAATACATATTGGGAGACAAACTTAAAATGAATGATCATGCCATTATCAAAAGGACCCTATGGTACCAATAACCCCTAGGATGCATGGTTCAAAACATATTGTACCTGATAGAACCGATCTTGGTTTAGTTCAATCTAAATCATGTTGATAGTTTTATTATCATTTGAAGCTTCATGCAAAATCATTGATTGCAAAAGCATTTTGACTTGAATGGTTGTGATATCTTCGGATGGATTCTGTAGAACTAATGATCCCAAAGAAGTTATTGTATCCACAAAATTATTATATGAATGAAGGATTACCTCAATGGTATACCATTCCAATTGAGCTAGTAATTTGTCCACAAGTTCTTTGTACGATTTCAATATCAGACATCGACATTGGTAGATTTCATTGACTTAGTTAACTATGAGCAAGGAATCACCAAAGATATTAAGTCTTTTTACTTTCATGGCAATAGTTGTTTGAAGACCCAGAAGGAAGGCTTCGTATTCAACATTATTTTTGGTGCATGGGAAGTCAAGTTTGAACAAAAGGGGTATAGGAACCCCTTGTAGTGTGAAGAACACAACTCCTGCACCACCCCCTTGCTCACACTTAGAACCATCAAAGAATAGATTCATGTCGGCTTTATTTACCAATTCTTTTGATTCGGGTGATTTTGATAGTGCAAATACTACATCATCAAGTAATTCAATAGTAAGAGGTTTGTCATATTGGAGAGGAGCCTCTATTAGCTAATAGGCATAACTTGATCTTTAATGGATTTTTGAATTATGAATTCAAGATCAAATTTGGTCAGTAGCATGATCCATTTTGTGGTTTTATTGTTATGGTACATGCAACTGATCATGTACTGCAAAGGATTTTCTTTTGAAATGGCATACGTTGTATGATTCAACATGTAATATCAAATATTTTTGGTGGTGAATACCATTGCTAGGTAAAGCTTCTCGATGTATGCATATTTGAGCTCATAGCTCATCAAGGTGTGACTAATGTAATATATAGCCTGTTTATTATTTACCTCAATATTTTGGGCCAACATGGTCCCTAAGGCAAAGTCGGTGGCTAAAATATATAGTAAAACTGACACAATCTAAAACTGGTGATGATGCTAGGTATTACTTTATCTCATCAAAGACCCTTTGGCACTCATCATATTAGTGAAATGGTACCCTCTTTTTAATATTTAGTTCATGGGTCAACATTTATTCGAAAGTTGAGCTATGAAGCATCAGGTAGATGCTACCTTACTTTGTAAGCTATGAAGCTACTTAAGGTTGGTAGGGGGAACCATTTCTAGTATTACTTTGACCTTGGTAGGATCAACTTTGATCCCTCGCTTGGAGATTATAAAACCTAAAAGTTTTGTAGATGTAACTCCATAGACACTTTTTGGGATTAAGTTTGACATTACGATTAGTAATTCAATCGAAGACCTTCCATAGAACATTAGTTTAGTCTTGATGCAATAGAGATTTGGCTAGAAAATCATCTATATAATCCTCAAAGATTTTATGCATGTAGTCATGAAATATATATGTCATGACCCGCTGATATGTTGCACCAACATTTTTAAGGTCAAATGGCATTACCTTGTAGCATAATGGTACCCAAGGTGTGGTAAAGGCTATTTTTAGTTGATATTTGGGCTTGACCCAGATTTGATTATAGCCCAAAAACCATCCATAAGGGACAAAATATCATGACCCATGGTGGCATCAACTAAAGCATCAATGCTAGGAAAGGGGAATTCATACTTAGGAATCACTTTGTTGATATCTCAAAAATTTGTGCATATGTGAATCCTCCCATCAGGTTTTCCTATGGGTGCCATGTTCGGGACCCATTTGGGATAGTCAATAGGTTGGATGAATCTTACATCCAAAATTTTTTGTCATTCATATTTCACCATTAAGGCTATTTTTGGATGTATTTTATGAAGCTTCTACTTGAAAATTCTGATATTTGGATCAAGCATGATGTTATGCATGACCAATTTCGAGTCGAGACTTGACATGTCTTTGTATGACCAAGCAAAAGCTTCTACTCTTTCTATCAAGAGGGTTGTGTAAATGGCTCACTCTTTAAGGGATGAGCTTTATCCCAATTTTACATTTTTAGGAGCCTCAAGATCATTGCCAATGTCTACATAAATGGTTTCCTCTATTGATATATGGGATCCTTCATCAAACTAATGAGGTGTAAGGATCAAGTGGATGTCGTTAGCTATATTTAGAGAATCTATCATGTCTTGTTTGATCTCATATTGACACACATCCTCATATGGTCCTTGGGAGAAATGAAATGGTTGTAAAATTTCTTCGCAAGAGTAAAACTCTTCAAGCGAAGGTTGCGATATGACATGATAAAAATTGATGACCTTGTGATTGAGGTACAATGGTTTTGAGGGATTTCTAGGATTGTAGAATGGTGTGGTTAGATCAATGGAAACCATATTTATGGACAGATAGTTTCCATTTGTGTATGGGAAGGACCTATCAAATATGGGAGGTCCTAGGTATGTAAGGTGTAGTTGAGGTGGAAATAGAATGAATGGATCCAACCTAGGAGGAGCCAGGATGATTGGATCTTCTAGAGGTATAATTTTCTCCCAAGTGGGTTGGAACGTAGGAAAAGCCCTATGATAGATCTCATCTATATTGATGGGGGAAACTTTTGTTCTCTCGTTATTTCATCGAAGGTGACAAGGACCTAGATATACCAGTTTTGTTTCATCCTTGTACTCTTATAATGTCTCACTAAGGTATTCAGAAGGCTACTGACTATGGTGAGGATTGAGGTATGTGATTTTTATCTCATCCTTAGAATCCTATGATGTCTCATTTATGGAGTCAAGAGGTTGTTGACTGTGGTGAGGACCGAGGTATGTGAGTTCTATCTCATCCTTGTACTCTTTTGATGTCTAGCTGAGGGAGTCAAAAAGCTCAACTAAAATAGCTCTAATGGAGATATGATATCCTAATATATGAGAGTAGCCTGGATTGGTGTTATCATTCTCATCTATCTCCTCTCTAAAGCCAATGGTTAGGCATTGGATAGAGTCTACAAGGAGCTCATAAAGCATATGTATGCAATACCCTAGACCAAATTTATATATGGGAAGCTAGTATTGTGGATGATAGGATGTTCTAAGACCCTACTCATACTGGTCAAGACCATTTCCATGCCAATAGAAGAGATAAAAATATCGTAAGAAAAACTTCAGGTTTGACATGTAGTAAATATTTCCTGATAAAGGTTCATCATCATGGACTATCGTAGGAAACTGCTCAGTAGATTCATCAAAAGCCCCATATATGAAATTAATTTGGTTTAGGGGTATTCCCAAAGGTACAATGGTACCAATGGGTAATCATGGCACACAAGGTCTACCCATGTCGTAAACAGACTTTGTTAGAATCCTACTGTAAAATAAACTCAAATAAACACACTCTCACATAATTGCTTGGAAATAAAATCACATAAACATCATATTAATATTTAGAAAAAAATACACATTATAACAAAAATTTGCATAAAGGAACAATCTCACAATAAGATAAAATCGCAAGCCTCTTTGAGGGGGCAACCTCCTTCAACAATTCATTAATTTGCAAAAATATGAATACATTGGTGCCTTCTCGGGTATTTAAAGAGTTCCCTTCCATGGTTGGCTTACATGCAAAATGCCACCTGGATTACATGCATAATGCCACCCGAATTACATGCATAGTGCCACTTGAATTACATGCACAATGCCACTCGAATTACATGCACAAGGCCACCTTACATACCTATCTACCATGTGTTACATAAAAAGGGTGTCATTTGTCATAGGCACTATATAAACTAAAACATAGAAAATTACAAAATATTAATCATGGGTACTACCCACGTTATTTAGGAATTATTACATCATGGAAGTTATTACATTAAGGGTTAGGATGGGATCCTAACATATCCTTCCCCTTGAAGAAGATTTGTCCTCAAAGCTGAAATGAGGAAACTGTTGTCGGAGTTGGTGGAGAGATTCCCATGTAGCATCTTCAGGTTGAAGCCCACGCCATTGAACCAAGATCTCTGTAATTATAGGTTGTGAAGAGTGTGAGTCCGACGATCCAACAACTACTCAAGTTTAAGTAATATGGAGCCTTCTTCATCCAATTCAGGAAGTGTGGATTGAACTTGTACCTATGTACCCACAACTTTCTTGAGAGCGAAAACATGAAAAATAGGATGAATCTTGGAAGTAGGTGGGAGCACCAATTTGTAAGTTGTGGGGCCAATATTTTGTATAACCTGGTAAGGACCATAGAATTTTATAGCAAGCTTCTGATACCTATGAAGTTGTAGGGATGATTGTTTGTATGGCTACAAGCGAAGGAAGACCATATCACCTACATCAAAACTATGCTCAGAATGATGTTGATCAGCTTGTTGGTGCTTTTGATTCTGGGCCATGTTCAAATTTTGCTTAAGTTGGTGAAGGACCTCTGTGTGTTGACTCAGAGTGTTGTCAACAGCCTGGACCTTGGAGCTACCAGGAATGTAAGAGGAAGGCATAGGTGGAATGCACCTGTACACCGCTTCAAATGGTGTGAGTTTGGTTGTGGTATGATAGGAAGTGTTGTACCACCATTCGGCCAAGGATAGCCATTTGGCCCATTGAGTGGGATGATCTGAGACAAAGCAACGAAGGTAGGTTTCCAAGCATTTATTAACAAATTTTGTTTGACCATCCATTTGCGGATGGTAGGCTGAACTCATTTTGAGCTGAGTCCCCTGCAACTTAAACAACTCTTTCTAGAAATGACTAGTGAAGGTGGGATCACGATCAAATACAATGGAGGTGGGCATGCCATGAAGGTGAAATATGGAGTCAAGAAAAATTTGTGCAACAATGGATGCGGTATACGGATGGGCAAGGGCACAAAAGTGAGCATACTTTGAAAGGTGGTCCACTACCACAAAAATAACTAACTTGCCTCTAGATTTAGGTAGCCCTTCTATAAAGTCCATGGAAATGTCGATCCAAACCTAATCCGGGATAGGCAATGGCTGAAGAGTGCCCGAAGAGCACACTGTTTCACCTTTCATCCTTTGACATGTATTACATGCAGCAACAAAAGAGCGGATGTCACATTTCATACCTTTCCAAAAGAAGGTGCGCTTGAGTCGCTCATATGTTTTAAGGAACCTTGAATGACCTGCAGAGGGAGTGGCATGCAATTCCTTCATGAGGAGCTCTCGAAGTGGGGACTTATGAGGTAGAACTAGGAATTGATGGTAGCGCAGATCATGGCCATTCCAATTATACCCTGGTGCATAATCTATATCATCCATTAGTGAGGCAATCAAAGCTTTCAAATCTGCATCCTGACATGCTTCTTGATGCAAGGAATCAATCCATTGGGGAAGTGGTGTTGATATGGCACACAACATACTTACGGTCTCCATTTGGCAAGAAATAGCATCAACCACAATATTCTCCTTTCCCTTTTTGTAGGTGATGTCATAATCATAGCCCATGAGTTTAGACACCCACTTTTGTTGGTCAGGTGAGGCAACTCTTTGTTCCAAAAAATATTTGAGACTTTGATGGTCAGTTTTGATGAAGTGATGCCCAATGAGGTAAGGTCGCCAATGTGTGACTGCATGCAATATGGCTAACATTTCCTTAGCATATGTGGATTTCCTCATATTATGATCAGAGAGTGCCTTGCTAGTAAAAGCCATAGGTCATCCTTCTTGCATCAATACTACCCCAATACCATGACCAGAAGCATCACTTTTAATGACAAATAGTTTAGAGAAATCTGGCATGGCTAATATGGGAGTGGTGGTCATAGCATGCTTGAGTTCAATGAAGACTTGGTTAGCAGGCCCTGTCCAAATAAAGGAATATTTTTTCAACATGGAGGTGAGGGGGGCAGATATCTTCCCATAATTGCAGACAAATTTGCGATAATAGCCTGTAAGCCCAAAAAATTCTTGAAGTCCCTTAAGGGTGCGAGGTTTCAGCCACTCTTGAACTACTTGAATCTTCTTAAGGTCAACCTTGACACCATCCTGTGAGACAATGATACTCTACTTCAATTAGACCAAATGAACACTTGGAACTTTTGGCAAAAATATTATGGGTGACCAACAGCTGTAAAGTTTGATCCACATGATTGAGGTGCTCTTCCCATGTGCGACTGTAAATCAAGTTGTCATCGAATAACACAAGGATGAACTTTCGCAAAAAGGGTCGAAAGATGTTGTTCATAAGACTTTGGAATGTAGAAGGAGCATTTGTGAGACTAAATGGCATTACCAAGAATTCATAATGACCTTCATGAGTGTGAAAGGCAGTTTTGGGGATGTCCTCATCCTTGAGCCGGATCTGATGGTACCTAGAGCGAAGATCAAGCTTGGTGAAATACATGGTCCCGTGTAGTTCATCGAGTAATTCATCAACCACTAGAATAGAAAATTTATCCTTGACCATAGTCTTGTTGAGTTCCTAGTAGTCAATACATAGGTGCCATGAGCCATCTTTCTTGGGAACAAGTAGGACAGGCAAGGAGTAGGGTCTAGTACTAGGTCGAATGACACCAGTCATGAGTAATTCTTGTACCAATTTTTTTAGTTTTGATTTCATGGCATGAGGGTACCTGTATGGCCTGATATTTGGTGGTGCACTACCCGAGAGCAATGGGATAGCATGGTCATGAGAGCGACGTGGTGGTAGTGTAGTTGGTTCTGCAAATACAACATCATGTTTGTGTAGAACTAGTTGTAGGTCTGATGGAATTTTAGCCATTAGTGAAGTGGTTGGTTGGATGGAGAAGAGTTGTGCAATGACCCCACATTTTTATTTCTTTAGCACTTTCTCCATATGATTGGAACTAATGAGGTGAGGTGTTCCTATAGGGGAGCCCTTGAGTAAGTGTGTTTGTCCATTTTGGGAGAATTGCATCCAGAGTTCTGCAAAGTTCCAACTGATAGTGCCCAACGTACTCAACCATTGAGATCCCAAAACCATATCACATCCTCCCAACTAGAGGGTAAACATGTTCTACTTGAGTTCATAGTCCCCTATCCTAAGCTTGACATTACGACATTTTCCTTTACAAGGTAATGTTCCCCCATTGGCTATCATGACCTCAAATGAATTAAAAGTGTGGATATAGCAATTTTCTCGCTTAGAAACTTGAGGATCAATGAAGTTGTGTGTGCTACCTGAATCAATAAGGATGGTAAGACGTTGGCCCTTGAAAAATCCTACAAATTTCATGGTTTGTGGAGTGGTAATGCCTAGAAGAGCATGGACTAAAATCTCTGCCTCAGACCCCTGTGTATCTTCTTCCTATGGAGAAGGTGTTTCAATAGGGTCCTCATCCTCATCACTCTAGTCAGTGTTAGCGGGTTCCTCAACATCTATTAAGAACAGTATTTTTTTTGCACACTTATGTCCTTTAAAAAATTTTTCATCACAATTATAACATAATCCTTGGGCACGACGTGCATCCATATCCTCTGTAGTCAGTCGCTTGGGTGTAGTAGGTTTACTATCCATTGAATTTTGGGTTTGAAAAGGAAATGAAGGTTGGTTTTGAGGAAACCACGGGGGGTGCCTTTGGTTTGAGAGTTTAGATTCGGCCAGACAGGCCAAAATGATAGCTTCCATCATGGAATGTGGTTTCAACATCTTTACTTTAGCTTGGAGATCCCCTTTTAACCCACTAATAAAACAACTCATGAAGAATCCTTCCATGACCAAAATTAGTGTTGTGGGATATAGCTCATTGTGACCACCTCTTTTTTTTGATCTCTTGTTTTGCCGAGTCTAACGGTGTTTACAGTTTTTAATTTTGAGCTACAGTGCAAAAGTTGGATACTAGAGCACTATCTATAATTGGTCTTTGGTCACTCACTCAATGTTTTTCTCATCCCAGATAGTCTCTCTGACACTACTTACCTCACTGGTCTAAAGATTCTCTGTATTGTGTAGGTTACTGTTATGACAGTTCTATTCTGACATTGAAAACTATAATTTTTGACCTAACTGTACTGACCTGACTATTACTGCCATTGTAAATTTTACTGTTATTCTCCATAATGTCAACTTAACTATCACCCTCATATTCTATCCTGAATTCATGCAATGTATGCTATTTTTTTTGGTAGAGAATTCCTTTCTCATATGCTCACTTTTAGGAATTTGGAATGCAGGTTTACAAACAAGGAGTTTTAGTTTGTGATTTTGTTGCAGGTTGAAGTTTTAATAGAACCAAGGTATGCTAATTAAAGGAGTATATAACACCCATAGGCCCTCTGTTATACCGTTGTGACAAACAATAGTGCTCGGACCAATATTTTAGGCCACTATCCAAGGAGGATTCCACACATACCCTTGAGCATACTATCTGCCTCTCTAACAGTACGAGAGGCTAATCATCTAGGATATTGTGTCCCATGGACTATGGATGATACAATGCCGATAAGCTTCCTATTGGATAAAATTTTGTTAACCCTAGAATGGTCTCCCGATACACCCGAAGATGCGTGGGAGCTCAAGTCTATGCACGAGTTCTTTCTGAGGCCTGGGTATTAGAGCCTGATTGCCCCTCACTTCACTAGATGTTGTATGGGCTATCTAGCTTAGACAATAATTACATATTTTAAAACCCCCAGCACAGGGTTTCTACCTACTCAACTAAAAATACTATATATATATATTTTTTTTACTGGTATTTATCTTTTTTTTTATAATAGTAAAAAAAAATTACACAAAAATAATAGAGGATTATACCTAACAAGCAAGAATCATTACTATTGCAGTAGAACTTGGCCCTAAAAAGCACTCTGATACCACTTGTTAGGATCCTACTATAAAATAAACTCAAATAAACACACTCACACACAATTGCTTGGAAATAAACTCACATAAACATCATATTAATATTCATAACAAAATACACATTATAACAAAAATTTGCATAAAGGAACAATCTCATAATAAGATAGAATCGCAGGCCTCTTCAAGGGGGCAACCTCCTTCAACACTTCATTAATTTACAAAAATATGAATACATTGGTGCCTTCTCAAGTATTTAAAGAGTTCCCTTCCATGGTTGGCTTACATGCAAAATGCCACTTGGATTACATGCATAATGCCACCCAAATTACATGCATAGTGCCACTCAAATTACATGCACAATGCCACTCGAATTACATGCACAAGGCCACCTTACATACCTATCTACCATGTGTTACATAAAAAGGGTGTCATTTGTCATAGGCACTATATAAGCTAAAACTTAGAACATTACAAAATATTAATCATGGGTACTACCCATGTTATCTAGGAATTATTACATCATGGAAGTTATTACATTAAGGGTTAGGATAGGATCCCAACAGACTTGATGAGTGGTGTAAAATTAATGTTTTGTATAAGATACTCATCGAGACCGAGATTAGCCAAGTGGATTGTAACTTGTGGTGAGTATAATGTAGGTGATGAAGATGATGGAAGTGTAGTGTGAGGTAGTTCATCCATCGTATCAAATGATTCTTCTTCTTCCATGGCAACTAGAATATTTTCTATTGAGACGATAGGGATGACTAATGGGATTTTCTCCATTTGTTCTTTCAACTTCTTCTCGCTCAGAGGATCCAATGATAAAGAAGGGATATCATAAGACACAAGTGGTGGGGGTTGATATGGAGATGATGATGTGGATGGATTTATGGATGGAGGTGATGGTTTTGATGGACACTCTTGACATTTGATGGTTGAATTTCCAGATGCATGGATGATAGGAAAATTTTCCATGGATTGTTGACCAAATTAACATATTTGAAAGGCTCATTATTAAAAGGGATGACAAGTATTTCCTCTTCATTGATGTATTTAATGCACTAGTGTAGTATGGATGGAATGCATTTCATGTCTCTGATCCAAGGTCAACCAAGAAATATGTTGTATTGCATTGCACCTTCAAACATATTATACAGTACAGAGATCATCTTAAGTCTAACCTAAATAATAAGGACTATTGTGCCAATTGTGGAGCATTAAGCATTGTTAAATGCTCTAAGAGTGAAGGTGGACACAACATTGTGCAATGTTGGAAGACTAAGATATTCCAACACAAAAGTTTGTGATGATATTTATGGAAGAGCTTGTGTCTATTAGTACCCGTTTGTAGGGGATCCTATTTAAACAAGCGATGATATGCAATGGAGGATCGACTATACCAGTTTGATCTCATGATAATAAAATGTAATGATAGGTTATTTGCACTTTTGAACATGTCCTACAAAATTATTAAATGCATTGGGGTCCCAAGGCTACAATTCGATGGATTTCAAAATCTCCATGAGAGCTTCTCTATGTCTTAGATATTTTTGGAATAGCTCATAAATGGAGAGTTTAGCTAATGCCATTTGTAGACTTTGAGTAAGTCTACTTTTTATTGTTACCATCGATTGGGGTGTTAGACCTTGGATAGGATTTCGATATGGCAAGGGTTGTGACGTAGAAGGAACGTTAGTGGAAACTATAGATGATGCAACTTTATCATATTGTAGACACCAAAATCTAGCCACTTTTACTCCATCCATGCTTTCCTGCCATTTCCACCATTAAAACATAGTCATTTACCCTCCATCCTAGATTTCTCGCCATTTCTGCCTATTATATATATATATATATATATATATATATATATATATATATATATATATATTTATTTATTTATTATATATATATTTAAATAATAATATTATATATATATATATATATTATTTTTTATATATTTAATAAATATATATTTATATAAATAAATCAATCCCAACCATCCGATTTCATTTAATCCTATCCATCCACCCACTTCAATCCATGCCACACCCTAGATTTATTATCTACCCTTAGATGTGCTTTAATATCAACCACATGATTAGTGTCGTTGAAACCCTAGCATGCCCTAGGTTAGATTATAAATAGGAACCATTTTGATGGCTCAACCCCTAAGTGTCTAAGTGTTCGAATTCCCTAAATCCCTAAGTTCCTAAGTGCCTTAAGCCTTTTACCAAGCCTTTTGTACCCTAATTCTATTCCATCAACTATATTCTATACCCCTCGCTCACCATCATCGTTGTTGCATCCTGCACCCTCACCCATTCTACTTCTATAGAATCCTCCATCATCCATCGAGCACCTTTGAGCACTTTCTATAAACATTAGGCACCTCTGGATGCCTCCCTACCAACACCAAGTACCCATAGGTGTTTTTCATAGCTTCAAAGTGCCTATGGGTATTTTATGTAAGCCCTTATAAAATCCTCCTACCTTCAGGTGATGCTAGGGCATTGCCTCATTAGCCACCTGCATCAGATATTGCATATCAGAGCATAGTAAGTACAATGGATCCATCATTTATTATTTTATGCATATGATTTTATTTCTATTCACTCTATTTGTAGCACTTAGTTAGGGTTTATTATTTCTTATAGAGGGCCTCACACTGTGGAGCCCTCGTAGGTATTACTAACTATTTTGTTGTGTCCTTGTGTGCATATCTGAAAGCACTATATTAGCATCTGGAGTGGCCCAACCTTGGATACCAAAAAACCCACTCAACCCTATTGGGATAAAGACATGCTTGAATACATCACAACTTTTCTTGTTATAGTTTCAAATAACTCTAACCCCTTGTAATATTGTATCAAAAGGATTCAAGGATCCAAGCTTGTAAACAATGGAGTTTCTAGGCTCCCCCAATCAATGAAAATTATTCTATTGTGCAATCTTGTGTTTTCTTATATTTTATTTGTTCAAGAATGGTTTGGGTTTTGTTTTTTGAAATTGCGATCATGGTGGGACCCCCTAAGGATTTCTATTTATGATTTATTTTACTAATTTGCTTTTTTTTTATCATCTAGCAGGTTTTTTAGAAGCATGAATTTCATAGATTTCACTAAATATAGGGTTTTTGAAGTCTACAAAAGCTTGCAGAAGGTGCACAAAATATCCGATGACATCTGAAGGTCATTTATAAATGCCTAGAGGTGTTCGAAGGCATCCATAAATGCCCAAGTGCATTTTAGGAAGTGACCAGGTGCATTTTATGGTGATTTGGAGCAAATACATAGGCTATTTGTAAGTCTACTATCTAAAACCTAAGTCTTTGTTTTAAGTATTTTGGGTTAGCTACTATGTTTTTCATATTCTAAGATTAAAATGAACCATAATTAAACAATCTATAAATGAACTCATGTTAGTTTGCATTTTTTGGTCTGCATTCATTTACATATTCTGATTAGGGTTTCTATTTTTTTATACAAATTTTTGCATTTTGTTTGCATTTGAACTAAAAAATTGCATAACATAGTGTTGCACATTAGGGTTAGAAATGTTTTCTTTCATTTATCTAAGTTGGAACAACATTAGACTGCAAAAATTACCCCTTCCAGTTGGGTGATTCTAGGCAGAGGGTTTGAAGAACCCTTCGGTTGTTATTTAGATAGGGGGTCTTAAGCGATGTACTTCATGCCCTTTGAAGAACTTGGCATTCTTTTGTTGGCTTCTGATTTATATTTATGAAATTAATTATTTTTAACATTGTTTGTACACAATAGAAAACATAAGTTGTAAAAATAATTCACACACAACACGTTTCATTCAAAATAGTAGTGGTTGTATTTCATCACCAAACATTGCTTGAGATTTAGTGATGATGGCATTCATCTCCATCCACAAATCTTTAACCTTAGCCACCCTAGGATACCCCCGAGCAAACTTGTTGGATTTCATCACCAACAAGAATCTCATTGCACTATCTTCATCATAGATTTCACCTTTGTTTCATTAATTAATATTAGAAAATCAAAACACACAAAACTGACACCTAAAATGAATACACATTAAAAAGGAGATAATAAATGAACAAGGTAAGCCACATTGGTTGAAACTTAGCATTGATTGTTTGTTTTCTTAAGAATTTTAGTTTTTGTATTACATTTGGTATTTTAATTTGTATCTTGATTTATTTTGCCTATGGTATTAACTAGAAATCAAAGAAATCTATAATTCAAGATAACTTAATGGAACCTTCATTCACATTCCCCACAACCTCTGTGATGGAATCCCTGAGTGTGACATAGGCATATTTATTCTATAGGTACCTCACATTATTTACCATCCACAACCTTCCATATGGCCATACCCCAAGAGGATTCAACCTCCCCTACCATTGAAAACCACATTCCCCATATAGACATGGCAAGAGTAGAAGCATTCATGAAGTCTTCTAATTATGTCTTAGATTCTATTATCAATTCACCTAGATAGAAGTCTACTTTATAGCAAGAGCCTATATATTCCCAACTCCATCCACATTTACCTAGGTGTATACTAACCCTATTTTTGAGGCATCAGTTGCACCTTCCTCCCATATCCATTCCCCAACCTTCGTGTGCTCCTAGCACCTCATATACCTCCACCTACACCAACCCCTTGTATGAGGTACAAGTAAATGTTGCTTCACAAGTTCCAACCTCACAAGTTTACATACCTAGTGTAACTTGTACCCAAGCCACATCTTCCATACCATATACCTCTATAGTGAGGCATGGGACCACTTGAACAAACTGCTTAGATATCATCAAAATGCTCAACAACAAGAAAGCCTAGCCTTTACATAACTCTACTCAGACTCCCCTTATCAACCAGAGTCTATCATAAGGACCACAATCTTCTGTGGTTTCTATTCCTATTCCCCCATCAAGCCATACCATCACCCATTCTATTCCCATTGGCTAGCCTAGCCATAACCCCCATCCATCAACATCATTCCATAATTCTCCATCTTTTCATCAGCAATCCCCCATTCATCATATTCCATATAAATCCCCTAGCCATCGATAACAATCTCCTCATTACCTAGTCACTCCACAATATTTCTCCACTCTACTACAAAATCATCAGATAATTCAGGGCTTCCATATTTCTAAGGAAAACCCTCGAATTGAGGCCATGCAGAAACAAATAGATCAATTGATGTAATTTACTCCTGGTTTTCAAACCAGAAACCAACCTTATGTCAATTGATCAATTAACCAATTCATCCTTTGGTACCATCATCGCCATATTTGATAGATTTTACGATATCCAAAATTTGACAAATTTAAGGGAACTAAGGATCCTAAAGAATATGTGAACACTTTTTTCATGCATGCTTTAGAATTCAAGATAATAATGCTCTCATGCTTCAAACGTTTCTCAAAAATTAGGAGGGGTTGCCATAGAATGGTACAATAAATTGCCAAGCCATATTATTTATACTTTTGACCAATTGATTGATCAATTCTTTGATCGTTTCATCCTAAATGTTAAAAAGAAGATTTCATTATTTGATGTCTATGTTTTGAGGTAGCATGATGATGAATCTATCTATGATTTCAAATATCATTGGAGGGGTATCATCACTAAATTTCCATTCACCCTACCAATAGATAAGCTAATTAAGTTATTCACCAAGAGTTGCTTAAAACCTATCTCTTGGATGCTCCAACTACGAACTTATCAATCATTCAAAGAAGCTTTAGCTCAGACTAGTGTCATTAAGGATATCAAAATCCAAGAAAGCATATTAAAACCTAAGAAGAAAGAATAGCAAAACAAGGACTAATACAAAAGCAATTATTTAAGCTAACAAAAATCATCACAGGCTACCCCAGCTACCCAATCCAATCACGTCAATCAAGTGGTCATGAGTCAACTAATAATGGCTCAACAACAACCTATGCAACAAACATTGTAGCAAATTTCATATCATGCGGTCCCCTCAACAACACAAGGTCAAACATTTCAAAACACAGTGCCAACTATGGAATATCATCCTTAGTGATAGTCTGTTCACCAAACTCACCAATAAACCCCATTAGCTGAATCATATGCCTCCCTTTTTAAAAGGTTGTATGAGATGAATAAAATTGCTTTACCCAATATTAGATCGAATGATCCCACCAAACATGGTAGAAATTATTAGAAACACCTATTTTATCCTTATCATAGGAAAAATGGGTATGACATCAATAATTTCCATGTATTTAAAAATGTAGTCCAAGACCTCATTGACTTGGGTACAATCAAAATTAATAGTCCCCTTGCTCAAAAAAACCAAGACATTGGTATATTTCAAATGCCACTTCCTCATCATGAGGAGGTACAACAAAATGTAGAGGGAGATAACACCAAGACTGCCCCTAACTAATTCAACCATATTCAACAATACTAAGGTTTTATAGGGGTCATCCATGTGGTCACTAGGGGTCAATGGAATAACCAACAAAGGCAACCACCTAAAGCAAGTGTGTCACAACCTTATACATAACCACCCATCCAATTTTTCCCTAATCCCTCATCACCCATCCATGTTCCTAGCCAATTGAATCCACAAAATCCACCCATCAATCATCCACCTCGACCAATCATCTCATTGAGTAGTTGACTAACTACAAGTTTGAAAATAGTTTCTACCAAATTATCGATCTATGAGCTAATCCAACAATCTCCTCCACATCATGAAGCATTAATGGATATTCTGAAATACATCGAATTGCAATCGCAAGATCCTAATGCCTTCAATAACTTTGTGGGGAGTATCCAAATATGCATGGAGCCTTCCATAATATTTTATGACTAAGATTAAGTCAATATCATCAGAATCAGTAGACCCTCCATTGCATATCATGTCTCTAATTGACAAGAAGATATTTAAAAGATTACTAATTGACACTAGTTCCTCTATCAATATTATCACCACATCCACCCTTCATCATTTTAACCTTCCTCCATATCACATCACCAAGTCATCCTTCACCCTCAAAGTATTAAATGATGCTTTGTGTTCCACAGTTAGCACTGTTGTTTTACCCATCGAGGTAGGGATTAAAATGTTACACCAAATGTTCCACATATTAGAAGGATCCATGGCATACAATGTACTCTTTGGAATATCTTGGATGAGGGAAATGATATGTGTCCCTTTAATACTACATCAATGTTTGAAATATGTTCATGAGGAACAGGTACATTGCATACCGAAATACATCAAGTCTTTTAAGTATTGTAATTTCATCTCAAATCCTTATGAGTCCATGCTCCCTTCCACCCATATTTTTATTTCACCATCATATTATCCATCCACCTCTTCATCAAAATATCCCATTCCTAAAGAGCTCTATATCATCAACCCTCATAAAACTTCCACACGCCCATCATCGTCACCTTTGACTACATGCACATGTGGTTGCACTCAGCCTACATGATTGATATCATTACCATCCACTTCATCATCATCATCATCCATTTTGCAATATTCCCAAGCCAATACATTACCATCACCCAATTATTTACAAGTTGAATTGATGGATTGTGATATACTTCCATCTCCATCATCGCCCAAGCCATCACCTAACCATAATCATTCCATGTCATCCCAATTCAAGGTCCATATCACTAATCCTGATATTGGTAAGTATGTGGTCGATAACATCACCATTACACCCCTCACCATCCCTAGTGCTAAGGATTTTTATCACCCATGTGACCAACCTTTAGTAATAGGAGCAGTCTACAATATGGGTTCAACTCCAAATAGCATTAATTTTGTATATGGGGGAATTGAATCTTCATCAAGTCAAACATCCATAGAGGAACCTAAAGAACCATGACTTGCAAACATTTTAAGCATGATGGGATTTCCATATCGATATTTCCACATAGTCAATTGGTAAGGCTATGGCCTAGGATTGCATGAACAAGGAGTGCATCAACCTATCGATGTTCCATATCAAGAGGTGCATGATTGTTCAGGTCTAGGATATCATCCACTCCCTACCACCTCTTCTTTTGAATAAGTCTTCCAAAGGCTTAACCTCAATTTAGGAGAAGAAGCCCTTCATCTCGAAGATTCTAAAGAGAAAATCTATGAAGAATTCAAACTCATGTTGATAATTTCAAATGATCTAAAGAATAATCAGAACCCATAATTCCCAATTCTGAACAAGATGAGTTTTATCTCAACATATTTCCCATCCATGAGCTCCTCTTTTGCCTACTTCTTCCACAAGAACGATCTGCCCCTGCCAGTGAACCACCACCTCCATTCCATTAAGCCATTACATAAGTCAATTTGTAACATATGTACATAATTCAAAATTAGTGGTTCTCACCACTACCAAAAAAAAAAATCAAAAATCAATCAAAAATAAAAAACATGTTTTATTTTTCAACATTACATATGTAAATATACCATTTAATAAAACACATTTTGTGTTGCTTGTTGTTGTTCAGGTCAACCAGGCCCATAGCACCGATTCCTAGGTTCCATCCATTCCATCCAACCTTGTCCATGTTGCCCATAATTCAACATGAATCTTGTTGATTATTTACCCCACTTCGTAATCCATACGATTTGGTTAAGCCAATTCCAAAAAGCCTTTGATGATATTAATAAATACCTAGCTTCTTCTCTAGTCTTAGCTCCTCCTTGTTTGAGGATCCTTTTTTATCTTTATATCTCAGCAATAGAATTTTCCTTAGGGACAATGCTTGCACAAAATAATGAACAAAATTGAGAGCAAGTTGTCTACTACATTAGTTGAACATTAGTAAGCTATGAAACTAAATACACTTATGTAGAAAAACTATGCTTAGCAATGGTTTTTGCCACTAAGAAACTTCAACATTACATGCTTAGCCACACAACTTATGTCATAGCTCAAGAAAATCCTCTACGTTATATGATGTCCTGCAATTACAATAACACTCGCATCGCTAAATGGATAATGCTCCTCACTGAATTCAACTTGGAATTCATCAGTCAAAAATCCATTAAAGATCAGGTAATAGCTAATCAACTTGTGAAAGGTGCACTACCTAGTGATCATCCTTTGATTATTGAGCTCTTAGATGATTTGGTATTTTTTGTCACTAAATAATAAGAATATGGTATTCTGAAGGAAGACTTCGATATCACACTTTTCTTTGATGGCTCTAAGTGTGCAAAAGGTCAAGGTTTCAGAGTTGTATTTCACACACCATAGGGGGTACCTATCCCCTTGTCATTCAAACTAGACTTCCAATGCACAAAAAATACTACAGAGTATGAAGCCTTAATCTTAGATCTTCAATCAACTATAGCTATGAGTATTAATTGTATTAAGATATTTGGTGATTCTCAAATTTTCATCAAGCAAATCAATGGAGAATACCAATGCCAAGAACCTACCATTAAGCATTATCATGAGGTAGTAATAAAGTTGCTCTCTAAGTTTGATTGGTATGAAATCAATAGCTTGCCACGTTCGACTAATAGATTTGCAGATGTGATGGCCTCCCTTGGATCATTGATTCCAAAAGACTCCTTTGGAGAGGTACATCCCCTTATCATTTCAACGGTCTCTAAATCTACAATTTTTTGTGCTGAGTCAAACAATAAAAAGTATGTTTGCTTTATCCATTCAGATTCATATGAGCCTTGGTCGAGTCAAATAGTATCCTTTCTCAAGTTTGGAGCACTCTCATTTGACATGTATCGAACTGCTAAACGTACATACAAGAAAAAGGTATCCTATTTCATTCTTTTGGGGGACATGTTGTATAAATGTGGGTATGATGAAGTCCTCCTTCATTGTATTGAGTCTATCGAAGCTCAAGAAGCCATAGCTGAAGTACATAATGGTACTTGTGGTGGTCATTTTAGTAGAATGGCCATTGCAAAGTGTATTTTATGCATAGGTTATTATTGGCCCACAATATAACGTGATTGTTGCACTTATGTCAAGCATTGCAAAAAGTGTCAAGAACATGCTAATTTAACTCATGTGCCATCACAAGCTTTATAGCCTATTCAAAGCCTTTGGCTCTTTTCATAATGGGGTCTAGATCTAATTGGAAAATTTTCACCTCCTTCCTTGGGATAACATACTTTCATCATTATATCCACTGAATACTTCACAAAATGGGTTGATGTAATTCCTCTAACCAGCATGACAGGACCTAGAATTGTTGAGTTTATAATCCATCGTATCATTTTTCATTTTGGTATAGCCTCAAAAATCATCTCTAACAATGGCAAGTCTTTCAAGAACAAGGATGTTTGATAACTTTGCGATAAATATAACATCCAACATAGTTTCTTGACTCCTTATTACCCACAAGAAAATGGACAAGCTAAAGCTTCTAATAAGACATTAATTGCTATTCTCAAGAAACTTGTCAAATAAAATCATAGAGATTGGTATACACAAATTACCTTGGCATTATGGTCTTATCGAACAATCATCCACACACCTATAGAGGCAACACCATTTTCATTGGTCTATGGAGCCTAAGCAATCATGCCTCTTGAGCTTGGAATTCCTTCCTTACAAATTTCTTTGTAGGAATTCATAGATGACGACATCGCTAGACAAGCATGTCTTGACCAACTCACACTTATTGATGAGAGGTGAGTCAATGCTTTAGAGCATTTACGAGTTTATCAAGACCACCTCAAATGTGCTTACAATACCAAATTTCATCTACATGAATTCCAAGTAGGATATCTTATTCTTAAATAGAATCAATAAAACACCAATGCATTGTCGTATCTTCATGATAAATTTATGTCTAATTGGTTAGGTCCATACATCGTTACACAAAGAGTGGTTAATGGTACTTATAGGCTTGCCATTATAAAGGGAGAGAAAGAATATGAACCACTTAATGTTATACACTTGAGAGCATTCTATGCATAATTTGATTACTATATATGTATATATATGTAGACACCTAAAATGCGTCATGTGTAGGGGACTACTCATATGGGCATCCTAACAGACCATATGAATGATCTTGGACCATTCCAAGATAGAGTAGTGGTTTTAACCACTCAATTTAGGTAGATTTGGCCTAATCATATTTATCCAGGGATGACATCCACAGCTAAGGTCTCAACCATGGCTGACACCCATGGCTAATAGAGCTAGCTGTGCCTCAGAGCCATGGCTAGCCCTAAAACTATTTTGAATTCCTGAGCCAAGCCAAATTCAGTTACAATGGCCATGGCAATGGATTTCAAGTGGTTTTAAGCGAGGAAGCATCCAGAACCTTCCTCCCAACTATTCCAACCTCCTGGTTCTTGATCTTGGCTTCCCAAGCAAGCTAAGATTAGGAATTGAGAGTGCTATAAGACCCCCCTCCAAATTGGGGAAAAGTTTGGATTAAGTGTCAATTTGCATGCAACGAAGCCCTACCAGATTGGAGAGCCATTTGCAACCCTTGAGGAGTGCCTATATGCTACCAATTTGGAAATCATGATTGTATGTGAAGCTATGGAGGTTTCAAGAGCTTGAGGAGATCATTCATCCACAATTGAACCACTTCCACTACAAATTCAAAGAATCTACATCACCAATCAGTTCTAGAACATAGAGGCGACCCTTGATCATCAATTCCATGGAGGAAATTGGAGATTCAAGCCCTGATTACAAGAGCAAGAACACTTTCACCTCAACCACGGCTAACAGTGCCACTGCACCTCAGACCCATGGCGAGGGTTTGATTCTCACTTTCCTTTGTTTTAGCCATAGGATTTCCATTTCAAACATGTATTTAGGTAGATCTAACATAGATTAGCTTTCCTTCATGCATTTGTGTGGTTAAATCTAGGAATTAGAAGTAGATTTATTCTTCTTTCCTTGCATTTATCAATTTAGACTAGTTACTTGGGATTTGATGCATTTCAAGTTTTAAATGGCTAATTAGGCTGTATAATTGCTAGATTTCTTGCTTTCTTTACAAGATTTATAGTAATATAGAGATTTCTTGCATTTATTTATAAGTTTACATGCTTTCTTGCTATATTTTTCATCATTTATGCAATTGCCCATCAAGAGCCTCATCAAGAGAGGCCTCCTTTGCTATTAACCCCTTTTATGTTGTTTCTTGAATGTAGGTTTATAGGATCTGAGCATTTCAAAGCATTCTTGGCAACATATTCCTCAACTGAGTGAGAAGAAGGCTATCTTTGGTCTTAAGCAGTTCGTGTCCATTCTAGAGAGCCTACGGATTGCACCATCCCCATTTAGGGGCCTTCAAATTTGTATCAATTATATCAAGAATTTGGGTATCCCTAAGAGGGATGTATTTGTAATCAGTATTTGGAAAATATTTAATAAAAGAAACCTTACTTTCTTGTTAAATTCATTGTTGTCCATATTTTGATGCTTTAATGCTTGATATTAATTGATGCACTAGTTAGGTGTATGCTTTTTAGATCGGTACAGATGGTGATCATGATGGGAACCCATAAATTATGTTGTAGATGACTATTTTTCTATGTTTTTTGTTGCAGATCTTAGCCATGGTTAATAACCATGGTGAATAGTCTTAGTCATGCTTGATAACCACGGTGAGCAGCTAAGTAGAAAGAAATAGATAGTAAGTAGTCTATCTCTCCATCAAATGAGGATTTCTAGGTATTCTTGATCCTCTGGTTTTTTGTTTTTCATTTCTGCATATTAGTAGCTAATTAATTCACTTAGAAAAATTGTAGATGGTAAATTTAATGGAAAATATTATGTCATCCCTTTTATAAAAATTTTTTTTTTAAACAAACAAAATTAATTGGTGAATTTATAAAAAATTTATATTAGTTTTTTACAAAAAAACACACACACACCACCACTTTAAGTGAGTTGGAATTCATATCCAACCACTAGTAGAGTTCAATGATGGTAGTCATTTCCATCCATTGGCTCAACTCCCATGAACCTTGTTCTTTTGGCCAATACCGACTCCAAGATCCATCCTAACCATGCAAAATAGCCTGCATTCCTCTTCAGAGGGGTGTATCACTGTGCATAGTGTGCTGGGTGAGGATCGATAGGACCTGTGCTCCCTACTCGGTGTGGATTTCATCTCCACACTTTGGGGGTTTACGTGATCATGACTTTCATTGTCGGTTGTCGAGCTATGAGTATACAGGTGAAATCCAATTAAACTAAACAAGTATATCATCAACAAATCTGAAAATATGATGAGAGTTAGTTTATGATTACAACACACCTGAAACACATCAAACTAGTTTAGGGCTCACAAAGAAATTTTAAAAGAGATAATCATCCTTGTTTGCTTTGTTTGCTTTAAAATCTACATACGAGATAATACACATCATGGTTGTTACACGGAGAGGCCGATCTCGATGTAGAATCGAGGTCAAATTTGAAGCTCCACCTAATGCACAACATAACGCATCGAACCCTCAATCATAAGATCCTCTCGAATGATGTTCGATGAGCATTAGAGGGGATAACTCTACGCATGAGGATTCTATTTAGAATACCCTAGTTAGAGGAGGTAATGTACACTCCTCATGAGATAGATCCAAGCATGGAATATCCCCCCAAGGGGTTTTTGAGGGGGGGGGCAATTATCCAAATCCTCCCCCCCGGGGATTTTCTAGACCCCCAAAGAGGTCCCCCGGGGGGGGGGGGACTAAAACCAATTTGGTTCCCATCCATACTCGAGCTAAGGGTGGCTCAAGGCCCCTACTAGTTCAAGATAGATAAATAGAAAATCCACCCATTTAGGGGTAGGAAGAGAGGGCTACTTCAGAGCATAGGCCCACATAGACTCCAAATAATAATGAACTTGATAAGTTCACAATTGATATGTCTAAATTTGGAGTCAATGGTACACCACCACATGAGTCATGGTGCACTAGACAACTTGATGGTCTTGATAGAGTCCTAGGGCAATTAGGGTATAAACCCTCGGTTGCGCACTCTTATTCTATGAGTTCACACAATGAGGGCACATGTAGGACTATCAGAGAACTAGGAGAATGCTCTAAGTATTCTCATAGTATACGTGCCCCATCAACCCATGCGGGTATAGATCATAGATAATAGTAGAATGTAAATATTATCTATACAGATAAAGGCAAGAGTATGGCAGATAAGTCTGTTGGGGTTCACACCAACAAAGCTTCCTAAATAGAGCAAACCCACTAGAGACCACATACGACCGATCTTCTAGATCGATCATAAAAATTGGTGTCATAGAAATGGTAGAGGATCTTCCAAGATCAATTGGAAGATGTATGCATAGAGCGTGAGCACCTCAAAAATGAGGATACTCAAAGATAGAGGTTGCTAAGGCAACATCTATATGAGCAACGCATGCATGAGCAATGCATCCTTGACCAAAAGGAGCATGTTGAGAGAGGATCGATTGGCTCATACCAATTTACCCCCTCAGAGTGAATACAAGGAGCACCCTCATAGATGAGCTACTTCGTAGCTTGAATTGCACCCTGAACACATTGGAACTCGTACTCACTACATGGCCCAAAACATGGTGTAGTGCCAAGCACTTGAACATCATGGGCGTATGCAGTATGAGGAAGTAGCAGGAGATGAGCAAGAGTAGGAATATCTTGAGATCTCCTTAGTCGATGTGGAGGATGAGCCTAGTCCTCCACCTTGATCGAAGAAGAATCTACCTCCAAAGGCTCCTCAAGGACCTCTCAGAGAAGAGGAGATTCTATCTTCGAAGGCCTACAAGGCCTTGGCAGAAAAGGTAAGAGCAATTGAGAAACAAGGGATGACTTATCAAAAGCCAACCTTGAACAAAATACACAATGAGCCTTTATGCCCTTCAGTGCCTACTCCAGCGTATCCCGATCACTTCGAGATGCCAAAGCTGGAGAAATTTCAAGGAGAGGAAGATGCTCAGGAGCATGTCATGAGCTTTATGGATATGTGCTTTCAGATAGAAAGCAATGATGCTCTATTACTGAGAACCTTCATCACAACCCTTTTAGGCCCTACCCGAGAGTGGTTCAACCAACTTAAAAGGCACAACATAACCAACTTTGAATAGTTGGCCAATGCATTTCTTGAATGCTTCTCCTTCGGCATCAAGAAGAAGATAAACCTATCCGATCTGGCTGCTCTAATGCAATATGATGATGAGTCGATCATGGATTATGGGAAGATATGGAGAAAGTTGATGGTAAAGTTGCCATTTTCCATTCCGACCATAGAACTGACTCGAATGTTTACAAAGAGTTATGTGAAGCACATCTCGTTACTATTGTAGTTGCAACAATATCAAACATTTGAGGAGGCCTTGGCACAAGCCAAGGTAATTGAGGACATCAAGTTACAGGAGGGTAACTTGAAGCTTCGGAACAAGAAGGATTGGAACAAGAAGAACACCCAAAATCAAAATCACCAGGCCAAGCCGGCCCATGTGAATCAAGTGGTGTTAAACCTTCAGAAAGGGGATAAGGGGCAACAATAGAATTATCAGGCCCAACCTCCTCCTACATGATACGACCAATACAATAATAAGAAAAAGGGTAAGAATAAAGAGCAATACCCTCCTCACCAGTTCACACCATTTTCGAAGTTGATGACATCGATCTTCCATCAACTATGCAAGGCTAAGGCCATTAACTTACCAGAGATCAAGTTGCAAGACCCTAACCAACCCAAACCAAAAGGGTATAGGGATGATCAGTATTGCTCATACCATAGGATGAAGGGACATGACATTGAAGGATGTTATAGTTTTAAACACATGGTGCAAAACATGATCGAGAAAGGTGAGCTAATTGTGGACAACCCTCAGGCTCTAGACAACCAAAATATGGGGATCTTCAAGAACCCCTTACCGAATCATGAGCCATCGAGGAACAATGTTGGTCATGTGAATCAAGTGTGGGTGGAACCACCAACTCAAGGATTCATCGACATGGTCAATATTGTCACAAGACAAGGGAGGTATGAGTGACCAAATCCACCTCCAGCTCCAATCAGGGTTCAAGCTGCACCCCACAAAGGCCAGTGCATAAAATATGCTAGGCCCACCAACTAGACCGGTGGTGACCATCAGGAGTAGGCTAGTTCAAAGCCTACAGACAACTCCAACAAAGTTGTCAATATATGAACTGATACAGTAGTCTCCTAAGCATAGGGAGACGCTCATGGACATCTTGAGGTCTATTGAAGTTCAGTCCTAGGACCCCAAAGCATTTACAAATTTTGTGGGACATGTGCAGTAGTGTAGTGAGCCGGTGATTCAATTTCATGATCATGAGATTAAAATAGTTTCTACTACTATAGTGGACCCACCATTGCATATAATTGCATGTGTTAACCACACACCATTTAAATGGGTATTGATTGACACAGGGTCATCAATCAATATTATTACTACCAAGGCATTGGCATATCTAAAGTTGCCAAAATCGCACATTGTACCTTCTACCTTCACTTTGAGAGCATTTAACGATGCACTATGCTCAATGGTAGGTACTATAGTTCTTCCAATTCAGGTTGGACTGAAGACCATCCCTATGATGTGTCATGTAATAGAAGGTGCAATGCAATATAACATCCTCTTAGGGAGGCCTTGGATCAGAGAGATGCATTGCGTTCCCTCAATTTTACATCAATGTATTAAATATATACATGAGGGACAAGTTCACATGGTTCCTTCCGATGAGGAACCATTTAAATATGTGAACCTAGCAGATTTACCTAGAGATTTCATTCTCCCTTCAATGCACCTGGATATACGACCAATGTCACCCATCAAACATCTAGAAGGTAAACTAAAGGAAGTGTGTGTAGGACCTTCCACGTTAGCACCATAACTATCAGAGCACACAATAATAGCTTCAACAAAGCCTATGACATCCATGATGCTTAGGAATGATAAGAATCTTAAGGTAGTTATGGGTGAAAAAGAGCTAAAGGAAGCACCCAAAGTAGCAACTATCGAGGTTCCTAGTCCCATGGATGAAGGGGATGCTCAGAATCAAGTCGAGGAGGCACCTCAACCTACTTCACCTGCTTCTTTAGCTGGGTCATCTGCATCGTAGGTGACCATCCATTTGGTTAATCTTGGGCTAGCAGAGTATATAGTGTAGAATATGACATTCACACCTTTTATCGAGATTGCATAGGACATGGGCCGACCTCAAGCCCATCACTTTCCCATAGGGATGGTGGTACCACTAGGGGTGCCACCCAACCAAAAAAATTTCATCTATGGAGGTCTTGACCAATTTGCTAATCACACACCCATAGATGAGGATGATGATGAACCATTCTCGATGAATGTTCATTATTTGTCTAACCTAGAGTTCACCTTGCATTATTTTGAATGTTACCATTGGCATGGTTACGGTCTAGGCTTATTCGAGCAAGGGCATTGAACTCCCTATGAACCACAATATCAGTTGCCAACTGATAGGTTCAGGTTGGGCTA
This sequence comes from Wollemia nobilis, assembly GCA_028583015.1. Classification (NCBI taxonomy): domain Eukaryota; kingdom Viridiplantae; phylum Streptophyta; class Pinopsida; order Araucariales; family Araucariaceae; genus Wollemia; species Wollemia nobilis. The sequence goes on along the minus strand of JAQPPZ010002714.1, from coordinate 2,545,810 downwards.
CCATATCAGAGGATAGGATGAGCTTTTAGCAGCATCTCTCGATCATCTGAACCTTAGTTTAGGGGATAATGTGGATTGGAATCCTTATCACCCTAACCCTTCCTACATACGAAGGGGTAATAGGTTGGTGACCTACATCTCTATAGAACCACCTGAGATCTATCATGATAACATCATGGTAGAGGTCAATCTAGTAGATATTCCAAGAGCTGACTTGGAGATTGAAAGTCGTGAAGCTATCGATGACACTGGTATGCAGATCCAGAATCTGGGCATAGCAATAGACACTGAATCAGAAGTTGCTTCTGAGGAAGTTAAAGCAGAATCCATTTAGAAAGTGATGGACCAGAATGTGATTCTAGAGTAGATGATGATGAGCAGTCCTCAAATAATGAATAATATGAGGATGAGACTGAGTTGGCCTACTTAGGCCCTCTACATTTACGTCATCTGTTACCCATGGAGCCAGTGGGTAGGAATGAGGGATTCTTCATTGATGATAGTGGCTATGAGGAGAGGGCCTACCTTGGGCCTCATCTTGCTCAATCCCCTGATTCTAGTAGGTAGGGGTGAAGGACTCATATATGATAGCGATGATGAGGATGAGATCGAGAGGGCCTATCTTGGGCCTCACTATTTACATCATCATCATGAACCATTTGACATCGATGAGATGTATCGAAGAGTCTATCCTGGCCCACACCTCAGAGGGAGACCACCCAATTTAGATGTGATTTATCATATAGTCTTCCCTGATCTACCTACATATATGCAGCTCCTTGAGCCAAGTGATCCCATCTGATAGTCTATTCATAGATTAGATCTGGAGATCCCCATACCCCTAGAGCCACATCTTGGGTATGCGAATAGCACATATAATGTAGAATTGCACACACGTGGTCCTAGAGATCTAATCCATTCCATCAACATGATCTCCATTGATCTGACCACTCCACTTCACAATCCAATTGATCCTTCTAAACCATTGTGTCTTAATCTAGATGCTATTGATTGGGATCACGTTGATTCACCACTAGAGCCTGAATATTTCTTCCCTAATGAAGAAATGTTGCAACCATTTCATTTTGCACCAGGCTGTGCACATGATGTTTATCATGTTGAGGGTAATTCTGATGTAGGACCTTTAAACCTAGTTGATGACATCCACTTGATTCCTACACCTCACCAGCTTGAGGAGGGATCACATATGTCAGTAGAGGAAACCTTTGATGTGGATATCAGTGATGATCCCACTAATCCTAAGAAGGTTAAATTTGGAGAGATTCTATCTCTTGATGAGCATGCCAACCTCATCCCTCTACTGAAAGAGAGACCTGATATCTTTTCTTGGACATACAAGGATATGTCGGGACTAGATCCAAAAATGGTTACTCATAACCTTTCGCTAGACCCCTCTAAAAGGCCTGTCAAGTAGAAGCTCAGGAAAATGCATCCAACCATCACTTTAATGGTTAAAGATGAGTTGTAAAAGTTATTGGATGTAGAGTTCATTATCTCCATCGACTATCTAGAATGGGTATCAAACATGGTACCTATAGGAAAACTTGATGGAAGGATCCGTATCTGTATGGATTTTAGAGACCTCAACAAGGCAACACCAAAGGATTCATTCTCGTTGCCCAACATAGATGCTCTTGTAGATGCAACTGTAGGTCATGAGATGCTCTCCCTTATGGATGATTTTTTTGGTTACAATCAAATTCGGATTAAAGTCGAAGACCAACACAAAACCATATTCACAATGCCATGGGGAATATTTTGTTATAAAGTTATGCCATTCAGCCTTAAAAATGTTGGTGCCACATATCAGTGAGCCATGACATACATTTTTCATGACTACATGCATAAAATCTTAGAAGATTATATCGATGACTTATTGGCAAAGTCATTGTTGCGTTCAGAGCATGTAGAGGTTCTCAGAAAGGTCTTTGATCACCTGATAGAGCATAATGTTAGGTTGAATCCCAAGAAGTGTGTATTTGGTGTAACTTTAGGAAAGCTCTTGGGATTCATCATTTCTAAATGAGGGATCGAAGTTGACCCAACAAAGGTCAAGGCCATACTAGAAATGCATCCTCCCACAAATATCAAAGAGCTAAGAAGCCTACAAGGCAAAGTAGCATCCATAAAGTGATTTATCACACAATTATCGGACAAATGTCGACCCATGAATCGATTGCTACACAAGGGGGTCCCATTCAATTGGGATGAGGACTGTCAAGCGGCCTTTGCTAAAATTAAGCAATACCTAGAAACACTGCCAGTGCTAGCTCCACCAAGACCAGATGTGCCTTTCCTACTATATATATCGGCTACTAACTTTGCATTGGGAACCATGTTGGCCCAAAAGAATGTGCAAGACAAAGAGCAAGTGATATATTACATCAGTCGCACCTTGGTGAGTTATGAGCTAGGGTATGCATACGTGGAGAAGTTGTGTTTAGCAATGGTGTTTGCAATGAAGAAGTTGCATCATTACATGCTAAGTCATACGATGTATGTGATATCCAAACAAAATCCTTTGTAGTATATGATGAGCAAGACATATCATAATACACGTACTACAAAGTGGATCATGCTATTGATAGAATTTAATTTGGAATTCATCAGCCAAAATTCCATCAAGGGATAGGTCATAGTTGATCAACTGGTAGAGGCACCTCTTGAAGATAGTAGGCCTCTCATCATAGAGCTTCTTGATGATGTAGTCTTTGCATTATCAAAATCTCTCAAACTCGAAGAACTAGATAACAAATTTGACATGACTTTGTTCTTTGATGGTTCGAAGTGTGAGCAAGGGGGTGGTGTAGGAATTATCTTCTTCACGCCACAAGGTGCTCCAATGCCCTTGTCATTTAAGCTAGACTTTCCTTGTACCAATAACAATGTTGAATATGAGGCCCTAATCTTGGGCCTCCAAACAACCATCACCATGAAGATTAAAAGGTTAAACATCTTTGGTGACTCCCTTCTCATTGTCAATCAGGTTAAGGGACTATTTCAATGTAGGTGTCCTATCCTGAAAGCTTATAAGGATCTTGCTGACACTTATCTAGCCCAGCTAGAGTGGTACGACATCGAGGCAATCCCTCGTACATCGAATAGATTTGTAGACACTATGGCATCTTTGGGATCTTTAATCCCTCAGAATCTATCTACCGATTTTACTACCATTCATGTAAAGATGCTATCGCATGTCATGATGCAACATGAGGCTTTCGATAATAAAGAATCATTCAACATGATTCATATAGAACCAAACCATGAGTGGTTCTATAAAGCCAGAGACTTTCTCAAGAAGGCACCCTAGGGGTCTTTGATCTCGCAGGGTCCTATGGGGAATGGCACCACCATTCACCACAAGGTTGTATCCCAGTCTGCATTCATGCATAATGAACCATAAGGGGAACAAGTCATCTTGTCAGTCGAGGTAGAAGCTTATCAGGATTGGATGTCACAATTACATGACTTCCTTAAGCTTGGTTTAATCCCTCAGGGATTATCATGTGCCATGAAATGCACATTCAAATAGAAAGTGATAAAGTATGTCTTGCTAGGAGACATCTTGTACCATCGAAGCTATGATGGAGTTCTCCTTCATTGTCTTGAGCCCCAAGAATCAGCTTGGGCAATTTTACAAGCTCATGATGGTACATGCGGTGGTCATTTCAGCGGCATGGCCATCATCAAGCGCATCCTTCGAATGGGTTATTATTGGCCCACTATGGAGAAGGATTGCACCATGTATGTCAAGAAATGCATTAAATGTCAACATCATGCTAATCTTATGCACTTGCCATCATAGGCCTTACAACCCATTCAAGTGGCTTGGCCATTTGCTCAGTGGGGTTTAGATCTAATCGGAAATATCTCTCCCCATCATCGGGTCGACATACATTTATTATAATGGCTACTGAGTATTTTACAAAATGGGTGGAAGCAATCCCTTTAACAATGATAATTAGAGCACGTATTGTGGAGTTCATACTTCACAATATCATAAGTCATTTTGGGATACCATCCAAAATAATCTTGGATAATGGAACATCATTCAAGAACAAAACTATGAGGGCTTTAATGTCCAAGTACAATATACAACATAGTTTTGTGACTCCATACTATCCGTAGGCAAATGGGTAAGCTGAGGCTTCAAACAAGATAGTGGTAGCCATCTTGAAAAATATGGTACAAGAAAACCATAAATATTGGCACATCCAGCTACCCCTTGCATTATGGGCTTACAGGACTAGCATACGGATACCCACTAGGGCAACCCCATTTTCACTAGTATATGGTATTGAGGCCATTATGCCCTTAGAGTTGGAAATTCCAACCTGCACATCGCATTGAAAGAGTTCATCGATGATGACACTATGTGACAAGCTCACCTCGATCAACTGATGCTTCTTGATGAACATCACATGAATGCCCTTGAGCATCTTCATGTTTATCAAGAATACCTAAAATGAGCTTATAATAATAAATTCCATCTGAGAGACTTTAAATTTGGTGATCTTGTACTGAAAGAGAACCAATAGAACTCAAACCTATCATCGCACTTGTGAGATAAATTTATGGCTAACTGGTTAGGTCCATATATCATCTCCGAGAAGATTGGACCTGGAACATATCACCTAACATCGCTTGAAGGTGTTGAAGAGCTTGAACCTCTCAATATCCTTCATCTTAAGGCATTCCACACATAAATTCAAAAATTCAAAAACATGGAAAATTTTCAAAATCCATAAAAATCAAAAAGCAATAAAATCTAAAAATATTGCAAAACATCAAAACTTCAAAAACATTTGCATCATGCATTTCATTTTGCATATCATTTAATTGCATTGCATTAGGTATTTCCATCCATCACACTTGCATTAGGATAGGTTGTGTTTGCAATCTTACAAATGACACCACGTTTGTATTTCAATCATGCATCTATGCATCATCATCTTCCATCACCCTTGTGAGTAATTGTGTTTCTCAACACAACCCCTCCTGTTGCTATGAAGAATATACTAGGGTTTTTCGATCATTCAGCCATACCTAGTGGTCTTCTCAAATTTTGTAGAAAGCTTGCTTTGCTTTTGAAGATGAGGTCTAGTTTTGATAGCACTTAGCATATCATAATCCCATCACTAATCAAACACATTAACAATCCTAATTAGGGCAAGGAAAGATGAACACTACAAAGTGGTCCTAGTCACCTTAAGTGAAAGGTTTTGTTACTTGCTCATTTTGTGATGCGCAATGGTCTAGAGTGTTGATCATTGGCAAAAGGACAAGCTCCCCCTACCCAAGAAATCCCTTGCTTACAAAAAGGAGCAAAAATCCCAAAATCAAATCAAATCCCTTGCTCAAAACAAAAAAAATAAAATACAAAATAAATAGTGATTTTCATCACTATATATGAGCAAGTATCCCAATAAATTTAAAGAAAATAAGGGGGTGAAGAGCTTGAATCCCTAGAATGGTCAATACTCAAAACCATAGAGTGATCCCCAATACAACAATGGGCTGAATGAATCTCACCTGACATTGGGGTAGGTCTAAGCAATTTACAAATGAGCTAGCTTTAGGTGGCCTGTATTGCCTAGTGGTCTAGTCCAACTAAGTCCAAACCTAGGATCAGGTGGACATGTGGTGATCCTCATTACAACAATGGGCTGAATGAATCCCACTTGGAAATGAGGTAGTCTTATGTCTCATCTAATATATTCATTTGCACACATAGGGATAATGAATAGCTTGGTCTTTCATAGCAAAAACTTTATCTTTCAGGAGTCTAGTATAGTCATTATACAACTTTTGATAAGTCAACTAGGGTGTTTGAGTCTCATGGAAAACCTCAAAAATTCCCAAATAGCAACAAATCACATCAATCAATCAATCATCAATTTCTTTTTATGAGATTTTGTTTATTAAAGGGTGTTCATAACATAGGATAGATACCGGATGGATATCAACAATGATATTTAGATGGCCATTGACTATTTTGTGCATATCTTTTAACTTACAAAAGCTTATGAAGAGAAACAATACATCATCTCATCTCACATATGGATGTCTAATTGATTAATTCTTATGATAAGATTTATCAATTACATTCATGATTGTTATACATTCTATGGTGTCATCCATTAGATTGTTAAACTCATATTGCATTCATTCCTTATGTTTTAAGTGATTAAAGCATACAGGTTCATTTACATTAGATTACATCATGTAAATAATGCATTACATACATTGCATTCATAATATCATAAATTAAATGCATACAAGTAAATCAAATTAAACATGCATTTAACATCTAAAATTGCATCCATATGCATACATCATAGTAGTCCATCTACACATCTAGATCACAATATCTAGTCATACATCCATCATCTAGCTAGTGCATGTCATCAATACATCACATCATATAGCATCAAATCAACATAACATATAAGCATTGCATCCATATGCATCTCATAAACATAAAACAATAAAAATATACACATATAATGAGTCTCATAAAATCAAATCATATATATATATATTTTTTTTTTTGTGTGTGTGTGTGTGTGTGTGTGTGTGTGTGTGTGTGTGTGTGTGTCAAAAAGAGTACATAGGCATGTGTCCAAAATTCTCATAGGCTACAACTATGTAGGTCCTCAGACCTTACACTCAAAAATGATACAATGTGCTCAAAGCATAATCATGAGTGGCCTGCACCCCCTACCTGTGAGGCTCCTCCATCATCTCCACCCTCTCGGTGAGTCCACCTAGAGTTGGTACCTATGGACCTCTCAGATCTCCTAGTCTTGTGACTAGGCCATGTTGATGACTACCTTATCTCGTGTGTCTTGGTCCTCTGAGTCCCTATAGCTAGTGGATCTCTCTAGCACCATGCCATCACGTAGTGTGACCTCTCCCTCTAGGAGAGTGATGTGGGTAACATCTGATGCAGTTTCCGACTTGGGTCTGGATGAGAGCTATAATATTTGATCTCTATCCATATCCAACCTTCTGGTCCCTATACAAATGGAGTGGTAGGAGTAACCTAAGAAGTTGAGGGATCTCCCCTCATTGATCGAAGCAAGTCTTACTCTATGGTCATAACATCTAGTTGAGCTCAAAGAAGATCATGCTACCTAGTGATCTTCTGTATCTCTGTGTCTGCAGTGGTAATATGTGCTTGGAGAGCTATCCTCTCCTCCTCATATCCTCACCATTGTGCTTCCTCTATGAGTTGACCTTTAACTACTCTCAACTATGCCTATAGGGTAGCCATGGATGTATCCCTCTCTAGGATCTGAGTCCTCATAGTCTAAAGTTGTGACTACAAGCTAGCCACCTAGGCTTGGAGTTATGACACCTCATCATCTAGCTCCTCCTTGCCCTCCTCCTCTACCTAGGGCTCTTCCTCTATTGTAGCCTAGCCCCATCTACCCTCTATCCTCTAGTGAGTGCATTGACCCATAGGATCCTCATCGGATACCTTTATACCTGCCTCATCCCTAGCTCTACCTAGTGGGCCACCACCCTACCATAGCTTGGTAGTCCACCAGGCATCATACTCCATTATGGTCCTTACATCTACAAGCCCTGAATCTTAGTAGGCATCATCCTCATCCCCTAGTGGAGTCACCTAAGGCTAGGCCAAGTCTCTCTCTACCTTAAGGTGGTGGTAAATAATTAGCTCATCTGGGATGTCTTGGTAGATCCCAAACTGCCTAGTGATGCATGAGAAGTGGAAGAACTCATGTATCTCGGGCTTACACCTAAGAAGCCATCTCTCACATCATGTCCACCTCAGATAGTGGTCTGCCTCACCCCATGTAGGGTAATCCATGTAGGGGTGCCATAGAACCTACCCTGCCCTTAGCCCTGTCAGTTGATCCATGTAGTACTAGAGGTCCCCTATGTGAGACCTACTCTTGAAGCCCTCGGCCTCCCTAGGCCAACATGCTACGTAGCACTATGATGCATCATCAATATCTCCAATCTCTAGTGGTAGTCCTCTAGGGTGATCAATAGTAATGTGCTCCCATGCCCATATCTAGAGTAGTAGACTATAGCCCACTCTAGCGCAGCCCCACTAGGTGATCCGATATAGCTTGTCGTAGAGCTACACAAGTAGAGAACTCCCCTAGGATAGGATCAGTGGCTCCTACGTGGTGCTAGCAAGAAATTCTTGTGTCCTGGATAGGAGGTTCCAAGGGAACCTTCCTTCTAAAGTATCTTGCAACACAATTTGCATGATAAGTTGCATTAGCATGACCACTGACTGTAAGAAGACTTGCTCACTATAACATTACTCAATGTGCATTCTGTCATGCTCAAAATCCAACTGTGCATCATCGCTCTTGGCATAGAATATCTTCTAAAAAATTGAATCCTTCACTGTAGTGGGTGAATATGTGATGGCCTCAACATCGATGGGGATACAAAATACATGGTAGACATCCTCCAGGGTGACTGTAATCTCACCTATGATTAGGTGGAAGGTGTTGGTTTGTGCATCCCATTGGTAGGTCAAGGCAGTCATGTAGGCCTAATCATCTCAGATGGAAGGCAATCACAGCACATAGTCAAAGCCTATGGCCCTAAACCAGTCTCGCTCAGCATCACTCAGTCTGTAATGAATCTCATAGGAGATCTGACTCCCTCACTCTAGCAGTCAAAGTCTAAGGGATAATAATAAAATCAATTAAAATTACAAAAACATAAAAAATGCACTTAAAAATAAACAAATTAAAAAAACTTCAAAAAGGTAAAAAAATCACAAATGCATTCAAAATGTTCAAAAAAATCAAAATTTTACTTGGAAAATTAAAAAAAAAACTTTTAATTCCACAAAAAAAAAAATTAAAAATTAAAAATATTTTCTAAAGTTGCTCAATCGTGCTGTCACCCATGGTCGATGGCAATGATCAATTTTTTGACCATTGGAATTTGAAGTCAAACCCCAATTTACCAATTGGGAGTTGCGATTCCACCTATGACTATGGGAAAGACCTTTTTCGAGGTCATTTCCCATCCCATTCACCTCGAAACCCAAAATTAAAACCCTCCCCAACTAACTAGCCTAGTCTAATCCTAACTAGGGTGAGGTTCATTACCAACAGTTTAGTGAGTTCATTTTGCTCATTAATTAATTTTGTTCATTTTAAGTTGGTAATTCAATAAATGAGGTTCGTGATGCTACCTTGGTAGCACCGACTTCGCCACTGGTGGACGCCTCTGGTTGGTCAGCCATTGGGTATAGGTGTAAGGTTTGGCAGCGTTATGTATCAAATATTCAACTTCACCTCTCATAGCTCTCTTAGCAGTAGTTGGAAATAATGAATTTGAAAATGACATAATTTTCTTTTATATTTCCAATTTGGTCCTCAGCCATGACTGGTAACCGTAGATGCAAAATTAGGGTTTTTGACTACAGGTCAGAGTTTTGGCTAAGGAATTTGCAAAATTAGCTATGTTGACAAGCATGGCTAGAATCCAATAATAAATACCCTCAAAATTTAACCATGAGGAGTTTCAAAATGCAAAATCAAAAATATTCAATGGTCCAAAACCCTCAAAATTTTCAAAAATAACAAAAATATTCACATAATTCAAAATTCAAATGTACCTCGTATCTAGTCATTTATTCTATACACTTGGTGGTTGCAGTGACTTGCGATCCATGCAATCTGGCAAGATGAGTAAATTACCATAAGGCCATTTGGGGTAAATTAGTTATTATTGAATTGAGATGCTTCAGTTATCTAAACCGGCCGCCTTTTACCATAGCTAAAACTTCAATCCCGAAGAAGGCCACAATGATCGGATTGCCCCATGGGAATGAGGATTTATCTCAATTCTTCTATGACATTTTTAGTAGATCATCGAACATAGTGATTCAACATAAGCCTAATTGGAATTGCTATCATCTTGATTCCCTAAGAAGGCCATTACAACTGAACTACTCCATGGGATAGAGATGTACAATTACTATTAACAGTTGAAATCATGACTGAATTAGGCCTTGCCAAATAATAACAAAGTGCAAAAGTCTTCAATCATCCAAATTATTCATCTTGGTCAAGCGACTCATCACTTCATTAAATGTCCTACCCTCATCGACTCGTCGCTTGAGGGGGTAGTCATAATATCAATAATCATAATCAAATTCAATAGAAGATCACTCGATCTTGTCAAATTGTGTTCATCTTATGAATCATTGCCAACAACTATCATAAGCTTACCCTCTACTGGGGCAAAAAGCAACTATGATAGTTAAGCTAGTAGCTCTCCACCTATCGAAACGATTGTAGCACCGACTACCCGATCATCATGGAGCATGTGAAAGCTTTGCAAATTTAAGCCTTCCCTTAGTTGGAAGCAATGATTCTAAGATGCGCATCCTTTTGTAGGACTAGGCATCTAATGTTGATCAGATCAATGATCATCATTCGACCTACAACATGGCTTTAGGTGGTCTATTTTTGCTCAGCGTTGTTCTTTCTCACAATGCATCCCAAAAGGGGTATCTGTAGACACCTAAAATGCGTCATGTGTAGGGGACTACTCATATGGGTATCCTAACAGACCATATGAATGATCTTGGACCATTCCAAGATAGAGCAGTGGTTTTAACCACTCAATTTAGGTAGCTTTGGCCTAATCAGCTTTAGCCATGGATGGCATCCATAGCTAAGGTCTCAACCATGGTTGACACCCATGGCTAATAGAGCTAGCTACACCTCAGAGCCATGGCTAGCCTTGAAACTATTTTGAATTCCTGAGCCAAGCCAAATTTAGTTACAATGGCCATGGCAATGGATTTCAAGTGGTTTTAAGTGAGGAAGCATCCAGAACCTTCCTCCCAACTATTCCAACCTCCTGGTTCTTGATCTTGGCTTCCCAAGCAAGCTAAGATTAGGAATTGAGAGTGCTATAAGACCCCCCTCCAAATTGGGGAAAAGTCTGGATTAAGTGTCAATTTGCATGCAGTGAAGCCCTACCAGATTGGAGAGCCATTTGCAACCCTTGAGGAGTGCCTATATGCTACCAATTTGGAAATCATGACTGTATGTGAAGCTATGGAGGTTTCAAGAGCTTGAGGAGATCATTCATCCATAATTGAACCACTTCCACTACAAATTCGAAGAATCTACATCACCAATCAGTTCTAGAACATAGAGGCGACCCTTGATCATCAATTCCATGGAGGAAATTGGAGATTCAAGCCCTGATTACAAGAGCAAGAACACTTTCACCTCAGTTGTGGCTAACAGTGCTAGCTACACCTCAGACCCATGGTGAGGGTTTGATTCTCACTTTCCTTTGTTTTAGCCATAGGATTTCCATTTCAAACATGTATTTAGGTAGATCTGACATAGATTAGCTTTCCTTCATGCATTTGTGTGGTTAAATCTAGGAATTAGAAGTAGATTTGTTCTTCTTTCCTTGCATTTATCAATTTAGACTAGTTACTTGGGATTTGATGCATTTCAAGTTTTAAATGGCTAATTAGGTTGTATAATTGCTAGATTTCTTGCTTTCTTTACAAGCTTTACAGTAATCTAGATATTTCTTGCATTTCTTTATAATTTTACATGCTTTCTTGCTATATTTTTCATCATTTATGCAATTGCCCATCAAGAGCCTCATCAAGAGAGGCCTCCTTTGCTATTAACCCCTTTTATGTTGTTTCTTGAATGTAGGTTTATAGGATCTGAGCATTTCAAAGCATTCTTGGCAACATATTCCTCAATCGAGTGAGAAGAAGGCTATCTTTGGTCTTAAGCAGTTCGTGTCCATTCTAGAGAGCTTGCAGATTGCACCATCCCCATTTAGGGGCCTTCAAATATTGTATCAATTGTATCAAGAATTTGGGTATCCCTAAGAGGGACGTATTTGTAATCGGGATTTGGCAAATATTTAATAAAAGAAACCTTACTTTCTTGTTAAATTCATTGTTGTCCATATTTTGATGCTTTAATGCTTGATGTTAATTGATGCACTAGTTAGGTGTATACTTTTTATATCGGTACAATATATATGGCTAATACACAAAAACAATTTTCATACACTTAATTCATAAAATTGCATTTCACTTGCATTCATATTCTAAAAACAATGCATTCACCCACATCTCATGCTACATTTTACAAAATCGTATTTCACAAAATTGCATGTCATACATTGCACTTACATACACATTCCACATTTCATATAGGGATCATTTATTCAAGGTCTTAATTGGTCCAACAAAAATTCATGTTACCTTAATTAGGGACACCTTCACAATATCATCCGCACAATTCCACCAAGTCAAATTGCCATTCACACATTCATTAAACCCTAGGTGTTTTCAGTCACTCAACCACTCCTAGTGTTTTAAGCAACCTCTAGAATACATATCAAGTTCTTTTAGGACCATTACACATCTTCATTAAGAAATTATTGAGTTTTGAGAATTGACTCCAAAAATAATTCTTGAACCAAACACAATTTTCACATCTTAAAAACATCTCGTGTCAAAGAGAGATAACACCATCCTTGGTATGAACATCAAAGTGAAAAGGGTCATCCTTGCTAGTCCCATCATGCAACATAGTCCATAAAAATAGTGGTTTTTCACCATTATCACAATTCCAAAAATAAAAGGAAGAGCAGGGACAAGTCCATAACAAAAGCTTTAAATATTTTACATCACACACCACTGATCAATTAGTTAAGGATTGTACTACATTTCTAGTTAGAATGTTAGGTAGTCATCCCCAAAACTTAAGAGATCAAAAAAAAAAGTCATGGACTATGGAGTTAGCCTCCACCAGAGCTAAAGACGCCTGACTAGCAGTGGACTACGCTCATGCATGGTGACATATCTCTTTTAAAAAGAGACCTATGACTGCTCATAAGGACAAGCTAGCTTCTTGGTTTCATCCATAATAGGTTTAACCAATTTACTTAATATGAGTTAATGAACTCACTTGCACATACATCGGTTATTGATTATCTCATACTATTACCATGCTCTGAATTTGATAAATAAATTCACTACATACACATTTGGTCCTATAAGTATTAGGCAATTTTAGTGGGTTTGTTTTTTGCCACTAGGATGTTTGAGTCTTTGCAAAACTGGAAGTTTTCCATATCAACAACCATATCTTCTTCCATGTCAACATCTATATCTTCTTCCATATTAACATCTATGTCTTCTTCCATGACAACATCCATGTCAGTTGATAAGTCATTCATCCCATACGCCACCAAGTTTGGTGCCTCTGATTAAATAACAATGCTAACAAAATGTTCAAGAAAAGATCTAAACTACAAATGATCATCCATACATGCCATATTGCATTAATCATCCATAACATATCATATGCATTAATCATAAACATAAACATGCATTCCACAAAAGCATTCACACAAAAATATAACACAAAAGGTAAAAGTCATGTACATATATATATATATATATATATATATATATATATATATGTATGTATGTATGTATAAATATCGAATATACAATGAGTTCCCAAAGGCTACATACAATGGAGCACCAAGGTTCATATACAAAAGTGCATCTAAGCACTAGCTATACCCTCCAAGAAGATCCATGTGACCTAGCAGGAGCCTATGACCTAGTAGGAGCCCTAGACCTAGAGCTATGCCTAGACTCGCTATGCCTCATACCCCCAAACACAGATGAGGTTGGAGGATCATGAAGTGGAATATGATGTTCCATCAACCTATCTTACAATGCCTTAATGTATTTGTACCGAGACCAAAAGGTATGCTATATCGACATTATATCGATGCTCTCTCTCTGATAGCTCTACTTGGAGCCTCGCAATCCTTGTATACTGCTTTGTCACCTACTACTCTAGTTGTACCCACTCCTCGCTCTAGCATGAGGGTACATCTGGAACCTCCTCCTCATCCTCCTTATCTCCTCTATATCCCCCAACCTTAGGAGCTTGTTGTGCTATACCCTTAGCCTTCCATATTTGACTATCAGATCGAAGGTGTCGTTGCCACTTGGGGACCTCTTGGATCTCCTCGTCCTAGGTCTCTCGAGGACCCTCTTATCTAGCCTATACATCACCATCCCCATCAGCCACTCCTTGAGGTGGTACCCATGGTGGTTGAGTTGTAAACCATGCATCATAATCCATGGTTATCCCCACATCCTCCACATCCAAGAGATCCATATCCTCATCATCCTCCAATACTACCCTCAATGGCTCCACACAAGGTAGCTCGGTCTCCTCCTGATGTCTCCTATAACGCACTGGCTCATCAAGGATATCCTACCTTAGCATAAATTGATAGAGCACTCATGAAAACTAGAAGTACTCTGCCTCTCTCTTATGCCTCCCAACCACCCATCGACCCTACCACATCCATCGTAGATGATCACCATTTTCGATCCATCGGGCACCCTGCAACGACCTCCACACCACTTGGGTGAATGTTAGTACCACCCATAGATACATGTACCACTAACTCATCCTCACTGGATAACTTAGTTGCACCTCCTTCACTAGTTCCCATCACCTAGCATAGGGCTGCTCCCTAAAAAACTCCACAATAAAACCCTCTAATCAAGCAACTCTAAAATGTTCCCATCCCTACAATTATAGCAATAAGCTACATCCCAATCCCTTTTGCCTTTGCATAGTCACATCATATAACTTCTATTATACCTACACCAGTAAGTCGGGAGCCCATGCATACACTTACCTCATCATGAGCATATCGCTTGCCACCCCTATCAGGTTCTAAGGGAACCTACACCCGATACTATTCGAGACCATATTGTTGGCCAACATGAACATCACCAAAGCCCATAGGTGGTCTAACTCCTTGTCCACACACATGGACAAATAATATATACCTCCACTCTCCACCTTCTCCCTCTGCCATGCATTCCCAAACATTCGCATCATCTCCATCTTTCGATTGAGCCCAACCTCAACCTGGATCACTCCACCAGTACCTTGAGGATGTGATATACATCCTCCAAGGTAACCATTACCTCACTTGTGGGGAGCTAAAATGTCCCCCTGTTTGTATCCCACCTCTCTGCCAAGGCGGAGAGGTACCCCTCATAATCCCTCACCACATCTAGTTAGGCTAACTCTGCTAGCCCCAAGTAGCTCCCACTCATCCTCCGTAATCGCCTTTCTCATCTCGGGGATGTAGGGTGAAAACTGATGCCAAGCCTTCAAAAATCTAAGCTACAGCACAACACAACACATTTGTTAAAAAAATAAAACTTTGCACAATGCAAAAAGTATAATGTTACCTCAGTTGCTTGTGCCCCATCCGTAGCCCTGGTCTCCACACCAGCTCCCTCCACCGCCATAGCTTTCGCGTTTCAAATGTCTAACCTCACTTCACTCCTCACTCACCCTTCACTCCTCATACACATCTTCTCAAACTCCCAAATGCACAAATGAGCTTCAATCTCACCCAAAAAGCTATTCATAGCTACTTTAGGCATTTTGGGGCACCCATGGACATTTCCTGGCACATTGAAGTACCTGCAGAAATTTATGCAGACTGCAAGCGCCCACGGGCGTTTCATGTCAATATTGAAAAAATGCCAAAATCACACAAAATAATTTCTTCCCCCAACCAAATCCCTTCAAATTTCATTCATCTATGTATTTCATAATTTTATCAGGTTTTGTGAATATTCCAATTTATTTGGATGCTTATTTCTTGCTTACGACCACATTTTGCAAATTCACCAAAAACACTTGGGTCCAAATATTCACAAATCAATTATCATCAACATTTTCATAATTCATACACCATCTTCACTTTATTTCACATCATCATTTGCATATTTTTCCAAGTTCATATACAAATTCAAGTGAACCTTGTATCTAGTGAGTTATTCTATATACTCGATGATTGCAACGATTTGCATCCATGCAATTTGGTAAGATGAATAGCTTACCATAAGGACACTTCACCATGATCATCATCACTTATCTCCTTTCTCGAGATCACAATCATATTTGGTACCTCATATTTTGAGTGAAACATTGCCAAGAACAATTTTCACAACCGTTGTCATTGATGGCCTAGTTCGTGGGGCTTAAATCATGGACAAAAACTCAAATTGCATCATTCAAAAACTCCATAACACCACGGAGACAAGCACTAGATAGGATGATTGGTTCCAATCATAAGAATTATTTAAACAGTCACTAGCAAACCCTCCAAGGTTGATTCTTCTTTCTTTGCATTATCATCTTTGCATATCAATGACACCAGAAGGCATATTTTTCAACAACATCAAATCACCCCAAATTTTGGGCAACCACATTTGGTTTTGACTTTCCCACAATGGGATACATCTTACATGATCATGATATCTATACTTGGAAAAAATACCTTCATCTGTTGGGGCAAAAACAGACACATTTTCCATCACAAATTTTCACAAAACCCTTCATCTGTTGGGACAAAAATAGACACATTTTTCACCAACCCCCTTCCCACCGTTGGGGCAATAACAATATCATATTTTACATCATTCATATCATCCACATTCTATTTGCATAGATTTTTCAATTGGCTCATGAGATTCATTCATAACCTCATTCACCAATTGAGGGGGTAAACTACACAAAAACTCAAAAAAATAAGTATTCTTTTGTCTTCAAGCTCACGCTCCACATCCCAAGAGAAGCTACTTCTACACCTGGACAAAAAAAGTGTCTTGTATTTTTGCACTACATTGTGTTCCATGTAACGCAGTACAAAAATGAACATCTATAGACACCAAAATATAGTCATTTTTCCTCCATCCATGCTTTCTTGCCATTTCCACCACCAAAACATAGTCATTTGCCCTCCATCCTAGCTTTCTCATCATTTTCACCTATTATTTATATATATTTATTATATATATTTATATAAATAAATCAATCCCATCCATATGATTTCATTTAATCATGTTCGTCCACCCACTTTAATCCATGCCACACCCTAGATTTATTATCTACCCTTAGATGTGCTTTAATATCAGCCACACGATTAGTGTCATTGAAACCCTAGCATGCCCTAGGTTAGATTATAAATAGGAGATATTTTGATGGCTCAACCCCTAAGTGTCCAAATTCCCTAAGTACTTGAGTTTCTAAGTGCCTTAAGCCTTTTACCAAGTCTTTTGTACCCTAATCCCATTCCATAAACCATATTATTTGTCCCTCTCTAACCGTCACCACTTCCACATCTCGTGTGCTCACCCATCTACTTCTATAGAATCCTCCATCATCCGTAAGGTACCTCTAGGAATTTTTTATCAATGCCAAGCACCTCTGGGCATCTCCCTACCAACACCAAGTGCCCATGGATGTTTTTTGTAGTCGTTATGTGCCCACAGGCATTTTATGTAATCCCTTCTAAAAGCCTCCTACCTTCAGGTGATGCTAGAGCATCACCACATTAGCCACCTACATCAAAAATTGTATATCAGATAACAGTAAGTAAAATAGATCCATCATTTATTATTTTATGCATGTGCTTTTGTTTTTGTTCACTCTATTTGTAGCACTTAGTTAGGGTTTGTTATTGCTTATAGAGGGCCTCACACTGTGGAGACCTCGTAGGTATTAATAACTATTTTGTTGTGTCCTTGTGTGCAGATCTGAAAGCACTACATCAACATCTGGAGTGGCCCAACCTTGGATACCAAAAAGCCCACTCAACCCTATTGGGATCAAGATGCACTTGAAGACATCACAACTTTGCTTGTTAGGGTTTCGGAGAACCCTAACCCCTTGTAATATTGTATCAAAAGGATTCAAGGATCCAAGCTTGTAAATAATGGAGTTTCTAGGCTCCCCCTATCAATGAAAATTATTCTATTGTGCAATCTTGTGTTTCCTTGTATTTCATTTGTTCAAGCATTGTTTGGGTGTTGCATTTTGCATCTTTAATATATCTTTGATTCCTCATCACAATGTTAATCATCCCTACAAATCCTTGAGTGGGTGGGGCCGTATGGATCTTGTTAATTTATCTAATTTGATCTTTCTTCACCTCATGTGTTTGTAAGGGATCTTTGAATATGTCCATCTATTGGTTATCAGAGGAAAGAGGATTATCAATTTGTAATTTATTTTTATCAAGCATATCTTGTACTATATTTTTTAAAGCAAAGCAATTTTGGATATCATGATCGTTTTGTCGATGATATAAGCAGTGTAAGTCCTCTATATATCCCTTCAATTTTGGGTGAGTTGGATCTATGGGGTGAATCTCAAGCAAAGTGATAGCCTTTACTTCACATAATTAATTAAATAGTGATGCCAAAGACTCGGGCAATGGCGCATAAGTGTGACACAAATGATGTAGTCAATTTTATACTTCATTTCATTGGGTTTGATATTGTGTAGAGGAGGTTGAACCTAATAATTTGGTTGATGTAGCGCTGGTTATTTCTCAGGCCTATGAATACTTTGGACAATGTGAATGATCGAATATGATCTTTGTTGTGTGTAGTTGCTTCTAGGTTTTTTTTTCCACTTCTTGTGAAGTTTTATGTCCCCCTCTTGGACTTTAATATCCACTATAACTTTATCTTGTACCAAAGCCTCCTCAAATGTCTGATACTATTGTAGTTGTAAAAGAAGTGATATTTTCTTTGAACAAATTTTGGTCAACATTCAAGTTAGTTCTATAATAGGCAGGGTGAATGGTAGTTTTAACATAAATTTCCTTCACTTGTTTCCATAGTCTATGACTAGCTCATCATCAAATTATCTAAGGTTAGACAACTCAGTTAGATTAACTTTATTCCTTACACCAAATGAGAAGCATTCTAGGAAGGCATTTATGAGATGCTCGAAGCTTTGAATGTTGTCCCTCAGTAGATGATTGAACCACTCTAGGGTTGGGCCCGAGAGAATTATTAAGAAATTTTTGAGTAACAAAGAATCATCACTTTGAATTTTAAAGCATAGGTTCATAAAATTAGTGACATGATCTTGTTGACCTGATGCTTAGGTTTAAATGTGAGATCTACATATTGGGATGGTGCAGATGCACAACGTGCTTGCATGCAAGTCTCTCTACATTAAAAAATGGAAGTATTTAGGTCTTCCTCTTCTTTATCTTAAAAATATATGTGAGTAAGATGATGAAGGTCGTACCTATCTATGTGAGCATATTTTCTACTCAACCATAGACGATCGAGCAGAGTGTCTCGCTCATCCAAGGTATGTGATGGTATGTAATATAACTCATGCTCATATGGGTGGCTATATTGATTTACGATACAAATCCACAACATTCCCCTATTAGGCCCCTTAGTGGGTGGGTTGTTTCTAGCAGTAGTACGAGATCGAATTCGATCAAGAAGATCAACTTCTCGATCATAAGGATGACACATAGATGTCTCCTAAATTGGGACATCTTGAAGGTTGGATTCCTTGTATGTTGCATTGACATTATGACTTAGACCAGGATGCCATGGTGGGATGGCCATGTCTTTAGGACTAAATCGGAGATGTTATGTGCCCCCTTGTAAATTTTCCACAACATCAGCTCATGAATGAGCTCTACTGCCTGTAGTTACTATTATATTTATTACGTGAATAGTAAATAAACAAACAAATTATACAATGTGATTATATTTTTTAAGTTTTATTTGTGAATCCCTATACTATTTTGTGCATTTTGATATTGATAAACCCCTATTTCTATAAAACTAAGGGAAAATAAAATAGAAAACACTAGAAGGTAATTTGAGCACACCCCCCTAATGGAGAATGTACCCAAATGGTAAAGAGTGGTTTCCTATTGGATTTTTGGCTCAAGATAACCTAAGGAATTAAAATCACCCCTCTAGGGAGGTCACACTATCTGAGTCCTACTACTAGCCCAACAAGGAGTTCGCTTCAACACTCAGGTGTGTCTTGGATAAAAATAGCAATTGCATTCCATTGATTATTTTACCCCATGGAAAAAGAGCACTACAAATCCTTCCTACTTCGAGTGCACCTAAGAGTAGAGGACCTTCTAGTGATGAAGTCCAAAAAAGCCACTCGCTTAGGCCAACTAGGTTTCTAGGGTGTGAGCCAATGGATGGAGATGAAGCCCACCATCACTGGTCTCGATCAATGGTTGGGGATGAAGTCCAACTTATTGATGTTAAATTGAAATATGGTATGTTAGGTTCCTTTTATTTTATGCAGAAGAAAATAAAAGCAAGAAGTATTTCCATATTTTACTAATGCATAAAAAATGATGTTTCAAATTCAAATTTCTAAATAAAGAACGTTTAATTTTAGAAACCTATAACATACAAAACCCTAGATGAATAGCTTGGAGTTAGGTAGCAAGCAATCATACCACAACAATAATGAAAAAAAGGTTGTCTCTATAGGGGATAGTCTGCAAAAGAGACCATCTAACACAGAGACAATTAGAAACAAGGGATGTTTGGGACAGAGACGACCACAGAAAGAGGTTGTCTAACCTAGGGATAGTCACAATTAAGGATCATCTAATCCCAGGATGGTCATGTACAGGATGTCTTAAAGACTAAAAACCCTCTAAAATTCTTTCAATTGAGCATGAAAAATGTATCTTTCTTTATGAAATAGAGAAAGAAATTTAGAGTGGCTTACTATAATAGCCTATATCCGATGAAGATGTCCTTTTGAGGTTTATGTTCTCTGGTATGAGGTCGTCTCTAGGAGGGATGGTGGCACATGTTGATCATATTTATAGGGAACATTTGCATATATTAACCATATTTGCAAAGGATGATGGTACCTGTAATTCAAATACACCTAAGAAATATGGTAATTAGCAATGAAATTATGAAATGTGGATAAAGTTCGACCATGATCACCACTGAAGTATGCTAAAAATATCATACACCTATGCAATGAAATAAATAATAAATTAAATAGCAAATTATGTAACCATGATGATAAAATAAGATATGAAATAATGGTGCCCCTTTTACTAATATCAATTCTAGCCTTTAAGAGGATTACAATGGGATCCTATGGAGGGATTTGCTACCAATTTGATACAAAGATTTACAATAAGAAGAAGAATCTAGGTGTATCTCGTAGAATATTTTTACATCCTCACAAACTTATTTGTGAAGGGTTTCTCATGACCTCTATAATGTATGATGATGTATGAATATTTATACCATTTGCTCCTTTGTAAAGACTTGTATATGCACACAATGAAATCTAAAGAGCATCAAAATAATATGAAGAGCCTTTCAAGATAAGGCCCATAATGATGATAAATAAAATGATAAAGAAACTGAATTACAACAAATAAATGCATGAAAATGAAATCTAACTATGCTAGAAAGTAATTGAAATGCTACTAAATTTGATAAAAGCAAGAAAATAGGGAAAATAAATCTTTGTTGGGAGGTCGTCTCTATACGGAATGATCTTACCTTCTGGTCATCTCTAGGTGATATGGTCATGACTACGAGCCATCTCTAAGAGAGATGATTACTAAGTAGTGAGTTATTTTTTGGTGGTCGATGCTAGTCGACGTCGGGTTTGATCGATGGGTGATGTTCTTGGTGCACTCATGAGGAATGACTTAGGGAGAAATCTGACACTAAAGCAAGGAAATTTATGTTGTAAGGAGTACTAATTTGACCTTCAACCTTCAATATGAGTCATTGACATGCTTGGAATATCCATGGTTGAATTTTGGTAGCACTTCGTTGCTTTGAGAATGAGAACTCTTTAATTCTTCAGTTCAATAGCACTTCGATGCATGAAATTATGATATTTTTAATGAAGGCTAAATGTCTTTAAATAGACTTCCAAAATGGAAATCCCAAACTTGCAAGAGAATCCTAGAAGTGGTTGGGATCAAGAAATGTAACCGCTTCTTGATAACCATCATGCAACTGACTTCATCATCCAACTGACACGTGTAACTATTTTAACTATGATATGAGAATTTGCTTCTAGCATGGCCATCTCGAGGTGATATAGTCATGACTATAGGTCATCTTGGGGTGATACGGTCATGATTCAGGTTCATCTCGAGGTAAGACGATCATCGTGGAGGTCATCCTTTGGTGAGATGATCTTGATTGTAAAGGGGAATTCTTCCATGTTTGAGTGGTGAAAACCACTGTTGAGCCCTACAACTTCCCAAGGTGGGTCATATGGCCTAAAAAGGTATCCATACAGGTAGTCTCCTCAACATGATGTGTTTTAGGTGTCTATAGATTTCCATTTTTGGTATGTGTTGTGTGAAATTACAACGTGAAGCAAAAATAGATGACCTATAATCAAATTGAGGGTTTTATGGTGTTCATTGATCTGGTCAATGTTATATGCCCTAATCATGAAATAGCATGTATTTTTAATCATTGCTTACAACTTGTTTGTGTACTTGGTTGTGGTAAACCTTTCAATCATCGATGGACAAGGTCACGTCTAGAACTTTTGTCTTAAGAAGACATGCTTATCTGACTTATAGACTTTAGATCTACCAAGTGTTTGTTGATTTTTTCTTTTACCCTATCAAATGATTAAGTGTATGATAGTTGTTTGGAAATGATTCTTGAATGAATAAAATTTACATGATTGAGTGTTTGATTATGAATTTAGCGATGTATGACTACCCCCTTAAGTGACGAGTCGATGAGGAGATGAAAATTTATGAAAGCGATTAGTCACTTGACCAAGATTATTTGTTTTAGACTTTGTAGGAGTTTTGCAAATGTGAAAGGGGGAAAATCCCATTACAATTGTGATTTCAACCATTATTGGTAATTGTACATCTCTATCCCTTGGAGTATTCCAACCACATGACTTTCTTAGGGAGTTGAGATGATAACAATTTGATTATTTCATAAGGTGAGGGACCATAGAAACCCCCTCCATTAGGTTAGTAAAATATTAGTTCTGATCGGATTGCATGGGACCTTATGGTTATCCTTAGTTGCACCATCAAAATTAATATTTTCCTAACCTGAGGGAGGGGGTTTCCATGGTCCCAAATTATATGGCTTGGGACTCCCATCATTCTCCTGAGTTTTCTTATCCTTAAGGTGAGCTCTGACAATTTCAAAAATGTTGGTAACAATTTTATGACAAACCAGCTCCATTGGACTAACTCCTCTCTAAATTTTTTGGAATTTCTTTCCAGCTAAATGTACCACTAGATGAAACTCAGGCCTAGGGACCACCCTAGCTGAATGGAAGTATTCTTGATTTTTTTGCAATTCCAAATGTCTCAAATATTAGAAAGAGTCACCTAAAATTTTAGGTGAGCCTTAAATATGTCTAACCACCTTTTCCACAACTCTCTTGCAAATGCACACTGGAAAAGCAGATGATCAAGTGTCTCCTCCTAGGAGTTACACATGATGTAGTTGGAAGGGCCATAAAAACCTCTCTTCATAAGGTTATCATAGGTGAGATAGCTCCTATGCATCACTTCCCAAGCAAATAAATTAATTTTAGGCCAGACCTTAGCCACCCAAACTCTATCCCATGGGGCATCCTACAAGATCAATGGAGGGGGGAGCAAAGCATTATAACCATTATGAATAGTGAAGACACCTAGAGTGCTAAGGCCCTAGGTGATCCTATCGTCTTCTCCTTTCCTTGTAAAGCACCTTTGCTTGAGGATCTTATCAAAAAGAAGATTTTGATGAAGAAGGACAAGAATAGGCCATTCTTCTAACCTCTTCCACTGAAAGAAAGAAAAATATTCAATTTACCTGGAAGTAATGTATGAAGTCATATTTATCCATCCTCTATCTTTGAGGCTTTGTTGCAAGGGTTGTAACTCTAAAAACTCATAGATTAAGGGGGGATGTTGGTCCCAAGAATCACTCCAAAAGTTAGCTTTGTCTCTTGTACCTACTTTCTAGAAAAGTCTATATTTAACCAATTGTTCACTAGCTTTCAAGACCTTCCAAATAATGGAGCCAGGGCCCCTTAGAGGAATGCGACCAACCAAATTTTTGATGAGGAATAGAACCCAAATACTTACTAGTGATGACTCTACTAAAGAAATCCTCCTTTTTGGATATCCATCTCCAATAAAGCTTCTCAACAAGAGCTTGATTATTTAAAGCTACTTTACGAAAACCAAGACCCCCTTGAGCTTTAGGCTGACATATTTTATCCCAACTAACAAGATCCCACTTCTTACCCATTCTTGAACCATCCCACAAAAATTTTCTCATAAGTGAATCCAACTCTCTAAGGACTCTCATAGGGGTAGCTAGGATGGAGAATTTATAAACAAACATGGCTTGGATCATCGATTAGATGAGAGTCATTCTTCCTCCAAAGGTAAGCTAGTGATGAGTCCAATGATTAACTTTACCAATGATTCTCCTTTTATAATCCACTTTTTGATATTATTATCTTCGTTTAGATTTAATCCTAATGGACTGAAGCAAATGTCTTGAAATATTCATGACAAGAGACATCCAAGCATATACAACATGCCTCCGCTCCTTAGTAGTTGATCCTTCCTAGATGAATTTCCATATAGAATTATAAATATTCTTCAAAATATCCTTATTGATAAGCTGATATGGCAATCAAAAAAGCCTAATGAACACTATTTTTTTAAGTTTATCTCCACAAAAAATCTTTTCGATCTTAAATATAATGCATCTCTCTCCCTAAACCATGGGCCACCAACCATTATTTTATCCATGATTTCCAAACTAAAGAAGATGATGAGGAAAAATCTCATTTAAAAAAAGTCATGGAGTAATTTGAATTCAATACTCACTTTTATTTGATCCAATTTTATATCTCCCAAAAACCTGGCTAGTATTTGTGGAACTTACATATTAACTCTTTGTTCTTAAGAACCATTATATCATGCTTGATTTTCTAGTCCTTAGACAATTACTTTTGTTGTATTATATGCTACCTATATAAGGTTTGTCATAGATTTGCTTTTTCTCTTGTTCCCAACTAGGACATCCTTACTTCTAATTAGGACTTTCAAAAATGACTTTCCTCTTATGCTATCTAGATTTTCTTCATAAAAATCCTCTAGACTTCTAGTTTTTTAATTTTTCCATAGTATGGAACAAGAAAAATTATGCTTGCATATGCTTCTTGCTCACACTTGCTTCCTCTTCGCCTTGACAATACTTTTTGCTTTGTAAAATAAGAAAAGACAAGGTCTACTTTCAGTTCATACTCAATTATAACTCACCTACTCATTAAATTTAATATTAATATTATTTATTAGATAAAATTTATTATTATAATCAATGGGTTTTTGGTTCAACAGTTGAGACAAATAGTTGAGGTAGCCTACACCAAAATTCAAATCTTAACGACATCAAATAATTTAATATAACTAAATTAATGTAAAAAGAAAATAATATATATATATATATATATATATATATATATATATATATTATTATTATAACTTTGCTAACACTTAGAGTTTTGTTTGATTAACGTAAGTACATTTAAGAAGAAGCAGCGATTGCTGATGGTGTGGGGTTGCCAACAAGCAAATAAACTATGAGAAATAAAAGAAGCGCACATTCGTTCTCAAGTCGTTGTAGTATAGTGGTGAGTATACCGCCTGTCACCCACGTGACCGGCGTTCGATCCTCGGCAAGGATGATTTTAGTTTTAAAGGACACAATATATGTAAACATACATTTTGGACATTATGACTAAAGTAGAAATGAAAATACTACAAATAAGTCAAGATGGCCGAGTTGGTCTAAGGCGCCAGTTTCAGGTACTGGTCCGAAAGGGCATGGGTTCAAATACCATTCTTGACAGCAATCTTACTTTGCAAAGAATTTTTATTATTAATTGTTAGAACTTTATTATTTAATTTTTAATTAGTTTATAATTATTTTTTACTTCAAGATGCTTGTAAACATTCATTTTGGACATTATGATTAAAATAGAAATGAAACTACAACAGCTATGTCAAGATGGCCGAGTTGGTCTAAGGTTTCAGGTACTGGCCCAAAAAGGCATGGGTTCGAATCCAATTCTTGACACCAATCCTACGTTGCAAGCATTTTTATTATTAATTGTTAGAACTTTATTATTTAATTTTTATTAATTGTTATTAGAATTTTATTATTATTTTTATTATTAATTGTTAGAACTTTATTATTATTTTTATTATTAATTGTTAGAACTTTATTATTATTATTATTATTAATTGTTAGAACTTTATTATTTAATTTTTAATTATTTTATAATTATTTTTTTATTATTTAATTTTTAATTATTTTATAATTATTTTTTACTTATAAATCTTTGTAAGTGATGTATAGGTTAGAACTTCATTATTTAATTTTTTATATAATAATTTTTTACTTATAAATCTTTGCAAGTGATGTATAGGATTGAGGTAATTGATGCATAGGGTTGAGCAGTCCCCTTTTAATCATGATTTTTTGTACTGCTATGCATAAGGTTGAGTAGTCACTTCCCAACCATGATCTTGACTGCACACTATAATTTGAACCTTGGACCTCATGAAAAAGAACAGTTCTTTGCAACTGATGTATAGGGTTGAGCAATCCTTTGCAACTGATGTATAGGGTTGAACAGTCCCTTGCAACTGATGCATAGGGTTGAGGAAGCCCCTCCCAACTATAACCCTTTGTAAAGTGATTAATGCATAGGGTTGAGCTGTCTCCTTCAGCCAATTAATGCATAGGGTTGAACAGTCCCCTTCCAACCATAACTTGCAAGGCGATCGATGAGTAGGGTTGAGTAGTCCCTTTCTAGCCATAACCCTTCTTAAGACCGCACACTGTAATTTGAACTTTAGACCTCATAAAAAAGAACCAAACCCATCAATAAATATTAACACACAACCACACACTATAATTTGAACTTTAAACCTCATAAAAAATCAAACCCCAAACTATAACACTATGTCTAAGACTAATACGATCTTATAATTATTATAATTACCATAATTACTAAAAATGAATACGCGTACTTGTCATTTGCTCATAGTCCGATAATTAAGATGTCACATTGTAAACACTTCTAACAAATCTTGTATATCTATAACAAGTTTTATATAAAAATAATAGAAGCTTGATATTAATAGTTTTTATGGAGTTTACATACATATTTTAGTTAAAATTATTGTATATAGATAACATAGTAATTGTGCAAGTTTATTATTTTTGTATTTGTGATTTTATTTAATTATAATTATTAAGAGTTATTTTGTTTCTAATTTATGCGGTTTTAAGATCTTAATTTTTTATATGGCTATTTTATGTTAGAATAGAGTAAATTTTGCATGATTATTTATACATAAGTTTGTTCAAAAGATAAAATATTTAGAGAGGTAAATGAAGATTTAATATGTCAAATATGTTGATATTTTTTTAATGAAATTAAAATACCATCTTATAATCACATGGACCAAAGGAAATTGAAAATTTATAATACAAGGTTGTGTGATGGAGAACCCATTAAATTAGCTTCGAGGAATAAAAAAACTCGAAGATATAGTATTTCTAAAAGTTTGGACAAGTTTTTAGTGTTTGAAAACCTCAGAGTTGAAGTAGAAAGACTGAGGTATTGGATATATCAAGGTGGGGGATTTGATCATTCACTAGTTTTCTTTCAGTTAAAAATATTAAGAGAAACCAACAAGACCTTTCAAGTTCAATGCTATCTAGTTGGAAGATGAGGAATTTATAAATATAGCAAAATATAAGTGGAGACATATCGATCTAACAATAGAAGAGTCAACTATGTTTTAGTTTTCTAAAAATATGAAGAGAATCAAATTAACTACAATTGCAAGGGCCAAAAGGTAAATATTGAGAAGCAAAGGCAAAGATAAGGGACATATAATCTAAACTGAGTAAATTATATAGTTATAAAGGTAATGAGGTTTTTTCAAAAAAAGAGAATTTGCAAGTCAAGGAGTTTGGAAAAAAGGAAAAGGGAATTGTTAGAATGGGAAGATGCAAAGTGGAGGATAAAAAGTAGAGCACTTTTGTTGGAGGAGGGGGATGAGAATACAAAATTCTTTCAAAAGTATGCAAAACAAAGAAAGATGATAAATGTCATCTAGGTGATGAAAGGGGAGGATGGAAGAAATATGAAAAGGTTTCAGGAAATAGTTGGATTAAGAGTACCCTACTTTAAGAAAATTTATGAAGAACCCAAAGAGTAAATATAGAAGAAATCATTAAGTTAGCACTTTATCTACCTAATATGGTCAGTGATGAAGTCAAATAGGCTTTAATGACAAAAGTCACTAAGGAGGAGCTACAAACAATAGTTAAATATTTTCAGAAAGGGAAGAGTCTAGAACTGGATGGTTGGTACATTGATTTTTCTATGGTTTTTATGAGCTATTGGAAGAAGACCTTTTAAAGGTTGTTGAGGAATCAAGGATTTTTGGGTAGGTACTTAAGTCTATTAATACAACTTTCATGGCCTTGGTTCCTAAGAAGGATAACACAGAATCCTTTAGGGAGTATATGTCTATATCCTTGTGTAATACTCTCTACAAAATCATCTCTAAGATTATTGCTAGAAGGTTAAAAGGGTTTTTCAAACACCCTCTTAGAAGAACAATTTGGTTTCTTGAGTAAAAGATAAACCCATGAAGCTATTGGTGTTACTCGGGAGGCACTTTATTCGGTCAAATCAAAGAAGCAAAAAACAATGATAATTAAGCTTCAATTGAAAAAAGCCTTTGATAGAGTAAGTTGGTTGTACATCAAACTTATATTAATTTATATTGGTTGTAGTGTGCCCTTTGTAAATGAATAATGGGATGTATATTACTATATTATCTAAGTACAATAATTTTAACTAAATACATACTAAATATATATGTAAATTACATAATAACTATAAATATCAAACTTTTATTGTTTATTTATAAACATTTCTTTTCCTAAAAAATTAGTAACTTTCATTTTAGAGTTTTAAAAAATTTACAATGAGATGGGTATTTTATACCCTCATATAGGCCTTACTAAACAACCCCATTTAGAGCTATTCTAGAATCTCCCAACAATGACTCAAATTTATCTAAAAATTCTATCAAACCTATTATAATAAAAAATATGAGCAACCTTGTGCAAGCTTTTAGTCATCTTATATAGTGTCATTTTGGTACTTCAACCCTTTATCCATCAATCATCTTACATATATGACCTTAACTATCAAAAGGTATTGAAAATAACAGAAAAGGAGTCCTAAACCATGAATTATATCAAAATGAAACAAGTATCAAAAGGGAGCAAATTGTGGTGAAATCATACTCGCACACACTACTCCTTCCTTTAACTAAGAACCGACTAGAATACCCAAGGCAACCTAGGAGTTTTTTAGATGATATTTTCAAAAAGTTTGGTTTTTATTAATGTTGCATGAATAGATCAGATGTTGTTATAGTACCCCAAAAAAATATAGTTTGATCAATGGTTCCCCTATAGGATACTTTAAATCATATTGTAGTTTTTGCCAAGGTGAACCAATACTACTTATCTATTTATTATTCTTGCATAAGCGTTAGGAAGATATTTTTTTGGTAGAAATGGAAGGAAAAATCAAAGGTATTCAAGTTACAATAAATGGTTCATTCAAATCTCACCTCTAATTTGTTAACGATACTTTTATTTTGGATCATAATTTAGTTAGTGAGGCCATGGAGTTTAAATCAATATTATTATGCTATGAGAAGGCTACTAGACAATTGATTAATGCTACAAAATTTAGGATTTTTCATTAACATTGTCTTATATTTACAATGGATTATTGTGGATATTTTAAGGTTTAAAATTGAAAATTTTCCATAAACCTACTTGGGTATTCTTTTGTCCCATAAAGTAAGCAAAACAAATCTTTCAAACTCATGTTTGGATAGAGTGAAATCTTGTTTGGAAGGTTGGAAAGATAATTTCATAACCATGGTAGGAAGGCTACAACTCATAAAGACTATAATGCAATCCATCCTTATTTATATTATGATATTTTCAATATTACCAATAGGTATAGCATTAGAAATTGATAAAATTCGAAGAGATATTCTTTGCAAAGGATGTGTTAGAATTCACAACACTTTCTAGAAATGATGATAATAAATCCATCCACTTAAATCTTTTACAAAAAGTGTAAAATGACAAAAGAAAAGAAAATACACATAGAGATTGGGGGCACCTATAGGCACCATAAATATTCACTATATTATCCATACATAATATTTTCAACAATCCAATGATGAAAATGAGGGGTAGTGGAGGTATTTATACCAATACCAAAAACCCAAATACATAAAAGAACTTAACCTTAAGTCGATATAACAAGAGTTGCTTTAAGGTTAATTACAAGTTTATAAGGTGGATTAATCATGGCCCAAAGGGATTACATAATAAAATATGATAATAAATTTAATATGTTGTACAATGAATACCCTTATGCCTATCTAATACTACATCATATAATGTCGGCCTTGGCCATGAATCATATTAAAATTTTAACACCCTCCTATAATCTAAACTAAGGGGTCAAGGAGAGAATACACTAGTGACAATAATATCTTTCCCCCATAATAGATGCTCTAGTGGACCTCTGTAGTTGAGGCAAATCCTTTAGAATCTCCCTTATCATCTGAAATATGTCCACCTATCTTTAAGAACCAACTTCAATCGTTTGCAATTTTAGCAAATGATTCTTCATTGGATATACTTCCCTCTTGCAGTATCTACTTGTTAGGATATTTTATTACATTATTATTACATTATGCATTATTAGTTGAAAGGTTATTATTAGTTGGAATATTATTTTAATATTTCTTACATGTAACGATCTCCTAAATCAGGAGTATTGATCTTCTAGTTTGTAACCCTAAATAATGTATTAAATAGGCTCTTGCCTCAATGATAAAACAAGTTTTTTGCTATCATTACCTATGGTGGATCTAGTTTATTAGAAAATATTCCTTGATCCGAGCCACCACTGAGTGTGTGAGGTCTAATAAGGGACAATCATTGCTATCCAACAACAAGTCCTTCCACCATCGACTGTGTGAGGTCTGGTAAGGGATAATCATCACTATTTGATGACAAGCAATTCAATATTTTTTATGTGCATAGGTATGAGTGTTTGCAGGTTTGATTCATGGGAAAGATATCCATTGATAATCAAAGCCTATGTGATTACAACCTTGGATATGGTATCACACATCATTTTGATTGTGGGAGCTATATCTTCCTTTATAGTAGTCAAATTTAGCATATTATTGCACCATCATGTATATTATATCGAGTACTAAAAAATGAGTGGTCACATGCCAAATTTTGAGCAGTATTGAAAAATTTATGGTTGTTTGACGTTGGGTTATCAATATTTTTTTGTTGCGCAAAAATTCGTCAAGGAAAAAAAGTAATACCTCATAATCTAAATCTAGATCCACATCCAAATATAAATGCAACCCTAGGTTTTATTTTATTTTATTTTTAAATAATAAATCTTTTTTCTTTTTTAAATTATAAAAAACTTAAAAAATAATGAAGCTCTTTTCTATATTTCTTTTTTTTTAAAGAAAAAAAAACTTTATTATTTTTTAAGTGTTTTATTATTTTTAAAAAATAGCAAAAAAAAAAATTTAAGAAAAATAAGTCTTTTTAAGGAAAAAAAGTTATTATTATTTTTTTTTTGTATTTACATGGTGGAATCGGTAGCCGCCACAAAACCGGGAAAGTTGTCCAGCTTTTATGGTCGCCACAGTATTTTGCGATGTCCGCCTTGGAAGTTGCCACACAGATCTTCGCGCAGTCCGCCCCTATAACCACCATGCCACAATCATTTTAAACATTTTACGCCGCTGAAAGCACCAGGAAAGGGACAAGCGTTCAGTCTAGCGAGGCCCGAGATTTGAACCTTGGACCTCCGCCCCCCTTATGGGGTTTGGATGAACCAATTGGTCTACACCTCGGACCTAAAAAATTATTATTTTAAAAAATGTTTTTTTTAAATAAATAAATAATAGTATTTTTAGAAAAAAAAAGCTTATAATTTTTCAAAAGTGCATTAATAATAGTAATTTATTATTAAAGTGCATTACTAATAGTACTTTATTATTAAAGTGTGTTATTTTAGAAAGGGGCTTCTTTTATACCTTTTGATTTAACCATTTGTGCAATTTGATATAATCAATTATGAAATTATGATTGTAAATAAGGTGCAATATTGATTTCTTTTTCACTCATTTCTATCTAGGTTTTGGACATGGAGGTTATTTGGATGATTAAGTATTGATATATAAGGATATATATCCTTATTATCCCCATGCTATTTTGAAGATGGATTTTTTTCCTCTCTAATATGCCCGATTGTAATTATATTTTGACTCTTGATAATCTAATTTTATCTGGGTTTTCGTTTGCCCCAAGGCACTTGAGAAGTGTAATTTTCTTTCATTATTGAAATGAAATTACAATCTTTTTCTTGTAAAAAAAATAAGGTGCAATACTAGTCGAGTCTAACACCTTCCCCCTTCTTGCAAAATTCATCAAATATTGCAAAAGGTGCATTATCAACAAAGTCCAACATCGACATTATTTTTCTTCCATGTTTTCAAAATTTTGTTAGTGATATTTTGTAGCTTCGTACAAATGACCACTTTCAAAGTGTTTCTCACATATTCTTAGCTCTTGAAAGGACCCAATGCTAGAGCATAGAAGACAAAGATGCAAACTATCTTAATAGTGGAGAAACTATGGGATATTGTGACAGACATAAAAATATGACCTCAAAGCATGGACCAAGCAAAGAATTATGATGAAGTAGATCAACAAGTAATGATGCTAATCACCCTTGTTGCAACTAATGAGATCCGGCCACACATTTGTGATGTAAAAAATTTTAGTCAAGCATGGGATGCTTTTATGACCATTTATAAAGGAAATAATTAGTCCACTATTCTTAACCTTCAATCCCAACTTCACATATTGTGAGTGGAATATGGAGATACTATCGAGTAATTTATTTGTAAATTAGTAGACTTGAAGGAAAAATTGAATGCTATAGGTGAAAATATGGAAGACAAGCTCTTAGTTCCTATTATACTTTACGCTTTACCTGATTCCTTTTGGGTGCTTATTCCCTTACTATAGGTCTCCAATAGGGCAATTTCATTTGAGAAGTTGATCAATATGCTTCAATAGGAAGAAGAAACCAACAAACTAAGGGACCAATTGTCGAACAATGCACTCATAAGTTAAAAACTTGCAAGTCAAAAATTTGGAAAATAGAGGAGACACAAATGTTCTTCAAAGGCTCTTCCTCCTCATCATCACAACAACAACCTAAACACAAAAAGAGGTATTGTCATATCTATGAATGTGACAAACATGATACTAAAAATTGTTGGTTCAATGCTACCACACAAGAAGACCAGGTCCACATACCTCAATAAAAGTAGCATGAGTATAGACCATGAACCCAATAGAAGCAACATAAAGGACATGTTGCCATTGAAGCATTAGATTCAAATTAAGAACAAGCACACAAAGAGTCAAATTTAGATTTTGAATAGGCACACATAGTACTCATGACTAAAGTTATCACCAAAACCAAGGATGATTCTTGGTATATTGATTCTAGTGCTAGCCAACACATGACAGGGGACAAAGACTAGTTTGATGCCTTTAAATCCAAAGAAGAGAAACTAGTGACCATCATCGATGTAAAGCTTATGAGGTCAAAGAAGTTTGTGATGTTTAGGTTCAACTTCTAGATGGGAAAAGCACCATAAAAGAGGTCATTTATGTCCCAGTACTATCCAACAACTTGATGTCTATGCCCCAACTACTAAAGAAAAATATGAAGGTTGATTTTAGAGGTGAGAATGGCCATAAGAGGTGTTTTATCACTAAGAATGGTAAGAATATAGTCACTAGTTCCTACAAAAGTGGCTTGTGTTCCCTAGATACCAAATTTGCTCTTAATGCAACACTATTAGAAACCAAGATAACTACAATATCCTAGAAGCAAGTACAAAGGCAACAAACGCAGAGGCAAACCTAGAGGTAACAGACCCTGATATTGGCCTAGAGACAACAGACTCAATGGCTAACCCAAAGACCAAGCTAGTGGTAAACCCAAAGGCAGATCCAATGGAAGACCCAAAGGTTAACCTAGTGGTCAACCCATAGGCAAAGCTAGCGGTAGACCCATAGGCTAACTCGATGGCTGACCTAGAGGTAGAGCTAGTGGAAGACCCAGAGGTGGTTACCCAAGAGCTAGATTAGTCAAATCTAAAGTAGCCAAAGCCAAAGCAACCAGAGCCAAATCAATCAAAGC
Source organism: Wollemia nobilis (assembly GCA_028583015.1). NCBI lineage: Eukaryota > Viridiplantae > Streptophyta > Pinopsida > Araucariales > Araucariaceae > Wollemia > Wollemia nobilis. The sequence goes on along the minus strand of JAQPPZ010002714.1, from coordinate 2,511,461 downwards.
CAATAGTAAGAGAAGCCAAATTCAGTGTTAGAGCTAGAGCTAGAGTCAAGAGCCAAAGCTAAGAGCTAGAGCTAAGAGCCAAAGCCAAGAGCAAGAGCCTAGACTCCTAAATTAAGGGGGCATCTGAATATTTCGTAAACCAAATAATGTAATAAATGGGGATGCTAGAATATTTTATTACATTATTAGTTGGAAGATGTTTTTAATATTTCTTACATATAAATATCTCCTAAATTGAGAGTATTGATCTTCCAATTTGTAATCCTAAATAATGTATTAAATAGGTTCTTACCTCAATGAATAAATCAAGATTTTTACCATCATCTACAAATGATATTTGGCTTCACTAATGACTTAGCCTAGCCCTTAGTCCCCTGGGTCTTAGTCTCCTTAGATTTGAATTCCTTTGTATGAGCATAAATTTGTGAAATTCCACTATAATTCCTTATTACCACATTAAAATTAACTAGGAGAGAGAAAAATTGATCAAGAGTAAAAGTCTTTTAAGATTAGAAAACATAGGAATCATATGAACCATGAGGTTTGACATTTAAAAAGAAGAGAAGAATTAAAAAAAACTTTGTATGCATTCCACATCATCTTTCTTTTTGCCTCCAAAATAAGTAATGTCTTCTTTTAATGTCTTAAATCCCATAATATAGTCCTTAATATTATCAATTTTAATCAATCTAAGAGAAGAAGGCTCTAGTTCTAGGCAACTTACTTATAGTAGTATTAAATTTTCCAAATAACTCATGAAATTTTAACCATACCTTAATAGGTTCACTCTCCTCTTTGATGTGGAAAAGTAACTTTAATTCAATCAATAAGGAAAATAGGACAAGAGCCTCTTCTTCTCTTTGGTGATGAGTTACTTCATCAAGGGTTAGTGCTTTATCTTCTTGAAAGATGTACCATAGGTTACTATTTAACAAGCCAATCATTTAGGTTGACCAAATACTATAATTTTGTTTATTGAGACAATTAACTAGGGCTTTATGACCCATCTTAAACAAAGTGACTTATAACATTACAATAGATATATGAACTAAAGCCACTAATTCATAGAACTTGAAATTTTATATTATTTTAAAAAAGGCTCAAAGTGCTTTCATATGCAAAAGTCATGGCCTCAAGAAATTTTGTCCTAATGGACCTCAAAAATTAAAAATTAAATCCCTAAACCTTAGTAAATCAACATCTAATCACTCATTCCCACTTAGTGTTGTGTTATTCATTGATGTCCACTTATTTTGTGTCACCTTAACATCCTTGTTCCAATGCAATTGTGACAAATATTGTGTTTTATTGGTGCAAGGGCCGTATATATATTTATATATCAAAAATTATTATCTTTATTATTAAAATTTCCCATGTGCAAGACAAGAAAAAAACATGGAGGGACTCAAACCATGGTCTATTTGATGTAAGGAACAACACTTTAACCAACATGCCATGGTTATATTTAGGAAGGAAATTCTAACCTTATCACATGACCTTTTCTCAATTGCCAACTACAAAAGCTAAACCAAAAGAGATGCCCTACATTGGATTCAAATGCTTGAACCCACGTCCCTAAAAGTATTTTGTTGTTTATCTTTCCATAGTGCATGTTCATGATGAATTGACTATGCAATCCATATAAAGCTGAATCAATCTCTAGAAGAAAATATTAGGAGCACAACTTGATTTCATGCCCTCTCCTCTTACAACCTTTGATATAACTACTATGCCATGTGACCCTCCATATAGTATGTGATAACCACAAAAACCAACATCATGTTCTCCAAGAATTTGACCAAAAAACTTTTGTTGGCTTCCTCTAGAAATGATGTGCAACAAGTTTTGAACTTGTGCTTACAAGGAACAAGTTCCTTACACTCCCTTACTTTAATCACAATGGTAAACTTCCACTTGTCTAGGATCATGTCCCTCCTCCTTGAAGAAGGATAATGTGTGCTATTCTATGCATGGGTGCTAAGCAATGATTAACAGACACAAAAATATGGGAGTTTGAATTTAAAAATTTATGCACTCATTGTTGCATCCAAGGTGCTTTGATAGTTGTCTTCTTCAATCCTTTTAATCATCAATTTAGTAGCAAATCATGATCTTCCTCTTGTTTATTTCTAAATTTCCTCTTAGAGAGAAAAAATAGGGCTCTTCTTCAATCCTTTTGGAAGGATAAAACTAGAAAATACGATAGAAAAATTTCTTATCTCTTATGTAGAAAATGCTTATGATACTTGAAAGAGAGACTCATCCTAGAATTCAAAATAAATGTCAAAGGTTTCAAAAAGAATTTTTATATGACCAAGTGAGGTACCACCATACCCACTCTAATACCATGTCAGAATTCATAGTATTTTCATAAATAAGTAGAAGTAATCCATCCACTCAAATATTATATAGAAAGTGTAAAAGGATAAAGAAATAAAAAGAGATATATAGAGTGGGGGCACCTTTAGGAACCCTAAATAACCATTTTATTATCCATAGATAAGATTTACAACACTTTGATGGTGAAAATGAGTGGTGGGGGTATTTATACCAATATCAAAACCTCAAATATATAAATGAACTTAACCTTAAGCCAAATTACAAGTTTATAAGATGTGTTTAACCATAACAAGATTCATCAGACCCATAAGACTTACATAATAAAATATTACAACAAATTCCATACATTGTACCATGAATGCCCTTAGGCCTATCCAATATTACATTATACAATGTCAGCCTTGCTCGTAAAACAAATTATAATTTCAACATAGCATTATAAATTTGATAAAATTCAAAGAAATTTTCTTTGGAAAGCATGTGAGAAAAAAATAGGTTTTTTCTTTGTAAGAGGAATAGATTTTGCAAAGGAAAGAATATTGGAGGGACATGCTTGCAGAATTGTAGACATATAAGTTTGGGTATAGGGGTAAACTTGGTTGAATATTATTTAAATATAAATTTGGGTGAATATATCACTTCAAAATATATAGGTTCTCTTGATGCAATGAAATTATTCAAGAAACAAATCTTACCCAAAGGATTGCAAACATAGAATTTCATATTAGATATTTTATAATTGATCAAGAAACATATTAAATGGTCGGTCAATGAGGGGGTTTATGCAAATTTGGATCTAATGCTTGGTTTAAGATTTATTCCCTTATCTCTATTTCAAAATGACAATCATTAGATCAGGAATGTCTTCCTTGTAAAGGTCCAAAGATAAAATATTATATTAATGTAAGCAATAACTCTAGATCATGGATTTCTATTAGTAATCTATTTGAAAGAGAGGAACTCAAACAAATAAAAAATGAGCTTCAATAAATGCTTCAAGAGTTTTATTCACCTTTTTTACACAAAAGGATGAGTTGGATTTGAATTTATCAAAAGTTGGTTGATACTTAGTTAAGTTAGGATATGAGGATTTAGAGCAATTTGAATTTACTACTCTAAATAATTTTTCTTGGAAGAATGTTTGGTCATAAAAGGCCCTCCCCAAGGCTTCAATGCTTCTTTGGTTATCAGTTCAAAGCAAGATTCTTATAGTAGAGATTATACAAAGAAAAATATATCATGGATCTTTCACACATGCCTTGTATAAAAAGGGCTTAGAAACATTGTACCATTTACTTCTTCATTGTCCCTTTGCTCACACTATTTGGGGTTGCTTTTTCAAAAATATGAGATTATATTGGGTAACTCTATCAATGTTGAAAGAGTTGATGAAATATTGGATTAATTAATTCAAATCTAAAGCATTATGTATTCTGAGAAGTATTGGTCCTACCATTATTTGTTGTTATTTATGGCTTGAAAGGAATAATAGATTTTTTTTAAACAAATCTAAAATGTATGCCCAAGTTTGAAACCATATTATTACTTCTATTATAGAATGCTTAAAGATATTGTGCTCATCATGGTGTGGAAAAAGAGGTGTTAGCCACTTGGTTAATATACATGTAAGGATCATCTATGACAAATGACATTAAAATAAAGAATTTGCTTCAATCTATGGTAAAACAGAAATTTCTAAAAATTGGGTTTATCAAAATTTAATTTTATAGGTACTTCCAAACGAAATCTAATAAAAAATATCGAAGATGATGTTTTTCGAAATAATGAAGGAAAATTTCCCCTCACTTATGATCATATCATATGGAAATTCAACTAACAATTATATAGAGGTTAGGGAACTTCTTACATATAGAGGCTAGGGCACTTCTTACATATAGAGGCTAGGGCACTTCTTACAAGGATTTTAATTAACATTAACAAAGAATGGAAATATATTTCAATTAAGGGTGATTCACAAGTTATCATTAATGCTATCAATAGAATGGATGTGGGGACAAGATAAAAATAATATTATTGCTAGTGTTCTTCAACTATGATTGGAGGTAATCTCTTGGAAATGTGAACATATCTATAGAGAAGGAAATTGAGAAGCATATAATCTCGGTGCTAATATTCATATTTGCGAAATTCAGATTTTAGAAGGCAACTTGTTGAGTGAGATTTTATTACTTGATGAAAATAATATGAATGAGTTGATTGTAAATTATAACACTTTGAGGAAGATGAAAATTATATTTGATAGGAAAAGAAATGATAAATATTTTTTTATAGAAAATAAACTTAATATAATTTAATTTACTTGATAATAAATATAATATTTTGATAAAAGTAATTGCTAATAAAAATGGCATATAACTTGTTTAAAAAATAAGTAAAAAATACACTAAATATTTTAAAACTTATGATAAGAATAATAATAATGAGACTAGACACATGGTAAGAGATTGCAAAACAAAAATGATAGAGAGAAAGTTTTTTTGGGCATGAGATAATCTTCAATATGAAGCACGGAGATCACACCATAGTAGAATTTGGATCACACTAAAAACATTCCACTTCCAAGAAAGTGGTAAAGAAATATCATCTACGTCATAAAATGGCAAAGGCCATTACAATTTACCTAGATCATCCATTAGAAGAAACTAAAGTCACAAGGGATGCGAAAGTACAACCAAGTTCAAATTTAGGAGTTAAATATTTGAAGGAAAATGGAGAGGCAAAATTTAACGTAAAGAAGGCAAAAGAGATCAAGGTTAATCTAGGTAAATCATCTTCATTTCTCCTCAAGTAGTATAATATATTCCTTGTAATAAAATTGAAGGTAGTTTAGAGCATATCCCTTGCACTTTAAGGTTTCAAGTCTAGCATGATTAAAAAAATGAGTATGGAGGATATCCATGGAAATTTAGGATTTCTAGGGTAGCATAAGAAATTAAATACTATGGAGGATCATTTTTACACTTTTGGGTTCCAAGGCAACATTTAGGGTTTCAAAGCATTATAAGAAAGTAATTACTATGGAGGATCATCCTCGTACTTTAGAGTTTCTAAGGGAACATAAATAAGAAATTGTTCGTGAGACTATTCCTTGAATTTTAGATTCTCTAGGATAGCATAAACCTTTAGAAGATAAATCTCATTATAAAAATTATGGAAACATAGAAGATATTGATGAAGATGAAAGTGTTGGTGGGAATGGAAAAGGAGATAAACACCCTCAAAGCAAGAATTGCTGGAAATATTACATTATTTGGTCATGTAATAGTTTATAAAGTGATATATTTAGTTTAGGGGGTGTTTAATATTTAGGATGTGTGTGTTTAATATTTAGTTAATAGTATCTGTCATGTTGTAAAGGTGTCAAGCAGGTGTAAGTGTGAGTTATGAGTGTAAGGTGTTATGTGAGTAAGTGAAGAGTTGTGTGAGGTGTCTTGTGTGAGAGTTATGTAATTATGAGAGACTTTGTCATTATGTAATATGTGAGAGAAGAGGGAAGGTCAAGATACATGCATATGAAGAGTCTCATGTAATTATATATTGATGACAAAGCTTTGTATTATGTATCAAAAATAGCATTGCTATATGCATGTTGTAGTAGATTCTTATTAATAATATTTCAAGTGTTTTATGTGTGCAATATTGAAAGTAATATTTTATGATTCTATAAACTATACCATTGTTAGTAATGGATCCATTTTCAAATAGTGGTATCAAAGCTATAGTGAAGAGATTGTAGCATTTGAACTAGATAGTAGGGAGCAATTGTGTTTTTCTAAAGGAGTCAAACCTTTTGAACGAGATAGTAGCAAGCAATTGTGTTTTTCTAAAGGAGTCAAACCTTGTAGAAGGAAGACCCATAGTTGTAGAAGATAAGCAATGAGAATAATGTACTTGTAAGAAGCCAAGTATTGAAGAAGGAAGTCTCATGGTTACACTAAAGTTGTTTGTGATAACCCAAATATGCATCTACAGTGAGTAGAGATTGAAGAAGAAGAGAAAGCATAGAAGAAATAAGAAGGAAGTTAAGTTGAGGTCACCCAAAGATTGAAGAAAAGAAGGGTTGGGGTTTCCCAAAGTAGAAGATAAACTATTGAAAATTGCATGAGATTGGAGAAAAAGAATTGCCAAGTAAGATAGATTTAAGAAAATGATTTTTTTAATTGTTTGAAGGAGAACGAAAAATATTGGAGGAAGAAAAATAACCTGAGAGAATGTGAGATTGTTGAGGAGTTACTAGAGTTGAAGAGTGGAGAATATTTGAAGGATAAAAAATGAGAGATTCTAGAGTTGAGAGCGTGAGGACGTTTGGAGGTGAAGTTATTTATAGAGAAAAGTTTGAAGGAAGGAGTAAGAAGCCACAACTAGAGCAACAAAATGAATATTCATGAAGGAACACGCATAAGATTGAGTGTAGTAAGCTTGATTGGAGAAAAAAAAAAAGAGCAAGTGATGAGACTTTGGTTCGTTGATCGAAGAACACTTGAAATATTCAAGGAGGAGGTTAGAGAATTAAAAATGGATAAACATTACATCTAGAAGGTGTAACAGAGAGTAATTAAAAAAAAGAAATATTATTATCTGAACATTACGAAGCAAGGAGAATATTACAGACAAGTAAATTTATCTTTATTTTTAAATTGGTGGATTTTAAAGCGAAGCACGTATGATGGGAAGAAACATTCACATTTGCATTCATCTACACATGCATATAATAGAATAGAAGAAAATTACAGAGTTTTTAAATGTAATAAAGAAGAGCAGAGAGAGAAGAGCCAATATGCTGGTGGCTACCTCTATGGTCTACTTTTTCAACTTCCATGGAGATGTTCTCATCAACTGTCTCTACCGTGATAATGTTAACAATTTTTTCCTCATATATGATCTACTTGATGAGATCATGGACTTCAATTATCCCCATAATCTCTCTCCTAAAATATTGAAATTGTATATTACACAAGAAGGTATTCGATCTCTTTTTTTATCCAAGCAATAGGATAAGCCAGTCCCCAATGCAACGTTAGAAGTGAAGGGTGCTAGAATAGTTTGGGAGTTTTTTTAGATGGCTTGTATTGTTTTTTTATGAAGTGAATGCCATTGGTGGGGCTCACTTTAATGATGGTTTAGGCAGTGACAATGAAATACAATGAACTAGAAATTGTTAACTAGTTGAATGTTTTTGATGCTCGTGAAAAGATTAAATTTCTAATGGCATCGATGATGAGGTTCATCTCATAGAAAGTAGGGACGAGTTACATATGTCATAGGGCATTAATTACACAATCTGGAAAAGTTTTTAGTGAGGACAATAAAGTGATCGATAATATTTTGATAAAGGATACCAAGTTTTATTTGGATATTTTGTCAAATCTGTTTCAAGAATAGTTTACTGTGGCACTCTACAAACATCCCATGTTTTTGTACAAAACCATGAAAGTGATTTACAATAAGATATGCAAATTACTTTAGCAATACTCACGATTGGTGGTATGTGTGGCAGAAAATTTAGAACTCAATCAGTTACAATTCATTTGCCGACATATGAGTTTTGATTTAGTAGTTCTCATGGTCAAGAATGTATATGCAATAGAGCCGAAGAAGGCTTACAAACTTAAGAACTGTATCAAGTACTTAAATGTCGTATGGGGAGACAATTTTGACACGATGATATGGAGAAGTGGCAGAACTATCTGCATGTGAAAACTTAATGCAAGCGCTTTATGTCAAAGACTATTTATTACTTATTTGACATGCACCAAGGTGATAGAGATGCCTACATCAGTGGTCCAAAATAAAATTCAATGATATTGAAAATTTTAGAAGGAAAATTTTAAAAACAATTTTTTTAAGACCAGGGGTGTTGGCAATATAACATTATTTGGTCAGTTTAGAAAGTGTTTTTATTTAGTTTGGAGAGTGTTTAATATTTAGGATGTGTGTTTCATAATTAGTTAATAGTATGTATCAAGTTGTAAAGGTGTCAAGTAGGTAAGTATGAGTTATGAGTGTAAGGTGTCATGTAAGTGAAGAATTGTGTGAGATGTCTTGTGTGAGAGTTATATAATTATGAGAGAGTTTATCATTTGTAATATATGAAAAAAGAGGGAAGTCAAGAGATATGCATATGAAGAGTCTCATGTAATTTAATATTGATGAAAAAGCTTTGTATTATGTATCGAAAATAGAATTGTTATATGCATGCTATAGTGGATTCTTATTAATAATATTTGAAGTGTTTTATGTGTGCAATGTTGAGAGTAATATTTTGTGATTATAGAAATTATACCACTGTTAGTATTGGTCACATTTGCCAACAAGAAAAAAGAGAATAAAATTCAAAGGGATATTAATTTGAGAAACGAAGAACAAATATTGCAAGTGTTAACAAGAAGAGGAGCTAACCCTACAAATAAAAGTAAAAAGTGATGATAAAATTGATATTGTGGAATATTAATGGTATGGATAAGACCCTTAGAAAAAATGTTATAAAAGAATTAATAGGTCAATATAGTCCCAAGTTTATTTTAATACAAGAAATAAAATTAATTAGTGAAGAATGTAAGGATGCATTCAAAAAGATTTGGAAGATGGGGAGATTGGCTGGTAATTTTTTCTATAGGAGTTTTCATAGGCATTGTGATAATATGGGATAATCACAAATGGGATGGAATATTGTTATAAGAAAAAAGTAATTGAATTTATGGCCTATGTTATCATGTATTATGAAAATGAAGGTTATTTAAGTACATAGGATGCATATTTCAGGTATAAAGAACCTTCAAACAAACTTGCAACTACTTTATCCTATACAACATGCATGTACCTTGTGAGGGGTGGTTATACCACTTGACTTATCACATGGACTATGATGTAATAACTCCTAACATACCCTCCTTATTATTTTTAAATAGGTTATATGGGATTGAAACAGACCCCACCCGTATTACATCATCACCACATAGTGGTATTACAACAAATCTTGGATATTATCTATGTATCGTTTGGCATGATTCGAACTTGGATCTCCTCCTTGAAATGTTGAGGAATTTCACCGCTTGAGTGAATGCCACTTGATTTTTCAATGATTTTACACGTGTTTTCATGAGGGGTCATGGTCCCCTCATACTGATACATACCCTCCTTATTACATCATAGTCAAAAGTTCTATTTTTCTTATGACCAAAGAACAATATCTAGGATGATGTTATACTTTATGAGAGAAATTCCCCCTCTTAATGTAGAATTTCTACTTTTGTTACTTAGTAGTGTCGGGTTTCATCGATCATGGACTTCAAAATATATTTATTACAAAATACTTATTCAATGTAGAGGATCTTTATCAAATATATCATTTGTTGATGAGATTAAATGGTCTCCTACTATGTAGACTTGTTTTCAAATTTTGTCTTGATTAGTGTCTTCTATTGTGGTGAGATCAATTACCTGTTGTATTTTCTTCTTTTTGATAGATTCATTTATTTGATTAGGTATTTGCTTGTGATACATGATGTATTCTTGCTTCATTTGATCTTCAGTGTGATGTGCTACCATGCATCCTGTATCGATAATAGAATTGTTTGGTTTCAAATAATTTTTGTATGTTGTCATATCTTTTGCATGAACTAGTTTGCATTTCAAGTTTTGATTGTCTTATGATGGAATGAGATCAATCATATTTTGCAATATTCTTTGCAATTCTTTTTTAATAGCTTCAATCACTTTCTTATTTGTGATTTTCAAAGGGATTTCAGTGGCTTCCCTTTCTTTCACTTTTAAGGAGCTTCTATGGATTCCTTTTCTTGTGATCATTAAAGAGCTTCAATGGATTATTTTTCTTGTGATCATTAAGAAGCTTCAATGAATTCATTTTCTTGTGATCATTAAGAATATTCAACGACTACCTTTTCTTTCCATTTGAAATGACAATTATTTCTTTATTGCTAAGCTTGGCTTGGTTGTTTCTAGCAGGATTTATGATATTATTGGTCTTGAGAAGATATTGAAACCCTTTTTTATGCTTGAAGACCATTTGCCTTTGGCAAGGGTTTTTCACCCTCAAATCTTTCAATAATTTTTAAAGAACTTTTCCATGGAATTTTTAAAGAACTTTCCCATTGAAACTTTCTCAAACAAAGTGCACTTTGACTTTCTTTGTATAGAAGCTAGAGGAAAATCAGAAGGAAAATTATTTCTTCCTTGTACATGCTCTAATACCTCATGTTAGAACTCAATGCTTCAATATCATGTATTATGGAAATGAAGGGTATTTAAGTACATAAGGGTATTTTTTCAAGCAAGTGCACTTTGGTTTTCTTTGTATTGAAGCTAGAGAAAAATTAGAGGGAGAATTCTTTCTTCCTTGTACATGCTTTAATACCATATGTTAGAACTCAATGCTTCAATATCATGTATTATGAAAATAAAGGGTATTTAATTACATAAGATGCAATGGAGAGGGAAGAAAGTAGAGAGGGGAGGGCTCTGGTCCCTCCCCTGCTCCCCCTCCCATGGCTCCTGGTTCTTGCCCAGTCCCTGGCTCAACCCAGGTCATCCCTCCCGAGGAGTGGTTGTTTGCAGATGATCTCTTAGGGGGAGATTCTTCTCCACTATCTGCACCCCTCCCGGCCGGCTAGGGTTTCCTTGGTTGTTTTTTCAGACTGGTGCTTCCCAGGGATCCCTGTTTGGTTGGGGATCCCTTCCCTTTTTCCCTCAGGCTTCCCCCTGGGGTTTTTTGCAGGTTATTCGCGTGGATCTGGTCCCCTGCGTTTCTCGGTGCGATGGAGGAGACGGTTTAGGGTTTGGACAGCTTCCCCATTTTTCTTGTGAATCCTCGGCGGGCTCTGTGCTTGGACGGGATTCTTGGTCCCTGCTGCTGGGATCCTCTTCTGTTTTCCCAGGGCGGGTTCCTTGTGGTGCAACTCTCTGGTCACTTCCTTATGGGCTGGATACTCTCTGTGCTGGCTGTCGGCTTCCTGCAGGATGGCTCTCGCTGAACGGAATGTTTTCTCGATGGGCGGGATGGTTTCTCCACAGGGCGGGATCCGCCAAATCCGTCGGTTTTCCCGCGAGGCGGGATCCTTTCTTTTCTGCTGGTTTCCCGAATGGCGGGATTTCCCTGTTGCTTCCCGCTAGGCGGGACTGTTTGTGGTGGTTTTGATTGCTTCCCGCGAGGCGGGATTTTATTGTAACGGTTTTTCTTTGCTTCCTGCTGGGCGGGATCTTCTCGATGGTGGTTTTTGGTTGGGCGGGATCTCCAAAACTACTTTCTTTCTTATTTGTTTGTTTCCCGCTGAGAGGGATTGTTTCATGCTTACTGTTACCGCTAGGCGGGATTTCTGTTTTGGTGTTCAGTTTTAAGGGATTGATGCCCTAGGCCCATTGCTTATGTAATCAGGTTTTGGGATCCTTGTTAAAACCCGTTGTAAATACAAACACTACTTACCAAAAAAAAATTACATAAGATGCCTATTTTAGGCATAACAAACCTTCAAACAAACTTGCAACTACTTTGTCCTATACTACATGCATGTACCTTGTGAGGGGTGGTTATACCACTTTATTTCTCACATGGTCTATGATGTAATAAATCCTAACAACCTATTTGGAAAAAAGACAAAAACATCAGAGTTTGGTTTATAAATGTATATGCCCCAACTATAGTTACTTATTATGAAATATGTTAGAAGGATCTCAATGACTTCAACAAAATTTTATCACCTTTAGAAAAGGAGCATGGTACTCCTAGATGGTCTAAGTTAGTGCAAGATTTTACTTTATTTATCAATTAAAATGAACTTTAGGATATTGTTCCTTTTATATTTTAATATGCATGGGATGATAGATGCATTGGGCAAACTCATATGGTAGATGGATAGGATATAGTATATGGGCAATCAATGAGGGAAATTATGCAAAATTTTGGGTTGATGCATGGTTGAAGTCTTATCCTCTTATCTTTGACTCAAAATAGAAAACCATTGACTCAAGCATGCCTAGCTTGTAAAGGTATGAGAAAAAACTCCATATCATGAATTTATATTAGTAACTTGATTGAAGGAGAGAAACTCAAATGAATAGTAGATGAACTTCAAAAGATAGTTCAAGAGTATTATTTGTTGAATATGTAACCAAAGAAATATCTATAAAGAAATTCAAAGCAAAATTCTTACAAGAGTGAGTCTATAAAGAAAAGGATATCATGGACCTTTTAGATGTGCCTTGTGTGAGAAGGATTTAGAAACATCAAACCATTTACTTCTTCATTATCCCTTTGCTTACACTATTTGGGGTTACTTTTTTAAATATATAAATATATATTTGGTAGCTCCATCAACATTGAAAGAGTTGATGAAATGTTGGATTAATTGTTTCAAAGTTAAAGCATTATGTAATTTGTGGTGCTCATCATAGCAAGTCTCAAGTGTAGAAATAGAGGTGGTAACAACTTGGTTATAGGATTTGAACATAAATGGAAGAGTCACACGTGATAATAACATTTAAACAAAGAATCTTCATTGACCTAGGATAAAATAAAAATATCCAAAAATTAGGTTTATCAAATTTATTTTTGATAGTGTTTTTAAAAGAAATTTGAGAAAAACTCTGAATGTGGTGTTTTTCAAAAAAAAAAAACAAAGGTAAAATTATCCTCGTTGCTTAAAATCATATGAAACTTCAACTAACAACTATGCAAAGGCTAGGGCACTTCTTACAAAGATTAAAATTAAAGTAAAAAAATGATGAAAATATATTTCAATTGAGGAGGATTATCAAATTATCATAAATGTTATCAACAAAAATAGATGTGGTTATTGGATAAAATTTAATAATATTGTTGATGTTCATCATCTATTATTTGGAGGTAGTCTCTTGAAAATGTGAGCATTATTATTATTTCTCTTGGTAATGAGAGCATATTTATAGAGAAGGAGTCAAAGAATTGATTGTGGAAACATAACAACGTGAGGAAGTTGAAAAATAATTTTAATAAAAAAATATTTGTGATAAAAAAACATAAACATATGTTTAAATTAACTAAACAATAAATATAATATTTCGGTATTTTAACAAAAATAACCCAATAAAATCTACATAAAACTTATTAAAAAGACTTTACAAAATATTGTCTAGGAAGACAATGAAGCAAACAACCAATTAGCTCTGAAAAAGAATAACTGTAAGTTAGACAGCAGGTTATCTAGGGAGACAATGAAGCAAACAACCAATTAGCTCTAAAAAAGAATAACTGTAAGTTACACAAGAAGTTATCTAGGGAGACAATGAAGCAAACAACCAATTAGCTGTCAATTACAGTAACTGTAAGTAACACAGCAAGTTGGTCGTTGTAGTATAGTGGTGAGTATTCCCGCCTGTCACGCGGGTGACCCGGGTTCGATCCCCGGCAACGGCGATTTTAGTTTTAAACGATATAGATGTAAAAATTTTGTTTTTGAAAATTATGATTATATTACAAATGAACGCACTACATTCATGTCAAGATGTCTGAGTTGGTCTAAGGCGCCAGTTTTAGGTACTCCCCCTAAAGGGCATGGGTTGTTCAAATCCCATTCTTGACATAAGTAAATTAATTTGCTTACTAAATGGAAGGATTTTAATTAAATTTTTATTTTAACTAAAAAAAATTATTATTAAAATATTATTATATAGTTTTTTAAAATAGTTAATTTTCAAAAAAAATATTTTAACTAAAAACATTATTATTAAAATATTATTATATAGTTTTTTTAAATTGTTAATTTTCAAAATTTTAATTTTAATAATAAATTTTAATTTTTAAAATATTATTATATATCTTTTTTTGAATAATACTTTTTATAAAAATATGTCATGGGGATTGAACTCGCATCACATCACCAATAATGCAAGTGGTGTCCTTTCCGGTAGACCACACTTACGCGCATATAATAATTTTTTTTTAAATAGTTAATTTTCAAAAAAAAATTGACAATAAATTTATTATTAAAATATTACTATATAATTTTTTTAAATACCATCTTATTAGGTTCGAGGTGTAGACCAATTGGTTCGAACAAACCTCGTAAGGAGGCGGAGGTCCAATGTTCAAATCTCAGGTCTTGTCGGAATGAACGCTTGTCCCTTTCTTGGTGTTTTTAACTACGTAAAAGGTTTTAAATGATTGTGGTATGGTGGTTATAAGGGTGGACTACGCGAAGATCAATGTGGCGGCTTTCGGGGCGAACATCGCAAAATATTGTGGCGGCCATAAAAACCGAATAACTTACCCAGATATGTGGCGGCTACCGATTCCACCGTGTAAATTAAAAAAATAAAAATAATTTGTTAAATCAAAAGGGGACAACGCAACGGTTCAGGCTTTGACTCTTTTTTGAGATGTCCAAGGTTCAAATCACGGTGTGTGTGGTTGTGTGTTAAATTCTCTATTGATAAGCTCGGCTCTCCCCTTATGAGAGGTAATAGTGGGATGGGGATGCCCAACCCTGAGCATTAGTCGTAGGAGTTTCTCACACTAACCAAATCTTTAAAAAAATATATCTTAATATATTGAAAAAGGATAAGTGATGGGGATGCCCAACCCTGATCGTCGGTTATAGGGGTTTCTCACACTAACTAAATCTTAAATAAAAAATTATATTAATATATTGAAAAAGGATAAGTGACATTGGTTCCAAAAATCTAGGGATAAATGACTCAAGGAAGGAGATAAAAATACCAAAATTTTCATATTATAAATATATAAAATTTCTTTTTCATCTTATTAAAAGTATTTTAAATCCAAATGGAAGAAATATTAATAAAATAGAGGAAGAAGAAGATATCAAGAAGGAAGCAATTAATTATTTCAAAACTAACTTGTTAAATATTAGGCAAGATAAATAGGCATAAAAAAAAGCTTTTGGAAAATATTCCATCAATTATCCCATAGGGACAAAATGAAAGCTTGATGAAGAAGATATCTATGGAGAAGCAATATGAGGTTGTTTTCTTTTTCCATCCTAACAAGGCACCTAGCCCAAATAGATTTCCTACAATATTCTTTCAAAAAAATTGGGATTTATTGAAGAGTTGATAGATTGGTTGCAATTCAAGAGGCCCAAGAAATGATGGATACAATAAATGGGATCAATTCCACCTTTATTACATTGGTTCCCAAGAAAGGTGAGATACCTATTATGATCATTTTTGTTCAGTAAGCATTTGTAATATAATTTATAAGATCATTTCAATAAATTATCATAAATAGGTTGAAAAGTATTGTAGGTTATGTTATCTTAGAGGAGCAAGGTGGTTTTGCTTTTGTTAAACAATTTGTTGATGGTGTAAATATTGCAAAAGAGGCCATGCATTCTCTTCATTTCATAAAAAAATTGTGTATGCTTATAAATTTAGAACTAAACAAAGCATATGATAGGGTTCGCTATAGTTTTCTAGATGATTTTTTAAAAAAGATTGGTTTTGATCAAAGTTGGTGTGAATGGATTAGACATTGTTATAGTACTCCAAAATATTCTATTTTAATCAACGATTCCCCTACTGGATACTTTAAGTCATCTCGTGGACTCTACCAAGGTGATCCATTACTCCTTATCTATTTATTATTCCTGCATAGCCATTAGGAAGATTTTTCTCAAAGGCAAAAATGGAAGAAAATATCAAAAGGATTTAGGTTACAACAAATGGTCCATTCAAATCTCAACTCCAATTTGTTAATGATACTTTTCTTTTGGGTGAGGCCATGGAGTTTAAATAAATACTATTATCCTATGAGAAAGCTAAAAGCTACTAGACAATTGGTTTATACTACAAAATCTAGGATTTTAATTAACATTGCCCTAGATTTATAATGGATTATTGTGGATACTTTAGGGTTTAAAGTTGAAAAATATTCATAAACCTACTTGGGTATTCTTTTGTCTCATAAAGGAAGGAAAAAAGATCTTTGAGACTTATGTTTAGATCGAATTAAAGCTTGTTTGGAAGGTTGGTAAGATAAGTTCATAGCCATGGTGGGAAGGCCACAACTCATAAAGACTATATTGCAATCCATCCTTATTTATATGATATTGTTAGTCTAAAAAGACTACCTTGATAGATAGCAAAGTTTTGCAACATGAGACCAGTGTTTCATTTTTGAGACATAAAGAGCAAAAATGACTAAGGCATAAGAAAGGTCGCGATTTCGTGACATGACAAATTTTCATGGGTTCGAAGAGGAAAAGGAAGCTGCAATGCCAGAATATCATGATTTCACGACATGATAGGTTTTCGCCAGCGAGCAACCCAAAAGAACCAAAGTGTAAGAAAATGTCGCGATTTCGCGACATGACAGGTTTTCGCCAGCAAGTAGCCCAAAAGAGCCAAAGTGTGAGAAAATGTCACGATTTCATGACATGATAGGTTTTCACGAGCTAGCAGCCCAAAAGAGCCAAAGTGCAAGAAAATATCATGATTTCATGACATGATAGGTTTTCATCGAATAAAGATATAAGTAGAAATAAATAAACATGCCTCCAAAAGCTTGTGTCAGCAACTGATGATAGATAGTGAAAGAAGTATCAAATCCTAGATTTTTGCTATCAAATTTTGTTTATTATTAGAAGCCATGCAAAACATATTGAAGCATTATTGTAGCCTGATTGCTTGTAATTGATTTTATGTCAGAATATACTAGTTGTAAAGATACTCACCATAGGGTATATATAATAGTAAACGCACCCTGAAAAGAGGTCGGCTCTTAGGCGTTTACAAGATTGGATGTATGTACTCTGAATACAAGCAATAAAATTATGCTTCTATTGGCTTCTGGTTCATAGTGTGCAAGTGTATGTATTAACATTCTTTGCTTCTATTCACATTATTGAGTTGTATATTGTATCTATTCTAAAATTTGGACTTATACATAATATAAATCATATTTTTGGAGTTAGAATTTGATACATATGTGTGTTAGATAAATATCTAAATCACATTTGAAAACTATGATTTCTGCGTGAAGATATAATAAATGCTTGAACAACAAGAGTATATGCATTTATCTTAGTTTTTGTTTAATCTGTACCATGAGAAAAGCTCTAGCTACGACTATATTTCCCTCTCTTTCAGTAATTCTCTTTTCCCTTTTCTCATAAAAACCATTAAGGAACCAACCTCCTCTGGAGATTAGATGGAAGATCCCAAGATTAAGTCTGTCTATTCAATGTTGACAAAGTCGTAGGCACAAATAACAACCATAGGTCGATTTTGTTCCAACAGTTTTTGGCATGCCCGGTGGGACCCTAAATCCCACAGTATTCTATAAGGTTTGGTGTTTGTCTTTGACCTTTTTAAAATCTAAATCAAATCACCTGGCGACTCCGTTCGAAGGTATAGACCTAAGAAATACCTTATCTATTTATCTGGTTAGAACTTATGATTGTTTACCTATATGATAACTAGATCTAAAGCAAGAAACTTTGAAGAACCCATTGAGTTCTTCGAGTTACATCTTGGTAGCCTAAGAGTGCATCCAGTTTTATCTGCTAGATCAAACCCACCTGCTACCAGTATTACTACCCTTGTACCTACTATTTTGTCCAGCCCTACTGTCAATACATCTTCAAATATAACTACCAGTAGTTCTATAGTGCAGACAAGTACAATCACTACAATGGCCACTCCTCCACCAACTTATCTTACATGGAACCACACGGGTCCATTGAACCTGGTGGCCCAAAATCTGATTCCTATTGTAGCTTTGAAGGCATTGCCTTCATATGATGGAACAGGTAAAATGACGTATGAACATTGCTTAGATGTTGCCTCCTTGGCAGCAATTTACAACATCACTCAAGAAGATGTAATGATCAGGTTGTTGGTCATTTCATTAAAAGGAAAAATGCTCTATTGGTACAAAGCACTTCCTCCTCAATCCATTGCAACTTGGGTAGAACTCGCTGGCAGGCTGGTAGATGAGTTTAATCAGCATGTAGATCCGTTCTCCCTGCTTAGCTAGTTCAACATTATCAAAAAATATCCTCAAGAGGAAATTGTTGATTTCAATATCTGATTCAGCCGCACTTAGGAAAGAGTGCCCACTAGATTGAAACCAACCACAGAACAAGCGATGTATTATTATTTAAGAGCTTTTGATTTCGATATCAGTATGATAATATGACAATCATGAATATTCACCTTCCCTACTATTTACCAAGAAGCATCTAAAGTAGAGAGAGATCTCATTGCCATTAGGAGATATCCACCAAAAGCAATAATGCCAATTTTTCTAGATATTCCCCAAGCTTCTAGTACTAGTTCTTCAAGCTCTTCCCATTTTCCAAGTGTAGATCTTCCAAAATGGAATGGGAAACCATCCATTCCTACAATACATATACCTCAAAATTTCCTGGCATTACCTCCTATTCTTATTGTTCCTGCATTACCTATACCACCTCCTCAACCAACCCAAGAAAATCAGCTCTCTATTATACTAGACACGGTAAAAACTTTGGCAAATGATATGACGTCAATGAAGAGAAGAGAGGCCAAGAGAAACTTTCAACCAAGAAGGTTTCCTCAAATAACAAGGGATGCGACTCAATCAAGCAATAGAGGGTAGGAAAGATCAAATGTTATTTATGCAAATGAAGTCGAGGAAGCTTCAACTCCTACAAATTTTGATTACTGGTGTACCACATGTAATGATCCACATGGAGAAAGTTCATGTATGATCCATCAAAATTATGTACAAAATGTAGCTATTGAGAAAGCAGAGAAAAACATGAAAGGTCATGTAAATATGATTAGAGAAACTGATCACAATTTCATGATGCCTATAGTGGAACAAGTTGCAGTCTTAACTAGATCAGGTAAAAAACCTCTGCAAGTGGATCCTCAAGAGCTTCAACCTCTAAGTTTTCCCCCAACTCCTAAAGCAACACCTAAAAGAGATTCTTCCTATGAAAAAGGACCTCAGGTTCCTACCCAAAGCTCTAGGACAGAAATACGTAAAGAGTTTACTCCACGAAAGGAAATTGAGACTCAAGATCAAGCTAAGGAGAGGTTAAGATTTCCTTCATTAACTAAGAGATAAAGAATGGAAGCAACTCAGGGATACATAAATAGGTATGACACTTTTTCCAAGGAGAGAGAAAAGAGTGTTGAATCATCTTCATTCAACATAGTGGAAGAAATGAAAAAGACTCCCTCAAAGGCAAGCATGTATGATGCTCTTTAGTTCCCTGGTCAGATTGACCTCCTGCAAGAATCTCTAAAGATAATGAAAAATAAAGGTAAGAACATATCTTACTCAAATATAGTCCAAGAAAATCTAACATCTACCACTAGAAAAAATAGACCACCTCCCTTCTATTTATCTCTTCAAATGGAAGGGTGGGTTGTACACAACTGCATGATAGATTCAGGTGCTGCTACTACAGTGATACCCAAAGCAGTGTGTGACATTATGGGGATGGAGTATACTAGGAGCAATCCAGGAGTCCTACAGTTGGATGGTACTCCAGTTAAAATTGTAGGAGTAATTAAAGACATTCCCATACAACTCCATAGGATGCCTCAAATGGTGGTCATACAAGAAGTGGTAGTGGTAGATTTAGCACCATACTTTGGTATGTGTTTATCTAGAGAATTCACAACAAAGATAGGAGGATACCTATCTCTGGACTACTCACATTTAGAAATACCTTTCAAAGGTAGAAGGATCAAGATATTTAATGAGAAACCATCTACTTTTCATGTAGAAAAGATAGGGGAAGCCGACACTGTAAATATGATGACTGAGGAAATCGAAGAATTGGATCTAATGGAAGAAACCTTAGAGGATCTTCAAGCAGAAGATCAGTTCTCTCTGAAGAATTTCAATGCCATGATAGAAATAGAAATGGGAAGTTATTCCATTGAAAAACCAAAAAAGTAATTGGCACCCACTCCCAAAGAAAACAATTCTACTAGTCAGCTTTGGAAGCTATTCTTCGATGGAGCTAGGTGTAAGAATGGAGTTGGTGCTGGAATAGTTTTGATTTCTCCCATAGGGAAGGAAAGAATTTTCTCTTATAGATTGACATGGAGTTGCACCAATAATGTAGCAGAGTATGAAGCACTTTGCTTGGGACTGAGGAAAGCTGAGAAACTAGGGGTTAAACAACTACTAATTTATGGAGATTCAGAACTTATCATGAATCAAGTCATGAGAAAATGTATCAGTAAACAACACTACTTAAAGGCTTATATAAATAAAGTGTGGGACCTTTTAGAAGCCTTTGAGGCTCTAAATATGAAGTCTATTCCTAGAGAGCAGAATACTCACGCAGATTTGTTGGCATCGATGGGAGAAAATTTTTGCCCCATCAACAATGTTATCCAGAAATCCAAGATGGTTAGACTCATATATAGACCCTCCGTGCTAGATAAAAATATCTTCTGGCAAGTTTTTGAAAATGATGAGCAAATATTAGATTTTTTAATCTATGAGATGAACTGCTCGAGCGACAGAACGTTGCAAGATGAAGAAGAAGAAGGATTGATTCAATTAAAAAATAATCATATCCCCAAGGGACTTATCACCCTTGAGAGTCTTTTTGATAATAATGATAGGGCAATAGGCCATAAAATAAAAGTTGATAAGCATCGGTATAAAGAAGTTGAGCTAGAACCGAGAAAAATGATTAAAGTCGGAGTTAGTTGTACAGTAGAAGAGTTGAACCAAATCAGGGAATTGTGCAAGAAATTTCTAGATATTATAGCTTGGGTGTACAGTGATCTAAAAGTGTACAAGAAAGAGATTATCCAACACACCATTGAATTAGAGGAAGGAGCCAAGCCTTTCAGGCAAAAGCAAAGGCCTGTGAATCCAAAGATAGAAGCTCTGATGAAGCAAGAATTGTTAAAACTCCTTCAAGCTAAGATAGTGTATCCTATTAAATATTCTACCTGGGTGGCGAACTTAGTTCCAGTCAGGAAGAAAAATGGAGACATTAGATTATGTGTCGATTTCAAAAATTTGAATAGAGCCTCACTCAAGGATCATTATCCCCTCCCGTAGATTGACCAAATTTTACACACAGTTGCAGGAGCAGAGAGATTCTCTTTGCTAGATGGTTTTTCTGGGTATAATCAGGTATGGGTCAGAGATGAAGATCAATATAAGACTACCTTTACCACAAAATGGGGAACATTTGCCTATCAAAGGATACCTTTCGGCTTGTCTAACACTGGAGCAACCTTCCAAAGGGTAATGGATGTGGCTTTCGGTGAGCTTGCTAACAAGATCATAGTCATCTATTTAGATGATATGATAATTTTTTCTCATCATAAAGAAGATCATATAACACACCTTGAGCAGGTGTTTGAAAAATACAAGGAATTTGGAATATCTTTGAACCCAAAGAAATCCATATTCACCGTAGAAGAAGGTATCCTACTTGGTCATGTCATCTCTAAAGCTGGATTAGCCATAGATCCTGATAGAGTGAAAGCACTCTTGGAACTCCCCCTACCAGCTAACAAGAAAGGCTTGCAATATTTCTTTGGATAAATAAATTTTGTGCATAAATTTATTGCAGATTTTGCACAGATTGTTAAACCAATGACTAAATTATTGAAGAAAGATGCACCTTTCAAATGGATAGATCCAAGGAAGAATGCTTTCAAAAATATTCTAGAAGAAATAGCTCAAGCACCTATGTTGGTTAATCCCGACTACTCCCGAGGTTTCATCCTATATGTTGTTGGTGAACAAGAAAGTTATGTTGCAGTCCTCACACAGAAGGGAGCAGACAATGAAGAAAGACCCATAGCTTTTCTGAGTTCCACCATGCATGATCACGAAGAAAGATACAACTTTATTGAGAAACAAGTGTATGCTGTCATGAAGTATTTGAATAAATTTAAACATTTTCTATCATAGAGCAGGATCATTGTTTATGTGATCCATCCTGATGTCAAAAATTTTATAATACAAGGGGAACTTGGTGAAAAGAGAGTTGGTTGGGTGACTAAAATACAGGAATATGATGTAGAAATACACCCAAAAAAAATAGTAAGGGGTAGAGCCCTATGCCAAGAATTAGCCAAGCAGGCTGCAAATGATCATGTGGAGCACTAGAGTGTAATGGTAAACACAGAATCAGATCAAAATCTAGAAAAGATTGATTGGATTGATGATCTTGTGAAGTACTTTTAGACTGGAATGTGTCCTGATAATCTGAATGCTTCACAAAGAAGAAGGTATAGAGCACAAGCATTGAAGTACACCCTTCAATCAGAAGGGTTGTACAGAAAAAATATAGATGGTGTACTATTGAAGTGTATAGGAGAGGATAAGAAACAAAAAGTGTTGAAAGAGTTTCATGGAGGTCTCTCTGGTGGACATTATTCAGGAAGATCCACCGCTTTGAAGATACTCAGAGCAGGTTGTTATTGGCCTTCTATTTTTTTTGACACTTACAAAGTAACTAAGAGTTGTGAGCAATGCTAGAGATATGTAGGGAGGAACATAAATGCCCCTATGCCCTTAAAGTCTATCCAAGTTGAAGAACCTTTCCAATAGTGGGGGTTAGATTTTATTGGGATAATAGAACCTAATTCATCAGCTGGCCACAAGTATATACTTACTGCCATAGACTATTTTACTAAGTGGGCTGAAGCAATCCCCACTAAGAAAGTCGATCAGGAAGTTGTAATCGAGTTTGTAGAAAGCTTGATTACAAGGTTTGGTGTACCAGATTCACTAGTTATAGATAATGGATCAACTTTCATCGAAGCTAAAATGATTGAGTTCACTAGCAGATATGGTATATATTTGAAGACCTCTTCCAACTACTATCCATAGGGAAATGGCCTAGTTGAGTCTACAAATAAAAACCTCCTCAGAATCCTAAAAAGAATGCTAGAAGATAACAAGAGAAGTTGGCATTCTTTAATCAACCAAGCGCTATGGGCTGATAGAATTTCAATTAAGAAATCTATTAATACATCACCCTATTCTTTGGTCTATGGTAAAGAGGCTATTTTGCCTATACATATGGAGATACCAACACTAAATTTACTTAATCATATGGATGAAGAGGGAGGCCAACCAATGGATGCCCGGTTGATGCAACTCTTACAACTAGAAGAACAGAGGGAACATGCCTATGATCACCATCAAAAGCATATGGCAGACACAGAAGGATGGTTCAATAAGAAAACCACTTTCAAAAAATTTAAAGTGGGGGACTTGGTTTTAAAATGGAATGTGAAAAAAGCTAAGCCAGGT
The DNA here is from genome assembly GCA_028583015.1 of Wollemia nobilis. NCBI lineage: Eukaryota > Viridiplantae > Streptophyta > Pinopsida > Araucariales > Araucariaceae > Wollemia > Wollemia nobilis. Next base: position 2,487,853 of record JAQPPZ010002714.1, on the reverse strand, counting down.
AACCATGATAAATTTGATGCCTTTTGGGAAGGCCCTTTTGAAATAATTGTTGAAAAGCAATTTAATTCTTTTCAACTAAAAGATCAGCAGGGTATGATTTTACCCATAATAGTGAATGCTTTTCACTTAAAGCTCTACTTCAATTAAAGAAAAAGAGAGAATTTTATGTATAGTATGTACATTATAACAATGTTTGTAAATATTTCCCTAAGTTTTTTCCAGCTTATAAAAGTTTTTTTGTCATCATTTCACGGCCAACCAGAGTTTACCAACAAGAAGAAGATAAAATCGAGAAAGTGCTATATTGTCGGGTATAATGGTTTAAATTTGAAATCGCCATGTAGTTTTCTGATGATTGGTGAGAAAGAACCACTTTCGAGAATAAAAGAAGCCTCGAGAGGCGTTATTTTTCATTTAATAAGGTTGCTCAGTCAATCATCGAAAGAAATTCTAAAATTGCCATGTGGCTTTTTGATGATTGGAAAACAGGAACCACCTTTGAAAATAGATGAACTTTGGTAAGCATAATATTTATTTTAATACAGTTGATAGCCATTGGCTGAATTTTCAAAACATTCGAAAAGGTGATAGAAACAAGGCATAGAGGGATTCGAGAAAATCTAGCCCACCAACCGTAATTAATGCAAATCATGCATGTCTTTTCTAATTGACGTGAAAAACCCTAATTTTACTCCTGAGTAAGTTTCACTGCACCACTTTCTATTCCTATTTTCCGAATCCAAGTTCAGTTCAGACAAACTCAGTGTGATAGTCTCTCATGGCTCCAAAGAAGAATAATCAGAAAACAACAATGGTGGCTTCATCTTCTACACCTTCGATAGTGAGACGTGAAGAGGAAATGGGTGAAAAATTTGTTGATAGAGATGCTAGAATTGGTGACACAGTAGTAACATGGAAATATCCAAGAAATATTCAAAGAGATATTGAAGATAGAATGGCTACTGGTATTACTGCATCTTCCCCTGCTACTTTTGCTTTCCATTCATTACTCTACTGGTATGTTTACATTCCTGTGCACCCTTGTCCTGAATTGGTCAAAGCAATCATAAATTTTTATGATGAAAAAAAGAAAGTTGTTAGAGATTATAGAGGGAGATTGCTTTTTACTTTAAGTACAGATGCTTTTATTGTTGCTTTCATCGTTGGTTATGTACCTGCCCTTGAACCTAAGGCTTTTAACCCCGTAAAACAAGCAAAATATTTTGTGCCTTCTAAAAAAATGAAGAATTTCCTCATTACGCAGTTAAAAAACCCACCTACCGGAGGAAATATGCTTGAAACCCCTATCCACCTAGCAGAATTCAAAAACCCAGAATTGTTCTCTATATTGGCCATGGTGGTTGGGCTGAAGACTGATGAGAAAGTTTATGGGTGGCAGATTGCCTTAGTCAATTGCCTATCAAACCCAAAAAATTATGACTCTTCAGTCATGGATAAAAGTGTTAGGCCTTTATTTTTTGATTGGTCGGGGTATCTCTTTAGAGAAATTCATGAAGGTTTATCTGCAATGAAAAGGGGGTCTCAGTTTTCTTTCCATTTTTCTTCATACTTGGTATGGCTATTCTTCTATTTTATGGCTAAGGAGCTAGCTTTTATTTTTGTAAATGATAAATATGAAAAGGGAAGGACATTGCCAGTATATGAGTGGACCAATGTATTGCACAGAACATAATCGTATTATGATTTTAATAGGGAATTTTTGGGTCCAGATCTAAAAATAATGTATGGGGAAATTAGAAGGTTAACCCCAAAAGCCGAGAAAGTTCTACAGAACAAGCATGCTGAAGAGGGTGACTGGTTCATTCTCACTCAAGGGGTTGTCATTAGGTTATATGGGTTTACTGGGAAACCTTTCTTACTTCCCCATTATGTTACCGATAAGTTATTTGCTTTGGAATATGTAAGACAAACTGAACAAATAAATTTCAAATATGGTACAGGTATAGGTAAAACTGGTACCTGTACTATGCCTTTTCAGTTTGAGGGTATTATTGTTTCTAAGAAGGGTCAACATGAACAAATTACCCAAGCTCTGAGAGAATTGGGGTTAATAGAAATACCTCAGAGATGGAAATACGACCCTATAAATAGATTTGCAGAAAGACAGGCTATTTTAAATAGAACCCCAATGAAGAACTATCATGCATCCATCAGACCAGATATTGAAGCCTATAGAAATAATAATGAAGATGATGCACTAGAATGGCATGTAGAAAGAATGCAACCATTGCCCCCTTGGCATGATTTTTATGAACATGTAATGTATTATGATCCTAAGAATAATTCTAAACATGTGTTGGATGAAAATACCATTTCTAGAATGCAAAAGAAAGGGGCAGACTGGACGGTGGGAAAAATTCATGAATGGTGGACCATGAGAGTGCAAACAAATATGATTGATTCGAGGTACCCTATGAAAAATGATCTTGAATTTTCAGTTCGTTATGACCATTATCAAGATTCTTGGTCGGGGTTTTTCCTGTGAAAGTACCTCCTAGCATTGGTGGCAGCAAGGCAACAAGTCCTGAAGCTACAAAAAAATAGAATATCGACCAAGGTAAAGGAAAGAAAGTTGCAGTTGAGCAGCCATTAGCTCAAGCACAAACCAGGCTTAGAACTTCCAAGAAAAGGGCCACTGATGACATCTTCACAAAATAACAAGGAAAAGCGTATGGAAAAGTTGCTCAGATGATGTTGAAGATGGGATATGAAGGCAAAGACCTAGGTAAAGAAGGGCAAGGGATCACTGAACCCTTACAAAGAGAAAGGAGAGGAAAATGCCTGGCACTAGGTGTTGATTCATCAAAAGGTAAAACTGCAACCTCTAAAACTCTAAAGTTTGTCCCTCCCTGCAAACTCAGCTATAGAATCTGATGAAGACCCTGTTAGTCTAAAAATACTACCTCCAGAAGATAGCAAATTTTTTTTACATAGGCAGACTGACATTTCATTTTTGAGATATGAAGCAAAGAATTGTTTAAGGCATGAATAAGGTTGCGATTTCGTGACATATCAGTTTTTTTATCAAAAAGCAGGAAAGTATCACAATTTCACTGTATGACAGTTTTTCACTCATAAAACTGACCAAAAGGAAAAAAAAGAGAAGGAGCATCGTGATTTCGTGACATGAAAGGTTTTTTCCAACATGTTGTTCAAAAAAGAAGATGTCGCGATTTCACGACTTGGCTGATTTTCGCCTACAATGCAGCCTGAAGGAGCCAACATGGGGAAGGTGTCGTGATTTCACAACATAAGCAATTTTTTGCTCACAAAATAGTTTGAAAGGACCAGGAAGGAAAAAGTGTCACGAAATCGTGACATAGCTAGTTTTTACCGACATATACATATTTAGTAATAAATAAAATGCCATCAAGAGCTTGTGTTAGTAACTATAAGTAGATAATAGAGTAAATCAATTCCTAGATTCTTGTTATTAGAATTTATCTATTGTAAGACATGCAAAAGATATGGAAGCACAATTATATTCTGATTGCTTGTAATTGATTGTATATCAAAATGTACTAATTATACAGATTCCACATAGGGTATATATAAGAGTAAACGTATCTGAAAATAGGTCGGCTCTTGGACGTTTACAAGACTGGATGTATGTACTTTGAATACAAGCAATAAGATTACTCTTCTATTAGCTTTTGGTTCACATTGTGCAATTTTATGTATTAACATTTCTTACTTCTATTTCACATTATTAAAATATAGATTGTGTTGGTTCTAAGATCTGGACTTACGCAAAATATAAATCATATTGTTGGAGTTGAAATATGATATATGCATGTGTTAGATATAATTTTGAATCACATTGAGGAATCCATGATTTCCATAGGAATATATATTAAATGCTTTGACAAGTAAAGTATATGTGTTCATCTTAATTGTTGTTTAATTTGTACCATGTGCAAGTTCTAGCTTCAGCTATATTTCCTTCACTTTTAGGAATATTCTTTTCCATTTTTCGTAAAAAACCATTAAGGAACTAGCCTCCTCTGGAGATTAGACGAAAGATCTCATGATCATTTTCATCTATTCAATGTTGAAAAAATCAAGGTACAAATAATAACCAAAGGCAGATTTTGTTCCAACAGTTTTTGGCACACCCAGTGGGACACTAAAATCCCATAGTATTTTATAAGTTTTGGTGTTTTCCTTTGATCTTTTTAAATCTAAATCAAATCACTTGGCGAGTCCGTGTGAAGGTATAGACCCAAGAAATACCTTATCTATTTATCTAGTTAAAAGACTCATGATTATTTACTTATATGATAACCAGATCCAAAGAAAGAAACTCAGAATAACCCATTGAGTTCTTCGAGTTGCATCTAAGTAGCCTAAAGGTGCATCCAATTTTATTTGCTAGATCTAATCCACCTGCTACCAGTATTACCACCCTTGTATCTTCTGTTTTGCCTATTTCTAGTATTAATCCATTTTTAGCAGCTGCCAGTAGTTCTATAGTATAGGCAAGTATAGTTGTTACAATGGATGCTACTCAAGAACTGGTTTATCTTACATGGAACCACACAGGTCCACTAAAATTGGTGGCTCAGAACTAGATCCCTGCAGTAGCATTGAAGGCATTGCCTTCATATGATGGAACAGGTAAAATGGCATATGAACATTGTTTAGATGTTGCAGCCTTGGTTACAACTTATAACATCACTCAAGAGGATGTGATGATCAGATTGTTAGTCATTTACTTAAAAGGAAAGATGTTATATTGGTATAGAGCGCTTCCTCCTCAATCAATAACATCTTGGGCAGTTCTCGCTGGAAAAATTGTAGATGAATTCAATCAACATGCAGATACGTTTTTACTACTCAGTCAGATCACTATTATTAAGATACATCCTCGAGGAAATTATTGATTTTAATATTCAATTCAATTGAACTTGGGAAATAGTACCCACTGGATTAAAACCAACTGAGGAGCAAGTAGTATATTATTATTTAAGGGCTTTTGATATAGATATTAGTATGATAATACGACAATCATGGGTATTCACTTTCCTTACCATTTATCAAGAAGCTTCTGTAGCAGAAAGAGATCTCATTGCCACAGGGAGATATCCGCCTAAAGCAATAATGTTTATTTTTCCTAAAATTCCCCAAATTCCCAATGCTATCTCTTTTGGCCCTTCTCAGCTTCTTAACGCAAGCCTTCCAAGATGGAATGGATCACCTTCCATCCCTACAATACAATTACCTCAAAATCCTCTGGCATTACCTCCTATTCTAGTTGTGCCCGCACTACCTGCACCACTTTCTCAGCTAGTCCCAGATAATCAGCTTACTATTATATTGGAGATAATAAAGAATCTGGAAAATGATATGACGTCTATGAAGAAAAGGTAAGCTAAGAGAAATTTCCAACCAAGAAGGTTCCCTCAGATAACAAGAGATGCAGAACAGTCTAATAATAGGGGACAGGAACGATCAAATGTTGTTTATGCAAATGAAGCAGAAGATGTCATAGAGCCTTCTATAAATTTGGATTACTGGTGCACTACGTGTAATGATCCACATGGAGAAAATTTGTGTATGATTCATCAACATTATGTACAGAGTATAGCTATTGAAAAGGTAAAAAAAAAATATGAAAGGTCATGTAAATATGATTAGATAAATAGACCACAATCTCATTGGAACAAGTTACAGTCTTAACCAGATCTGGTAAAAAACCTCTACAGGTTGATCCTAAAGAGCTTCAGCCTTTAATTTTTCCCCCAACTCCCAAAATAGCTCCTATAGCAGTTTCCAAAGGAATTTTACCTTATGAGAAAATATCTTAAGTTCTAGCTCAAAACCCAAGGCAAGAAATCCATAAATAATTCACTCAATGAAAGGAAACTGAAACTCAGGATCAAGCTAAAGAAAGGTTGAGGTTTCCTTCATTGACTAAGAGACAAAGGACTGAAGCTACTCAAGGATATAGAAACAGATATGACACTTTCACCAAGGAAAGAGAAAAAATTGTTGAATCATCTACTTTCAATATAGTTGAAGAAATGAAAAAGACTCCCTCAAAGGCGAGTATGTATGATGCTCTTCAATTTCTTGGTCAAATTGATCTCTTACAAGAATCTCTAAAGACAATGAAAGATAAAGGTAAAACTATATCCTCTTCAAATACAGTCCAGGAAAATCTAACATCAGCCAACGGAAAAAATAGACCTCCACCCTTTTATTTATCTCTTTAGATGGAAGGATGGGTTGTTCACAACTGCATGATAGATTCAAGTGTTGCTACTACAGTGATACCCAAAGCAATATGTGATATTATGGGGATGGAGTACACTAGGAGTAATCCAGGTGTCCTACAGTTGGATGGCACTCCTATAAAAACTATAGGAGTGATTAAAGGCATTCCCATACAACTCCATAGGATGCCTCAAGTGGTGGTTATACAAGAAGTAATAGTGGTACATTTGGCACCATATTTTGGTATTTACTTATCAAGAGAATTCACAAAAAAAATGGAGGATACCTATCCTTATATTACTCTCATTTAGAAATACCTTTCGAAGGTAGAAGGATTAAAATCTTTAATGAGAAACCATTTACTTTCCATGTGGAAAATATAGGAGAAGTTGAAACAGTGAATATAATGACTGAAGAAATTGGAAAAGTGGACCTAATGGAGGAAACCTTGGAAAACCTTCAAGCAGAGGATCATTTTTCTATGCAGGATTTCAATTCCATGATAGAAACAGAAATAGGAAGTTATTCCATTGAAAAACCTAAAAAGCAATTGACACCTGCTCTCGAAGAAAATAACTCTATTAATCAATTATGGAAGCTTTTCTTTGATGGAGCTAGGTGCAATAATGGAGCAGGTGCTGGGATAGTTTTGATTTCCCCCACTGGAAAGGAAAGAGTGTTCTCTTATAGATTGACATGGAGTTGCACCAATAATGCAGCTGAATATGAGGCACTTTTTTTAGGATTGAGGAAAGCTAAAAAACCGAGAGTAAAACAGTTGCTCATTTATGGAGACTCAAAACTTATTGTCAATCAAGTCACAAAAAAATGCCTCAGTAAACAACACTACTTAAATGCTTATATAAATAAAGTATGGGATCTTTTGGAAGCCTTTGAGGCTCTAAATATAAATTTTATTCCTAGAGAACAGAATACCCACGTAGATTTATTGGCATCAGTGGGAGCTAATTTATGTCCTGTCATGAGGATGATGGTAACACTGATCAGATTGTGATGACATAAATTTTGGGTATGAGTGCAGATGATTTTGTATAATCTGAAAATATTTTGTTCCATCTTCCACCAATATGATGCAAGGATGCTTTAATTTAATTTGATTTCACATATTATAATGAAAGGATGCTTTCATTTCATTTGATTTTATTTTAGCATTATAATGAAAGGAATATTGAGATTTGATTATCATTTGAGACATGTATTTTTGATATCATTAATCATATAATATGATATTAGACATGCCATTGGATACTCTGTATATCATAGCCCTCTGATTTGACTATGTATATTTGGATGAAATTGGATTATTTGATTACACATATGTTGATTAGAACACTGGATTATTTTTTATATCATAGACGTGTTATTGGATATTTTGTATATCATTTTATTTAGGCCTTGTTGAATTATTAGTCTAAAATTTCAAATTATTTAGTAGATTTGTATTGTATAAACCATTTATGGTAAAGTAAATATTTGTGTTGCATTTCAGTCATTTCAAATTATTTCGTAAAACATAAAAGAACATTTTATTGCATTCACATAATTCAAAATTATTTAATGCATCCACATAACTAATCAAAACATCACAATATTTAAAATAAATTTTCAAAAAGATAATACAATTTTTTTGGAAATTGTCTCTTTCATTGATTTCAAAAATATACCATTCTTTTACAGTTTACAAAAAAGATATGCAACATGTTTTGTTTATCCTCAAATAAAAAATAATAATATTCTACTGTTCATTATGCACACTGTTTGAAGTTTCAGCTGCATCTAGCTCAATATCTTTTACTTCCAATGCACTAGCTCTAACAAAACTTTCAATTGTAGTGTTTATCCCCGATAGCAATAAACCTTCTTCCTTCTTTGGATATTCTCTAAAAGGTGCATTCAGTTCTTTCTCATTTTATTTTAATACAACCTCCACATCCAAGCCCTTATCTTTGATAAACTTCTTCAACCAATTATTTTCTCTAACAGTGTATTGTAATATTTTCTTCACTTCAATAGCATTATTCACACTAATTTTTGCAATCTTGATCAATGTTTTCATGACATTGACTTGTTGTTTTAAGTGCTAAAAATTAGACTGCAAAATACAAGTGAATAAGGTTAATATTTATAAACAAAAAATATTTTTAAGAAAAACATAATTTGTAGTTAGATGTAAAACTTACATTAGCAGTAAGTCTTGTAGTTTTTGCAACTGATACTTTTTTAATCTAGTGCCCATTCATTGAAATATGCCTGGGCCTCGACATTGAGGTTTTCCAAACGATTCATAATAATGGCCAGAACTTCATCACTATATGTAGACTCGACCTCCATGGTGCTAGATTCAGCTTTATGTAACAAAGCATCGAGCTTTTGGGGCTCATTCTCCACCTTTGAAAACAACTTCTTTCTCTTTGAAAAATTCTTATATCGATCATTTATTACTTTTATCAAAACCTTGGCCCGGTATTCCCATTCTTTTAATCTATCAATATCTACAAGAAGACTAGTATGAACTGTAGCTTTACATCTATTGGCTAATAAAACATGTTCTAAAAAAATTACTTTAACATCATCGTCTAGATGATGGGAAATGACTTGTTGGGGGGAAGAGGAAACTTTGGCATCATCTGCCTCAACATTCTTTTATTTTTCATCATGGCTCTATGGATCTTAAAGTATATCACTTGCATTTAATGGGAAATTTTCAAGATTCATATCCTAATAAAGAAAATCATCATCTAGATTCCCAAAGGGCATTTGAGATGCACTCTCTACATTTGAGAAATTATCAAGGGTTAAAATTGGGAAATAGAAACATTATATTGAGATACAATGTGTGTTTGGGAAACACTTTTTGCTCCATGAAGCAGTGGTGTGAGGAAAATTTTTCCATGCATGCGAGATTGGTTCCTCACCAGTGGTACCTGTTGTGGATGAACAAGGACTTGTTGTGGCACTTGCTATCGTTGTGTTTGTAGTTGTGAATATGGTGGAGGCATCCTTTTTTCAGCATTTTCAATGTAACCAGTGCATCTGCAAAATTTTACATGAAATATAAATTAAAACTTGTGTAAAAAATATGCCATAAAAAGAGATTAATTTTAACTAAACATACCAGACTCAGACTCTACAACCGTTGATGATGCAACCATTTGCCCTTTATCTGAAAAATATTTAAAATATTTCCTCAAACTAAATATAATTTTAAATCATTAAAATACATCATTTAAAATAGTACTTTTAAATAATAAGGTTACCTTGTGAGCTGGAGGTAACTTCTTCGATGTCGACTGTAACACATCCAAAAGTAGCAGGAGTCGTAGGTGTATGTTGAATCTGATCACAATGAGACATCACACGTTTAGAGGAAGTTACTAGTTATGATTGCGACTACATGTCAGAATCAACGGATGCTTCTTGAATCCTAAAGGCAATATCCCTTTTACTGGAATATTGAGCTGCTATTCTCTATTTTCAAAATAAAATTAGAAAAGAACAAGATTGATTGAAAAGAAATAAAATAGAGATCATTCCAAAAAATAATTCTACCTGTATTTCATTCTCAATCATGCCAATAGCCAACAAACTTGGGTGCAATGCAGTTGGAGGATTGATTTTTGGAATATTGAAGTATGTTTCATTAAAAAGATAAAATAAAGTTGTTCATTGTTACTGTATATGAATATTGAATTTTCTGGGCACTTAGAAGGTCTTGTTTCAGGCGGTTGGAAATGTGCGTGGACCAATCAAATCTGCCACCACCAATACATTGAATCAATAAGGGCAATGTCCAAAACAATATTTTTGTAGGTCGTCCCTGCAAAATAAGCATTGCCTAGAAAAATGCAATACAAGCATAAAGAAATTTGTCTTCAACGTTGGAAATGTTTAAAACCTTTTTTCACTTAGAAGAATTAACTAAAAAAAAGAGAGAAAATTATTAGAAAATAAAAATTACAACAGGGAGAACATTATTAGAGAATGAAAACAACAATACATCAAAATTTAATATAAATAAAAACTAAATTTTAAAATTATACCTTTCAAATTATTTGAATGCACAACATATTTGGATGCTATCATTGATTTGTCATCTTCGATCAAGGCGTACTAGTTGTTCACCAGTACACCATCTGAAAATGGTAGCCTTGTTAGTCACTGCACATCTGAGAGTTTTACAAAAAAACAAAATCTTTGTTATCCACTTTGATCAAAACAGTGGACACGTCATGGTTGTAGCAACTAACTATTTGTTGCATCAGAGAGACATTGATGTTCAACTGTGGCATCTTCATTACTCCAGTAAGTTCGAAGGTGTAAAGCCATTCGAAATCTCTTCCAAGAGTGCTAAAAATGTTCATGATGTTGGGGCAGTAGAATTTCTTGAATGACACTTTGGAAGGTAGAGGAGAGGAAGATCTAGCCATTTTTACATTGAAATGGTCTGAAAAAAGGCTCTAAAAATAGTCTTTAAACGATCTGGAAACACTGTAGAAAATGCTTTAAAATGCCCTGCAAAACGCTCTAAAACATCCTGGAAAATACTCTAAAAACCGCCTGAAAACACTACGAAAACCCTTTGAAAATGTTGTGAAAACCCTTTGAAAATGCAATGAAAACCATTGAAAAGGCTTTGAAACCGCTGTTGAAAATGCTATAAAAATGTTGAAAAAAGCTCTAAAATTGCTTTGAAAAATGTTGTGGAAAAGGTGAAAAATGACCCTACATTTCTATTTATAAAATTTTGCATCGCTGAAGTTAATAGATGTGTGACATATGGTAGATAAGAGGACACATGGTAGTTTCTTATTTATGATCTTTGACGGTTACCGTTTGACAATCGTCATATGCTAGTCACATTATGGCTAGTCACCATATGCCAGTTGCCCTATACCAACTACCATCTGTTAGTCACCCTATTTTAGTCACCTTATATCAGTCACCCTATGCCAGTCGTCTTATGCCAATCACCATATTCCACTCACCATATGCCAGTCACCATCTTCTAGTTATCGTCCACCACTCACCATCTACCACTCACCATGACCAGTCACCATCTACCACTTGCCATCTGCCACTCGCCAACTGCTAGTCGTCATCTATCAATCTCTATCCACTAGTCACCATCTACCAATTTCCATCCACTAGTCGCCATCTGCAAGTCACCATCTACCAATCACCATTTTCCAATCGTATTCTTCCAGTCATCATTTGCCAATCACCATCTACCAATCACCATTTTCTAGTCACCATCTACCAGTTGTCATCTTCCAATCATCATATTCTATTCATCATCTTCTAGTCACCATTTGTCAGTCACATTCTGCTAGTCACCTTCTACCAGTCACCTTCTAACAGTTGCCTTTTGTCACTTGCATTCTACCAGTTGCCATCAACCACTTGCCTTCTACTAGTGGCCATCACCATCTGACACTCACCATCTACCATATGTCTTCTACCAGTTGCTTTCTGCTAATCGCCTTATGCTAGTCACCTTATTCTAGTAACCATCAGTCAGTCGCATTTTGTCACTCATCTTCTACCAGTTGCCATCAACTACTCGCCTTCTGCTAGTCACCATTTAAAAGTTTTGAAAATTTTGCATAAAAATTTTCAAAAAATCACCATATTTTTATAAATTCTTTTCAAAATTTTGAAAAAAATTGCCTCGAAGATTTTACAGCTATCGACTAAATTTACCTTGATTTTATAATTACTTTTTTGGTACTATCCCTTATGCATAACCCTAGTGGAAGCTTCTTAGAATGTTGGTGTGCCCATCCATAGTGAAATAGTTGATGATGGGCAACATCACCTTGTCCTAGGAATTGGGAAGATAATCTCTCATAATCCCCCCTTTATCTTTGCTTAGGCTATCCCCCTTGTCCTTGAATAGAAGTAATTCACCCATGAGTGAATGTTTCTCACATTGGACAATTTGACCATTGTTCGAGAACCCAAAGATTTTAGTGATAAGCTCAAGATTAATTTTGAAGATGAGGTCTTTAACATTGACCCAGTTGTGGGCAAGTTCCTTGGAGAGCTCCATATCATTCCCACTAAACTTCTTGAAAAATTGAAGAAAATCGCATTATCCAGAATTTCTTCCATGAGCTTGTCTAATTGAAGCACCTCGAGCTTGAATATGGAATCACCTTCAGCCATTGTCTACACACTAGTGGCACATACCAGGGGGACAAGGAAAGGGCAATGAAAAGAGGAGGCCTAGGCATACTTAAAGAGATGAGGAATGGTGCAAAGAGGGTTGAAAATGGGAACAACAAGACAACCAAGATACGGCTAGGTGTAGCAGATGGGAATACACGCCACATATAAAGGGAAGGTGCTCACTTTGAAAATATTTAAAAATATTCTGGTAAGCCAAAACTGGTATTTTGAGGAGATGGTACTCTCAGCATGAGGACAATCAAAGTCATACCAATAAATCCTTGTTGGTATTAGCACCACACTTCAGGACGGAGAATAAAGAACAACCTTCAGATGTTGATTGATAATTTATCAAACTAGCTTGATAAATTTATTAAATTTTTTTCAATGAGTTTGCACATGTTTTTATGAGGGGTCCTAGTCCCCACATACTAAAAGGTTATAATAATATTTCCAAAGTATTAATAATATCATTTTTATTAATATATTAAACAATATTTATTATTAAAACCTTCTTATAAGTACTTTAATTTCATAACTAAAATAATTTCTAATTTAGGTTACATATAATAACATTAATAATTGTAAATTAAAAAATAAGGCTTTATCCTATATATATATATATATATATATATATATATATATATATATATATATATATATATATATATAATAACTATACAATTTCTCATTTAAGGCAACATGAAGAAGAAAGTGTTTATGAGGCCATTACTTGCATTTCAATTTTTTAAGGCAACATAAATCTTTAGAAGATAAAACTCACTATGAACTGTATGGAAAAATAGAAGATATTGATGAAGATGATATTGTTGGTGGGAATGGAAAAAGGAGAGGAAGGCCATCAAAGCATGAACAAAGAGAAAAAAACTCAAAGGGATATCAATTTGGGAAGCCAAATAAAAATATCATAAGTGTTAACAAGAAGTGGGACTAAGCCCACTAATAAAAATAAAAAGTGATGACGATGAGAATGTTACTATGGAATATTAGGGGTATGAATAAGAACCCTAAAAAAAAGAGTTATTAAGGAATTAATAGGCTGTTATAGTCCTAAGTTTATTTTGATACATATAACAAAATTAATTCATGAGTGTAGGATGCTTTTAAAAAGATTTCAAAGATGGATGATTATCTAGAAATTTCTTCTATAAGAGCTTTAGATGATATTGCAATATTATGGGACAAATGCAAATGGGATGGAAAATTGTTAAAAACAAAAAGTAATAGGGTTGTTGGACTATCTTGTAGGAAAGAGGAAAACATCAAAGTTGGGGTTATAAATATGTATACTTCAGCTATAGTTACTCCTCATGAATGATATTAGAAGGACCATAGCATTTTTTGTCAAACATTGTGATCTGGATTCTTGGGGTGACTTCAAAATTGTTCTCTCCTTTGGAAAAGAAGGGTGGTACTCTAGGATGGTCTAAATCAATTCAATTTTTAGCTTAATTTGTCAATTTAAATGGTGTTTGGGATGTTATTTCTTCAAATTTTTAATATACATGAGATAATAGATGCATTGGGTAAACTCATATAGCATAAATATTTGATAAATTCTTGTTATCTAAAAAATGGTTATAAAGAGAGTATTAAATTTTTTTAGATATTTTATTATGAGCAAGATCAGATCACAAACCCATTCTCTTAATTTGTGATTTACCCAATAATGGTCATCCAAAGCCATTTCACTTCCAATGTGGCTCCGAGACCTTGATTTCTTCCACAAGATTATGTTATGGTGGGATGAAGCAAATTTTGAAGGATCCTATATGTATAGGTTTGTTTAAAAGATAATATAATTAAAGAAGCAAATGAAAAATTGAAATGCTAAATCTTTTGGTATCATTTTTAAAATGAAAGATATTGAATCCAAGCTCAAAAATTTACAAGAGAGAGTAGAAACTAATGGAATCGATCAAGATACTTACATAAAAGAAAAATAAATACTTTTGGGTTATCATAATGCATTGAAAAAAGAGGAGTCATCTTGGTTCCAAAAATCTAGGAAGAAATGGCTTAAGGGGAGATGTTGAGTGGTATTTTCACCCAATTGTGAAAGTACACTCTTCCTTAGGATTTGGGTTCCAAATCCCCTCTTGCAAATAAGTTAAACAAACAACTTCTCCAAGGTCTCCGTTGTACTAGCATTTGCATATGTGTATTAGTAATCTCAAATAAAGATATTCAATTTAAATGCTTGGAACACCTTAGTGATTGCAAGTAACTGTAAACAAGGGGCAATGTTGGTTTATTTTACCATGAAACTTCAGTGATTGTTCATTGAACCAAAATAAAGCAAATGTGAGTTGGCTTCATATGACCACGATGTAGTGCTCAAATTACCCCTCTTTCGTAAAATTAGAATTTTTATGAAGAGAGGGTAATTTTAGACTCAAAAAAATAGAAATTTGTGAAATGCCATAAAACATAACTCCTTCAATGAAATTAGAATTTTCATGAAGGGAATGTCATCATAGGCTCATGAATGAAACATGAAACTAAAAAAAATGAAATTCCGGCCCAGAATGGAAACTTTCTATTTTCGGATTTTTTTAAGATCTGTAATAAAACAACAACTTCGATGAATTTTTAAAGGTACTAAATAACTCCGAAAATGAAATTTTAAACTGCGTATTGGAAGTATGAAGTATAACCTACGCAATGGTTAAATTATTTTTGGATTTTGACATTTTTTAAATGTTTATTTTAATGCTTGAAAATTAAAAAAATTAAAATTTTTGGAAAATAAAATGCAGAAAATGGAACACAAGATACATTCAGTTTGATGCTATCCTATTCTGAAAAAACCGAAGATATGAGGTTTTCATGCATGCAACCTAACCTATTGGACCTGCAAAACAAGCACAATCCGGATAAGCTAAGTGCTGGCTCCTAGGGTTTTACATGAGGTTTTTAGATTTAAACATTCGCATGAAGCAACCAAGAAACTTGCATAAAATCCATTTACAAGCCTAAAATCTAAAAAGGGGAAAAGATAAACATTTAATCTTGCATGCAGAAAATGACTCCTCCTTTCTTGTCCATAAGATGCAACTTTCTAAAATTTTATGTATTAAAAATTTGTCATTTTACAATAACAAAAATTTTTGGTTTTCCCAAACCAGTCCATGGAAGAAAAATAGCCCAAACAGGTCCAGAATGGCCCTCTTGCCTTCAAACCTGCAACTCTGCTTGCAACAATTTCCAACCCCTTCTGGCCTCTTTGAATGGCATATTTAAACTTCTAAAAAAAATTGTTTCTCCTTCCATGACTATTCGTTTCATTTTCCAATGGTTGTTTGTTTCACCTTCCCTGACTGTTCGTTTCATTTTCCAATGGCTGTTCGTTTCACCTTCCCTTGTGCATGCATGTGTTTTGTTTTCCAAAAAGGCTTTTCGTTTCTATTTTGTGGCCCTTCGTCGCGAAAATGTAACATGTCGCGATATCGCGACACTTTTGCCTCCTTGCTCTCTTTTGTTGCTTTTAGCCGTGAAAATGTAACATGTCGCGATATCGCGACACTTTCTCTTTCTTGTTCTTCTTTCTTCTCTTTTCATCGTGAAAATGCAACATGTCGCGATATCGCGACACTTTTCTTTCTTCTCTTTTGGTTTGGCCGCGAAAATGCAACATGTCGCAATATCGCGACACTTTTTCTTCTTTTGGCCACGACAATGCAACATGTCGCGATATCATGACACTTTTCCCTTTTGGCCGCGACAATGCAACATGTCGCGATATCACGACACTTTTTCTTTATTGTTCTTTCTCTTCTATTTTGGCCGCGAAAATGCAACATGTCGTGATATCGCGACACTTTTTCTTTCTTGCTTTTTCTCCTCTTTTAGACGTGAAAATGCAACATGTCGCGATATCACGACACCTTTTCTTTCTTGTCTTTCTCTTCTCTTTTGGCCGTGAAAATGCAACATGTCGCGATATCGTGACACTTTTTCTTTCATGTCTTTCGGCCGCGAAAATGCAACATGTCGCGATATCGCGACACTTTTTTCTCTTTTGGCCGTGACAATGCAACATGTCGCAATATCGCAACATTTTTTCTTTCTTGTCTTTCGGCCGCGAAAATGCAACATGTCGCGATATCGCGACAATTTTTCTCTTTTTGCCGCGACAATGCAACATGTCGCAATATCGCGACACTTTTTCTCTTTTGGCCGCGACAATGCAACATGTCGCGATATCGCGACACTTTTTCTCTTTTCGGTGTTTTGCTTTTTCTTTGATCTTTAGCATATGGGCCACTTCGGTCTTCTTGGAAAACATGCAAAAATGTCGGTCCCCAATTTTGGGGTACATTGTGGAGCAGCCACAATAGGAGAGAAATACAAAACAAATCATGCTACAATAAAAATATTTTTTTCTTTTTGTCACATCAAAAATAGTTTCTCTAGATGGAAGAAATATTGAAGAAGAAGAAGAAGATATAAGGAAGAAAGCAATTAATTATTTCAAAATTATTTTGTCAAATGTTGGGAAAGATAAGGAGGCACAAGATAAGCTTTTGCAAAATATTCTATCAATTATCACATAGGGACAAAATGAAATCTTGATGAAAAATATATCTATGGAGGAGCTACATCAAGCAATTTTCTCTTTCCATATTAACAAGGCACCTAGCCCCGATGGATTTCCTACAATTTTCATTCAAAAAATTTTGGACTTATTGAAGAGTGATATGTTAGTTGTCGTTGAAGAGGCCTAAAAATGGAGGCTATGATAAGCAAGATCAATGCCACTTTTATTAAATTGGTTCCCAAGAAAGGAGAGACAAAATATTTTGAGATTTTCATCCAATAAGCCTTTCTAATATGATTTATTAAGATCATTTCAAAAATTATGGCAAACAAATTGAAAGGCATTCTAGATTGTGTTATTTTAGAGGAACAAGGTGGTTATGTTCATAGTAGAAGAGGTATTAAAGTGGAACGAAATTCTAAGGTATAATCATTGCACAAGAGGCCATACATTCTCTTCATTCTATGAAAAAACCAATAATGTTTATTAAATTAGATATGAGAAAAGCATATGATAGGGTTTCTTAGACTTTTCTACATGATATTCTCAAAAAAGTTTGGTTTTGATTACAATTGGTGTGAATGGATTAAATATTGTTATAGCACTATGAAATATTCTATTTTGATTATCGGTTCTCCTATTGGTTACTTCAATTCATCTTGTGAACTCCACCAAGATAATTCATTATCTCCTTATCTATTCATTCTTGCAAAGGCATTAGGGAGAGCTTTCTTAGAGGCAAAAATGGAAAGAAAAATCAAAGTTATTTAGGTTGCAAAAAATAGTCCCTTCAAAACTCATCTATAATTTATTAGTGGTACCTTTCTTTTGGGCCATCCCTTAGTTAGTGAGGCCATGGATTTTAAATAAATATTATCATGCTATGAGATGGCTACTAGACAATTGGTTAATACTACAAAATCCAATATTTTTTTCATTAACATTGTCCTAGATTTACAATGAATCATTGTGGATTATTTAGGATTTAAAACTGAAAATTTTCCTTCAACCTACCTAGGTATTCCTTTGTCTCAAAGAAAATACAAATGAGATTTGGGTATCTTGTTTGAATAGAACAAACTTATTTAGCAGGTTGAAAAGATAAGTTCTTAACCATGGTAAGAAGGCTACACCTCATAAAGACTACAATGCGGTCCATCCCCATTTATATGATGTCACTTTCAAGATTGCTAGAAGGTGTAGCATCAAAAATTGATAAAATTTAAAGAGACTTTCTTTGGAAATGATGTGAGAAAAAAATTAGGTTTCCTCTTTGTAAGTGGGATAGTATTTGCAAAGGAAAGAATATTCTAGGAATGGGCTTGTAGAATTATAGATTTATGAGTTTGGTCTTAGGGGTAAAGCTTGGGTGGAGATTGTTCAAAGATCAAGAAAAGAATTGGGTAAAAATATCACTTTAAAAATATATAGGTTCTCATGAAATTATTTAGGAAAAGAACCCTACCCAAAGGGTCATCAACATGGAATTTTATATCAGATAGTTTGCAATTGATAAATAAATGTATTGGAGGTCTAGTGAATGAGGGGAGTTATGCAAATTTGTGGTCAGATGCTTGGTTGAAGCCTTATCATCTTATTTCTAACTCAAAATGGTAACAATTGGCTTGAGCATGTCCACCTTATACAAGTCCAAAGGTCAAAGACTATATTAATATGCATAACTCTAGATCATAGATTCTATTAGTAATCTAGTTGAAGAGGAACTCAGACAAATTGTAGACGAGTTTTAAAAGATGTCTTAAGAATTTTATTTATTGATTTTTATATAAGAGGATGAGTTGGTTTGAAATCTATCAAAACATGGTAGATACTTAGTCAAATTGGAATATTAATATTTAAAGCAATCAAAATTTTCTACTCCCAAATATTTTCCTAGGAAGAATATTGAAGAGTTATACCCAAACTTATTCCAGAATAATAATGCAGAAATAAATAACTCAGAAGAAAATAACAACTCACAAAATACATGCACATAGAACACAAGAGATTTATCCTGGTTCACCCAATATGGGCTACGTCCAACAAACAAGAGCCACACCTCCTTTTCTATTATTATTCACCTTGCCCGTAATGGGACATTACAATCAATATAAAGGAAACTCTTACAACCCTAAACCACAACGTGGTATTAGAATACCGTGGGCACAATACCATGGGCTAAAACCACCCATACCAACCAATCACGGGAATCCCACCAACGCCTCCGAAAATAGCTCCGAGAATATCTCCAAAAAAAGGGGGCCCAGGAGGGCCTGTCGTACAGTACTTCCTCTACAAAGGATGAGACACATCCAACATTCTCCCACTTGTTGAATACTTTGCATAAAGGTTGTAATCAATGTTAGTTCCAACATCCAGTCTTGCCAGACCCATTTCAACTGTACAAAACATGAACTTTTCTGTGCTAACTGCCTTGGTTAAAGCATCTGCAACATTTTCCTTGGTATCCACTTTTTCCAACAACACTTTCTTCTGTTCAATCATGTCCCTACTGAAGTGGTACTTTGTATCAATGTGCTTTGTTCTTGAATGGTAAGCAGGGTTCTTTACCAAAAATATAGCACTTTGGCTATCACAATTTATCTTCACAACTCCTTGAAAGAACCCAATATCAGCACATAGTCTTTGTAGCCATACTGCTTCCTTACTTGCATCAGTGGCTGCCATGTACTCAGCTTCAGTGGTTGAAAGAGCAACAATAGTTTACCTTTTGCTCATCCAACTAATAGCCCCTCCAAACAAGTTGAATACATATGCACTAGTAGATCTTCTATTGTCAAGATCTCCAACCCAATCTGCATCAACAAAACCTTCTATATCCAAGGATTTGTTTTCTTTACCTGTACCTTCATAACAGATTGAAAAATTAGATGTACCACACAAATATCTGAAAACCCTTTTTACAGTAGTCCAATGCTCTTTACCAGGTTTA
Organism: Wollemia nobilis; assembly: GCA_028583015.1. Classification (NCBI taxonomy): domain Eukaryota; kingdom Viridiplantae; phylum Streptophyta; class Pinopsida; order Araucariales; family Araucariaceae; genus Wollemia; species Wollemia nobilis. The sequence continues at coordinate 2,467,913 of JAQPPZ010002714.1, read as the reverse complement.
GACATATATCTGCTCAAAACTCCCACTGCATGGGCAATATCTGGTCTAGTACACACCATGGCATACATTAAACTCCCTACAACATTTGCATAAGGAACATGGGACATTTCTTCTACCTCTTCTTCTATTTTTGGACATTGTTCAACAGATAATTTTTCACCCAAAGGAATAGGTACCTTCACTGGTTTGCAATCCTGCATACTGAATCTCTTCAATACTATCTCAACATACCTTTTCTGATTCAACCACAACTTTCTGTTTGAACGATCTCTATTTATTTGCATACCCAAAATAAAATTTGCAGGGCCAAGATCTTTCATGTCAAACTGTGATGCTAACTGAGACTTCACTTCCCTGATCATTTCCTTACTATTTCCAATTAGTAACATATCATCAACATACAAAACTATAATGACAAGTTCATTACCAATTTGCTTTGAGTATACACAATGATCAACATTGCTATGAATAAAATCAAGTCCTAAAACATAAGTATCAAATTTTTGATACCACATTCTAGGTGATTGTTTCAGTCCGTACAAATATTTCTTTAACTTACATACAAAATCCTCCTTTCCTTCAACAATGAATCCTTCAGGTTGTCTCATATAGATTTCTTCCTCCAAATCTCCATGAAGGAATGCAGTTTTTACATCCATTTGCTCTATTTCAAGATCAAATGCAACAACCATAGATAAAAGAAATCTTATTGAGGTTAGCTTTGCAACAGGAGAAAATACTTCACCATAATCAATTCCCTCTACCTGAGAATAGCCTTTAGCAACCAGGCGAGCTTTATATTTCTCCACTTTACCTTCAACATTCTGCTTCTTCTTGAAGATCCATTTGCAACCTATTGCTTTTCTTCCACCAGGTAATTTTACTAGATCCCATGTCTTGTTCTTTTTCAGGGCCATCATTTCCTCATTCATGGCTTCTTCCCAAAGGTTTACCTCTTCAGAATTAACAACTTCTCTAACTGTTCTAGGATCTTCATCAGTAATAGATAAAACAAAGGAAGAAGGAAAAGCATATGGACTATACCTTTCAGGTTGCCTTCTTTCTCATGTTGATCTCCTTACCACAGGTGTATGAACCTCTGGTTCATCCTCTTCTGATGAGTAGGATTCTTCTTCCATGAGATCAAATTGCACCTTTTCAGGTTCTTCTTCTGTTACTTCCTTCCTGTGATCACTTTTCATTTCTCTAAACACCACATCTCTACTGTAAACTGTACTTTTAGTTTCTGGATTCCAAAGTTTATATCCTTTAACACCATATTTATAACCAATAAAGATACATTTAACAACCTTATTATCAAGCTTACTTCTTTTCTCCTTTGGAATATGCATGTATGCATCACAACCAAAAACTCTAAGATGTGAAAGAGAGGGTTTCTTACCAAACCATGCTTCAAATGGAGTTTGATCCAGCAATGTTGATGTAGGAGATCAATTTCACAAGTAACATGCCGCATTCACTACCTCTACCTAGAATTCTTGTGCTAGACCAACACCACTGAGCATACTTCTAGCCTTTTCCATCAGTGATCTATTCAATCTCTCAGCAACTCCATTTTGTTGAGGTGTATATGGAGTAGTCTTCTGTCTTGCAATACCACATTGCTTACAAAAATCCTCAAATTTATTTGAACAATACTCTCCTCCATTATCAGACCTCAACACCTTAATATTTTTCCCAGTTTGATTTTCAACAAGTGCTTTAAATTCTCTAAACTTATCAAACACTTCAGCTTTACTTTTAAGAAAATAAATCCATGCATATCTTGAAAAGTCATCAATGAAAGAAGCATAGTACCATGATTGTCCAAGGGATGGAATAGGAACAGGACCAAAGATATCACTGTGAATCAGATCTAATACCCCTTTTGATCTTGCAGCACCAGATGGGAAACTCACACGATTCTGCTTGCCATAAATACAATGTTCACAGAAATAAAAAACCATTGAGCAATTAGGGATACCTTGAACCATACCTTTCGTGTACAGGGTACGCAATCCCTTTTCTCCAATATGTCCCATTCTTTGATGCCAGAGCATTGAACTTTTATCTGATTCAGCCTCAGGAATAGTTGAGCTATTGCACTCATTTGTCATAGTGCTTCCCAATAGCTTATACAAGGTTCCAATCCGAACTCCTCTTGCTAACACCATAGATCCATGAACCATTTTGCATGAATCCTTACTAAAACTGATGTTCACTACTGCATCAACCATTTTGCTTACATAAATTAAATTTCTAGCAAGGCCAAGAATATGCATCACACCTGGGAGGGTTTTAACCCTACCATCCTACAATAATATTTTCACTCTTCCATGACCAATGATTCTAAGTGGTGAATCATCTCCCAAAAGTACCTCCCCTCCATCATATCTTTCATATTCACTGAACCACCCCCTATGAGGAGTCATATGAAAAGAGGCACCAATATCGATCAACCAATATTTACTATCTGAACGTGTGGAGCAAGATGCCAAATATACATCCCCTCCTTCATCAGTGGATTTATTTATCTCTGTGGAAGTGGATTCATCAGATCTCTTTCCAGAATCAACATTCTTTGATCTACAATCCTTCTTCATGTGTCCAAGCTTACCACATTTCCAACATTTTCTCTCAAACCTTCCTCGAGACTTGGATCTACCTCTAGACTTAGATCTATCACCAGATCTCATTTTATATTTTTCCTTGGCACGCCCTCTCACTGTTAGGGCATCCTTTGATGTGCCCTCCATGGCTTTTCTCCTCATATCCTCTGATAATAGAGATGCCACAACATCTTCAAACTTCAATGTGGATGAAGTTGTACTACCAATTGCTACAACCAGGTTATCCCACGAATCTGGTAAAGAGCATAGCAAAGTAATACATTTATCTTCCTCACTCAACTTAATTTCAATAGATGTAAGTTGACTTACCACCGTATTGAATGCATTAAGATGATCTGCTACTGAATCCCCTTCATTCATCCTCAGATTATACAATTTCTTTCGAAGGAATAATTTGTTCACCAGGGACTTAGATTGATACAGAGCCCCTAACTTCTCCCAGAGATCCTTTGCAGTAGCTTCTCCAGAAATATTGATTAAGACTGAATCTGCAAGGCACAGTCGAATTAGACTCCTCGCTTTTCGATTCAACTTTTCCCAATCTTCATCGGATGTACTAGCAGGTTTCTGTTCAGAAATAACAGACCACTGATCTCTGTCCACGAGCAGATCCTCCATATTTAACTTCCATAGCTCAAAACTTTTTCCATCAAATTTCTCAATCTCTATCCTTGAATGATTTGACATCATTTTACTTCAAGCTCCTTCTGCGTAAAACTCCCACTCCGGAATAGGTTTTCTATAACTCCTAGAAACCCTAGATCCTCTTCAAATGAACTGAAACCCTAGCAATAAAGGCGTCCCTCTATGGCTAACAATCTGGCTCTGATACCATATGAAGAGTTATACCCAAACTTATTCCAGAATAATAATGCAGAAATAAATAACTCAGAAGAAAATAACAACTCACAAAATACATGCACATAGAACACAAGAGATTTATCCTGGTTCACCCAATATGGGCTACGTCCAACAAACAAGAGCCACACCTCCTTTTCTATTATTATTCACCTTGCCCGTAATGGGACATTACAATCAATATAAAGGAAACTCTTACAACCCTAAACCACAATGTGGTATTAGAATACCGTGGGCACAATACCATGGGCTAAAACCACCCATACCCACCAATCATGGGAATCCCACCAACGCCTCCAAAAATAGCTCCGAGAATATCTCCAAAAAAAGGGGCCCGCCAAAGCAAGGGCCTATCGTACAGTACTTCCTCTGCAAAGGATGAGACACATCCAACAAGAGGCTCTCCCTAAGGCCTCAATATTTTTTTGGTTAGTAGTTCAAAGTAAGATTCTTACAATAGAGGTCTACAAAGAAGAGGATATCATGGGTCTTTCATATGTGTCTTGTGTGAGAAGGATTTAGAAATATCAAACCATTTACTTCTTCACTGTCCCTCACATCATTGGGATTAATTTAAAAAAATATGAAAATGTATTGGATAGCTCCATAAAAAAAGTTAATAAAATATTGGATTAATTATTTCAAAGCTAAAGCATTGTGTATTATGTGGAGGATTAGCCCTATCATTAGTTGGAATTTATGGCTTGAAAGGAATAATATAATATTTTAAAATAAATCTCAAAATCAAGCCCAATTTTAGAACCTTATTATCGTCTCTTGTAGAATGTTTACAAATATGGTGCTCATTGTGGGAGGTCTCAAGTGTCAAAAATGAGGTGTAGCAACTTGGTTACAGGATTTGAACATACATGGAAGAGTCATTTACGATAATGGCATTAAAACAAAGGATCTACTTTGGTCTAGACTAAAATAAAAATGTCTAAAAATTAAGTTTATTGAAATTAATTTTGATGGTGCTTCTAAAGAAAATTAAGAAAAGTTGATGATGCTGGTGTTTTTTTGCAAAATTCTTCACACATAATCATATGGAACTTTAACTAACAACTATGCAAAGCTATAGCACTTCTTATCAGGATTAAAATTGCAATAGAAAAATGATGAAAATATATGTCAATTAAGGGGAACTCACAAGTTATCATTAAATCTATCAACAAAAATGGATGTGGGGATACTCCTAAGGGTTAGGTGGATTCGTAAGTGCAGGTGTGGTTGGGCACTTACCAAGAAGAGACCTAGGTTCAAACCTTTGGGAGAAGTCAACCCTTGCAAAGATAGTAGTCTGCTCCGAATCCTATGAGTGCGTTCCAGATTGACGATGATGGTATGAATCTTGAGCAATCGGTAATCCCCATCTCACGTTGGGTTACCCAGAAACGAGATGGATAAGTTTGTTGGGGGTAATCCCTGTGGTTTGAACCCTACGTTGACCAATTACTAAAAATAGTGGTTGTAACCAACTATTCTATGTAATTAAAAAAAATGGATGTGAAGATTAGAAAAAAAAGCAATAATATTACTAATGTTCATCTATTATTGGAAGCAACCTCTTGAAAATGTCAACATAGTGTTAAAGAAGGAAACTAGATAGCGAATAATTTAGCCAATCATGGTGTTGATCTTCGTTTTGGTGAAATTCAAATTTTAAAAATTAAAATGATAGGAAATTAGATAGCGAATAATTTAACCAATCATGGTGCTAATCTTCATCCCCGTGAAATTCAAATTGTAAAAATTAAAATGATACCAAGGAGTTGATTGTGGAAACATAGCAATTTGAGAAAGTTGAAGAATACATTTAATTAAGAAAAATTTATTATTATTTATAAGGGTAAGTGCATAGCCGAGTTGTTGTGAGGCGAACATTTGAGGAACATGATTCATACGGTGTGATCCACTAGACTCCAGTTCAAATCACACTAGTTTACCATAAACCCTTTTGTCTCCGAAGGTTAGGTGGATTGGTAAGTGCTTGTTTGGCCAGGCACTTACCAAGAAGACACCCAAGTTCAAACCTCGAGGGCAGCCTGTTTGCAAAGGTAGTAGTATGATCTGAATCCTCTAAGTGTGTGTCAGGCCAATGATGATGATACAAGTCTCGAGCGATCGATGGTCCCCTTCACGTCAGTTCAACAATAACGAGGCGTAATAGGTTTGGTAGAAGCAACTCCTGTGATTTGAACTTTGCACTTGTCAGGAGCAACTCCTGTGGTTTGAACTCTACGCTTTTCAATTACTAAAAATAGTGTGGTTGTGACCAACTCTTCTATGAAACCCAAATAAAAAATAAAAAAATATATTGAATATGGTTTAACTGACCTTCTAGTAAATGTAATATTTTGATATTTTGATGAAAATAACCCTCTATAAAAACCACATATAACTTATTAAAAAATTATAACTATACAATTTCTTCAAGATACAATAATTTCATCTTATCAGTCCAAGGTTCGAGCTATGTGTTAATCCTCTATTGATAAGTTTAGTTCTCAACTTTACAAAGGAATGACCATGGCTCGGATAAAAATGCTCAACAATATTTCTCAACTTTCCAAAAGATCATGATAAAAATGCTCAACATTAAACATTGGTTGTAAAATTTCTCACACTAACCAAATTTAAAATAAATAAAAAATTGTCCTTCCATACTTAAAATATATTCTTATAAAATACAATTTTATAATAACTTTATAGTATACTGAGCTCAAACTAAGCATACATGATAATTCCTAAAATACAATTTTATAATAACTTCATAGTAAACTGATCACAAACTAAGCATGCATGATTATTCCTAAAATTGAGTTACACAGCATACCAAACGAAATATATGAGGACTGAATTTTAAAGAAGTCCAGGGTGCAAAGAGCTTCACTAGTGGAGACAGTAATAAGAGCTTCAGCTACTGGACATAATGGAAGAGATTTTAGAACATCATACAATCAATAAATCCAGAACACCACCAAGCCATTGATGCGAGTATAATGGAACCAAGCTTAGACATTTGAACCTCAAGTTACTGGTTATCATGGCCTGCATTATTTTAAAGCTGTGTCTAAAATCATGTGCCCATGCGTATGGCTGATTTCAACTAATATAAACATTGTGTTTTTAATTTTCTCGTGTGTGTTTAACATCTTTAAAAATATAACATTAAACTATACAGAAACACATAAGATATAACATTAAATTATATAGAAAAACTTAAGATTCAGTTAATTTGAGGCCAATAAGTAACCCATAGTGCATGGTAGATGTCATCTATCCGGGTTTGATTCCTCGGTTGCTCTGTAAATTTAATCCTACTGTAATTCAACCATGTTCATTCTTTCTCAACTTGTTTTTTTAAGGACAAAAACAAATACAATCAACTAATAACTTTATAACTCTAGGTTGGTACTGTGTGTATGTTGGTTTGGTTATGTTATATGTAATAACAGAGCAAATAATAACCTTGTGGAAAACACAGCATGGTGTTCATATAATAGATTTTTAATAGTAAAAAGGGTAAATCCTGACCTTGGACATACTTTTTAATGATTAAAATTTTATTTTAGTTCTATTTTTATTTTTATTTTTTTAATCTTTCAAAATTATTATTTTAAGTCTTATGTTTATTAAATATAACCACATATAACCATAATCATGTATTTCAATACAATAAAAATTGTAATAAGATTGAAGGGAGCTAGGTCTTTATATGCAGGTTAGTACGAATTCTTTTGCTTTGGAATTGTAATAGGGATTGTCATGTATATGTTTTTGGGTCAATTTTAGGAGCCCATCTCTAATATATTGATTATTATTAAAAGAAAATCTATTGTCTTATATTTTTTACAACAATCTTAGGGCTTGACTTCATGACAACTACGTAGGAGGATTGCCCTATCCATATATATCTCAGCACTATGATCATTGCCCTAAAACTAAAGGCCATCTAGGACATACCCCCTTGACGAGCCTAGGTCATAAGTGTTTACCTTTCAAAGGTTAGTGTCTAAGCTAGAAGGCTAACCACTAACACGAAACTAGTAGCTCATCTTCAATATAGGCAATTTCTTAATTAATAAGAAAGACAATATCATCCTATCTCTCCAACAAGGAGTAATGTCCTACTATTTGGAGTAACTACCAATATAAGTATTATTTTTTTGAGTTACAAATTGTCTTAGAGGATAATGAGAGTGCAACTAAGAAACTATTAGTGGAGTGAGAACCTATGTTGGGTAGTTCTCTATAGATGTCATTAGCACACTTAAATTTATCATCAATCAAGGTAAGAGTCGTCTTCAAATCCCTAAGCATCCAACCAAAGTTCAAACAATCATGTATTTGAAAAAGATTAAGGCATTGAAGAATAAGATGCGAGAGTACATTTCCCTCCCTCTTTACTCCATAGATGGAAAATCTATTCACCTTCAAAGAGACCCACTAAACCTAACTTGATGGCACCCAATAAGATCTTTGGTCACAGTTGAGGCAAATATTATTAACCCACTTATCCCAAGCTTCTATCCCAACTCTATTTTTACACCTACCCTTGTGTCCTTAAAGCTAGTTCATGGATCTACAAATCCATGTCCATCTCTCCTCAACTCAATATAAAGAGTTGTATTTTTTATATTATAAATAAAAGGAGAGAGAAGGAATACAATAACAAGTCCAAAATACCAAGAAGGAACGTAAAGGCTTTGTATTCACCATATAGCATTCATGTCTTGAGAGCCCTATATTTTGCAAATTCTCTAATCCTCTAACCTGCATATATTCAGCTTTCAATGCAAAATATTAGTTCAAATAGTGGAAGACCTTTAGCTTTTCCCAAGATCTTTAGCCTTTCCAAAGAATCATTTTGTTCCTTCATCTACTTCTCTTTCCAATGGTTTTTTCAAATTAGCTTCATGCATCCCCACCTATTTTGCACCAATTGTCAATACAAGAAATACCAATGTTCTGAATGCTAACACCTTAAACAAAATATGCACCCTTCAATAGGCCAAGAAGTGCCTCACTTATGTAGAGCACTTAACTTCCTCTTGCAGCCCTTTCTTTGATGATCCTTCTAATTGAAAGCTCAATATTTGTTTCAATGCCCAAGTTTCTATAACTATCACAAGCTCCAATTATACTATCCCTAGAAGGTCAAAGTGTCTCAACTCCCCCACTTGGCCACAATTGTGCATCCCTTTAAGTCTTTTCTTGGCTTCTCAATAACTTTTGCAAACACTAGTAAGTCAAATACACAATACAAACTTGCAATCAGTTCGACCAAGCCTAAAACCCTCACTCCTATATCTTGAGGATTCTTTGTAATATCCTTGATGAAATTGTTGAAGAGAGAAAGCAATGCAAAGCAACCTTGTTTAACCAAGATTTGATCATAGACTAGCCCTTCATACCTAACTATTGAACCATTGTAAAGGGACTGCATGAAGCAAAGGGTCCTTTCCCTCACTCCAACCATTTTGAGTTTTCTCATTAATGCATCATGCGACACCATACATTAGCTTTCTTAAAATCATATATATGTTTATTGAGCTTAACTCTCCTAGTAACAATCTCATGTGCAATATTACTATCTACCCAATGTACTCATCTTTCTTGAACCTTGCCTTGCTTTATGTGAAGAAGTTTTTTTCTTCTAATCCTCACTCAATTTACCTAATCACTACCCTCCTCAAGATTTTTGAGGAGCACATTGATGATAGATATCCCCTTATAGTTTTCATATAAGTCTCATTTCTCAAAATTTGAAACGAAAGTTAATATGTTCAACTCACTCAACACACCTTATGTGCCTAAATGCTACTGATCACCTTTAATAAAGCAAAAATCAAAACTCTTCTTTAGACCCTGCCCTCCTTTATAGCTTTACACAAACCAAGCACAGACTTGAACCACTCCGAGCAAAAGTCATATGATCTGAGGCATTATAATACTCTAATGCCTTAACAACCACCTTCATGTTCTTCCATTATATAAATTGGTTGATGTTGTCTATATTCGACCATTCCTCCACAAGCAAAGCATCCCAACACCCGCCCTTCTAAATGAGCTTGTGGGTTGTCCAAAAGTTTAGCGTAGTGCTCCTTCCAACTCCTCGACACCTCTGTTGGGTTCTTGATAAGATTACTACCCCCATCTCTTATAGGTTGTATTACATTGGCTATTCTTCCTTTTTGGGCAAAGTTCTTCAGCACATCCCATATTCCATCTGCCTATTTTTCACCCCCAACACCTTGCCCTTCTCAAGACACCTTGGAAAAGCCATCCAACTCTCATATGCACATTTCTTTTTAACTGCTGCTAAAACATTCTCCCACTCCCTGAACACTTTTGATTGCTCTGAAGAACCTGTTTTGTGTTGTAACACAACCTTAGACCACTCCCTCTTTCACTAATGAAAGAAACAACAATAAGGTTGAACCTATAACAAGATCTTGAATGTTTAATGTAGATAAAAAAAAACAATAACAAAGGTTCAACAATGGAGGATTAGCAATACTCAATAACATGCAAAGACAATATCACAATAATGAGAAAAAAGTCCAATATGCTCCAATAACCTGTATACAATCTCACATATGCGTAGAAGAAGAAACCCTTGCATATATAGGCAAGGGTGAGGATCATAAACAATGAGTGCACAATTAGTTAACAAGGAAAGTAACTAATTGTGGACATGAGATCCAAAAAAACTAATCACTCAAATCAAGGAAAGAGTATCTAAACAATATCCTATGAGTGGATTATTCTTATTTAATAAATAAAAATAATATAATTATTAGCTAAGTCTACCTAGTAAACTAAAGACTAAGATGTAATTAATAATATTACACAACACCTACCTCCAACACAAATCTTAGCAAAATTCTCAATCAACTATTTAATCTCATTGTCTTCCCACCTGGCTCCAATTGGCCTTCTAAATCTTGTAGTGCAGCCCAGCCCATCTGCTGAAGAGTCTCATGCCTTTTCTCATTCACCTTACTCCTAACCCACTTATTTTCCAACAAACGACTATCACTGCCTACTCCCTCAAAATTAAGGCCCTCTATACCTAGTCTGCAGTAGCCAGTGGTCACATCAATCTATAACCAGCCGTTGATGTAGGATGCTAGTCTGCAGTAGCCAGTGGTCACATCAATCTATAACCAGCCGTTGATGTAGGCTGCTAGTCTGCAGTAGCCAGTGGTCACATCAATCTATAACCAGCCGTTGATGTAGGGTGCTTTTCTTCAGTTCTGTGCACTTAATAATGTAAACCATGATTTAAAGGGATGTGAAACAACCTCAACAAATTGAATGACTGCTGTTTTTCTTACTCCAACCCACTGAAAATTTACAAAGCGAATGCCAGGGCACTGATGTATTTAAATTAAACCTGCAGTCACAGACATTGGGAATGTCAAAAACATTAGTCATTGGCAATTTTCTGTCAATTGTACTTTGCACGCACTACGAATGACATAGAACAAAGTGTTCATCACTGCTTAAATCAAATCTTTCAAGAATGCTGTAAAAGAGTGGATTATATGCCTACTGTTATGATGCATTACCAACAAATCAATGAAAATTTAAAATGAGTCAAACTAGAGGCTTTTAAAATACTAATTTGTTAACAAGCAGCAATCCATTTAAACATTGCAGTAATATGGTTTGAAAACTACCATAAGGACCCATCTAAAATGAATATGTCATTGCATCCTTGAGCAGGCTAAGATAACAAATGTAAATATAAGGAAATAAAAAATGTTTATTGTGCTCATACAATCATCAACCATGTAAGATAGTTTTGAACACTAGAGGTGGGATAAGCAAAATCAACAGCTAAGAGAAATTCAGCTAGTGAAGACAGACAGTGGTAAATAATTTAACTGATCATTTATCAACTAAAATAAAAGGTCCTATATAACAAAATACCAGATCAAATAAATGAATTGGATACTGAACTCATTTTTCGCAACACTGTAAAACTTGGGAATAGATTTGTGATTAAAAATAAATCAATGGAAATCTTTATCTTAAAATGAGTCAAAGTAGAGGTTTTTAATATAGTAATTTGTTAAGAAGACGCAATCCACTTAAACATTGCAGTAATATAGTCCGAAAACTACCATAACAACCCATCTAAAACGAAGAAGCCATTGCTTCCTTGAGCAGGCTAAGATTAACAACTATGAAGATAAGGAAATTAAAAGGTTTGTTGTACTCGTACAATCATCAATCATGTCAGATAGCTTTCAACACTAGAGGCGGGATAAACAAAATCAACAGCTAAGAGAAATTACGCTAGTAAGGACAGACAATGGTAAACAATTAAACTAATCATTTATGAATAACAATAAATAAAATGAAAAATGGTCCTATAAAACAAAATACCAGATCAAATCAATGAACTGGATACTGAACTCATATTTTTTGCAATACTATAAAACTTATTAATAGATTTGTTATAGGTGTTGTTAAACTTTGAAGTACATACATGAATTTGAGTTTTCTCAAAGCTGTACTGAAATTTAGCAAGCCAGAAGCATATTTTATAACGAGCAATGGAGTACATCACTCTGCACCTATTGCTAGTGGTGCAGACATTGCTTCTACAAAGTACAAGAATAGAGCCCAAAGAACACAAATATGGATAATTATTTTGACACTGTTAACTTGTGCCAACTTCCCCTGTTTGCTATTGTACTGCTTACAGGACAGACTAAGGTAAGACCCAGAAAAATAACCATGACATCACTACAATAAAGATGTGTTAACGTGTAATTAACAGACAAGGCTGCTACATAGCTGGAAGGGCAACTCATTTACTATTATCATTTTTCATCTTCATCATTCAGGTCCTTCGAAAAAATCATACATACCAGCTAAAACCTCAAATGTAGCCATCTAGATTTCTGTCCCAATCCTTAAAATATTCAACTTTGGCCCATAATATGTCAGTCTCGTTCTGTAGCCAGTTATAAGGAGCGCATAGACAGGATAACCCTTTCATATTGCTACATAGATAGTGAAGATAATATCTGTTTATTCTAAGCTGCAAGCTTACTGCAATAGTAAGGGCTTTGGATTCTCTTTGGGAGGTCCAAGGTTCAAACCCCTCATTCTAGACCCTGTGTAAACTCATTGAAAGTATAAGCGGACTAGGACCCCTCATAAAAACCTATGTAAACTCATTGAAAGTATGAGAGGACTAGGAGCCCTCATAAAAACCTGTGTAAACTCATTGAAAAAAATATCTGTTTATTCTACAAATAGGGTTATAAAAAAACAAAAAAGTGATTAGAGGTCCACATAAGAGGTGCGATTGTTAATTCACCCAAGGACTTCAATTAGCTAATGAACAAGAACTATAATCAAGTGCATTCCATACTTAAATAGGTTGCCAACAACATATTCCCATGCATTCAAATAATCTTTATTCACAAATACAAAATAATCGAACTTCGGAGGACATCTCCTAATTTCATTACAGGCTGTGCTTGAGCAAAAACTTTGGTAATTTCTACAAATTTCCAAAAGCCTCGATTCCTGGTTTGGCAACTAACTTGATTATAGTTGAATCCACTTCCCTTATAGGCTTCTCTGTTGAATATACGGAACACAAAGATTTACAGACAGGGTTATGTATATTTCATCTTCTCAGAGAACCAAGAACATTGTTGCCTTCTTAATTATTCAGCAAAAATATATCTGGCATGACTCTTGTGCCACACAAAAAAATAACGATTTCATTTTACTTCCTCACAGCTTTGAACTATTCTGATATTTGAACATAGACCATCTGTGTATATCCATTAAACACACTGATGTTCAGACTGCTCAGTCCAAGTTTTCTAAACAAAACTTCTTGGTCATCTGTCAAGATTGGCAAAGAGGCACGTGCAGGGTCGTATCTTGTTTGATGAGTAAGAGATGGACCAGCTACAGGTGGAAGCTCCCAGTAAAGATCCAGAACGGACTCAACAAATTTGCTATTCTCAAAGTGTTCTTCATATGAAATCATCTCAAAGCTATGGTTGAAGTTGTCTCTCATTTGTCCTCTTACACCCCACCAGACATCCCCTGGTGCACAAAGCTCTTTTGTGTCCAAGGCCTTCTCCCAAAATTGCTTCCTTTTGGCTCTCATCCTGGCTTCATCACTGTCTTCACTGCAGCTATGTCCACCACCTGAACAAAATTATGGAAGAAAAAGACATCAGACAGTTTGGAGTTGGTTATAAGATACAATGCCACCATATTATTAAAGGATAAGTACTTCAAATTTCTTCTTCTTCTTCTTCTCCTTATTTTTTTTCTATTTTCATTGTATAGCATTTAGTTATTTAAATTTAACTGAATTATAGAAGGATTGCGTCCCCTGAAGACTATAATTGTTTCAGGAAAATTAACACATTTTTGCAGATTTGGCAATTTCCTTTCTGTAAAATTTGTGTAGATAACTCCTAGACTTCTTCCTAATTCACAATCCCTTACAAAAGGAAGTCTCTGTGAGAAATCTATACCAGTAATCTGAAATGTGGCATAATGTATCGATGGGCATAATTTTACAAACATTGTAAACCACATGTGTATTATGGAACTATAACAGAAATATTAGCTACAAACATTTGCAAAATACTAGCATTAAAAACCACATATGTATTATGGAACTACATAACTGAAATATTAGCTACAAGCATTTTCCATTAACTATCGATGTCAATGAACAGAAAACAGGATTATCATCTCAGAGGAAAGAAGAATCTTGCCTTTTATGTGAACTTGATCACATATCTGACGGAGGGAGTAATGATCTCCAGTGCCAGTATCATAGTTATCCTCAAACACCAGGTGCCTAAATCCTGCCTTGAGAGCTTCCTTCAACCTAGAGTTGCATAAAATAGCACATAGTCAATTAAAAAGAGTGGAGGTCATTTTGATTCCACAAGCCAAAGTCAGCACGCGCAGAAATATAGAATGGTTTGCAGTCTATTTTTTTGGCACAAGGTATACCTTGCAAAAAGACACAGAAAATCTGCTTACAAGCGGTTGTTGTATTGTGATTTGCATAGGATGAAGCTAAGATCTTACCTTCTAAGTTCATTCTGATGATCATCGAAGAAAACAACCACCTTGTTCTGGTCTAAAATTCCATACTCCTTCATTACAGATTTCCATTCCATGCTACCAAAATCAATAAACTGCTTGCCTGAATAATATCTGCAATTGGGATCTACGTATGCGGGTCCTTTCTTTAAATATTTTTCAGGATGGCGAGGAGTAATTGATATTATAGGTTTGTCAGGCATGGCTTGCCTTAACACCCATGTAGAATGACCTTTGAAAGCACCGCTTTCTATCATCAAATCTGGCTTTAACCACCTGGTAATGAACCAGAGTCCAAAGCTGTGATCAAAACCCATACCAAACATATTATTTTTTATAGGTCTGGTATGGTAGATAGGTACAAATTCTTTCAGGGCATGTAGAAGGTCGTCTCTTGTCCAATTGGGAGTGGATCCGCTTCTTGACCTGCCTTTAGCCAATAAGGAAGAATTGGCCATAATATTTAAAATCAGTAAACTAACACAGAACAACCCAGAACAAATTGTAAAACAAATTGTAAAAAATTTGAAACTAGAAATACATATTTAATATTTACATATAATACAGTGATACAACAAATGCATCAAATGTGATGCCTTCCAGCAATTATTATTATTGAGGATCTCAATTCGTTGCGAATTTACATATTAGAATCCACATCCACAATTAAAACCAAGGCTAATATTCTCATATTTTAGGCAGTAAACCAAAAGTCTGGCTGGATGTTATTAAGGGCTACAATGCACTAAAAATTCGCTATAAATTGCAAAACTGAGTGAGAGCATTCCAGGTAGGGCACATACACCAAGGGACTCCCAGAGAGCCAAAATCTGAAAGAAGATCCCTGTATCCAAGGACCACCTTTTGTGCAGCAGAGCCTGCGGGAGCCTTGCGGAGATTTTGTGACCATTGTATGAAAAGAAACCCAATAATCAAAACTAGAGAGCACATAAGGCATACAGTCATGATGGTCAGCTTGCTTGTCTGTCCACCTCTATTAAGGCCTTTGGCATTCTTATGGTTCCCCAACAACCCCATTTTCATTGCTGCAGAGATATATGGAATCCACCAAACAAATATCCTAGCACAGATCTGCCAATCCGTCAGTTTATTCTGTTGAGGGCTGCCCACTCCACCAGTTTCAAGTTCTTCCCACCACCATAATCCACTTTCAGTCTGCCCTCACCACCATAATCCACTTTCAAGGTCCACCCCTAATCACACTGTACTTGATTGACCAGAAACTCATGGCAAGAGATTTAGACGGCTACCCAAATGAAAATGCATACGATCCGCAAGATTCTCAAATTTTTGGAGGCACCCACACCAAATGTTCAGGGCTACCCACTGCCCATAATGGTAATCCAAAAATCATAAAAGAAGACCCAATAATCCCTTCGCAAACAAATGAAATTTGAAGAAACACCCACAATTGTAACGAGGAAATTCAGTACCTTATCACCACCACAAGCTAAACTTTGAGGACAAACCAACCACACCTAGGACCTTTTGATTACCAACACTGAATTTTCGGAACTATCCAAGCCAAAAACCCACCAATTTCGGACTTCGTGAGTGCTGTCAACATCTATTTCTTCCCA
The DNA here is from genome assembly GCA_028583015.1 of Wollemia nobilis. Lineage (NCBI taxonomy): Eukaryota > Viridiplantae > Streptophyta > Pinopsida > Araucariales > Araucariaceae > Wollemia > Wollemia nobilis. Next base: position 2,451,712 of record JAQPPZ010002714.1, on the reverse strand, counting down.
TTTTCTGACTGCAAAAGAGATCCGTCCTACAATCCTCATGCATCATCGATTTTCTTTTTCCTTTGCCTAAAGGCAGTGCAGATAGGTCATATGTGAACATGAATGTGGCCCCCTGAGCAACAGAACGCTCGTGGGTGAGTGGGACAGCTAATACTTACCTGGATTCTTGCTGTCACATGGTCTGTCTCCATTTTCCCGCAGCTCTCTCCTCCAAAGAGCTGTTTCAACTATTGGAGTCTTTCACACCAAAATTATTTTTATAATACTATTATAGAATATTGGAATCTAAGATGTCAGGTTTTACCAAGGCCCCATTAATGCGCAATCCCCCATGCCATATTTTTAACTTACTTGCATGGAGGTACAACCCAAAATCTCTAAAGAATATATTGCGAACAGGGGTGGACTTTCTGCAACCAGAGTTAAAGTGGTCTTCAGATTCACCTGGGAGGGGAAAAGGGTATACGGTAAAAAGGCCGGGTAATCATATTAGACTTTTTAGTATTTATATGTTGAGATTTCCAATAAAGCTGTTGAGAAAGAATAAATGCATGATTGTGTGAGATTACCAATAAAGCTCTTTCATAAATATATGATATTTGTAAGTGTAAGTATGGTTGGATAATTATCAAGAAAATTTGGGTTCAGACTAACCCTGTGCAAAGGTAGTTGTCTTTTCCGAACCCTGTATAGCACGCTAGACCGACGGTAAGAACCTCAAGTGACCTGTGATCCCCATCTCAGGCTGAGTTAACAAGAACAAAACGAATTCCTGAGATAGACTGATGGTAGAAACTCCAAGTTACCTGTGGTCCTCATCTCACGGTGGGTCAACAAAACAAAACGAAATCCTCTGAATGCACGATCGTAATACCCAAAGTGACCGGAGGTCCCTCATCTCACACAACAAAATCATCTGAATGCACGATCTTCCCCAAGTGACCGGAGGTCCCTCATCTCACACAACAAAATCCTCTGAATGCGCGAAATGCCCCAAGTGACTGGAGGTTCCTCATGTCACACTGAAAAACTTAGTGAAAACAGTCCATATAATTTAAATCCTATACTAATTAAATTCTAAATTAGTGTATAGTAAAAATGAATAAATAAATGCATGATGGCGCAACGGTGCACTTTTAAGATATTAACGGTAGTGGTGTATTTTGTCTTTTTGTTTTCTTTTCCTAGAAGGGAACCTGTATTCCTTTCTTGGTAGGTACATTTTTCTTTCATATTCTCCTTGGTCTCTCTCCTAGTGTTTTTTTTAGTCATTAATTGATTTTTTTAACTTAAAATTATAGGTTTTTTTTAAGAAATGGGGTTTAATTTTATTTTTATACTAATATTTTATGGTTTGATTTATTTGTAATATAGAAGATAAAAATCAATCAAATTTAACTTGAATGTTATGAAAGTTTTTTATGATTAGAAGTTTAGTAAGGAAATTTGATTTTTAAATTGGTTATATAGGATTGAAATGGATATTATTAAAATTTATTTAAATTATATGGGTTATACTATTATTTAAAGTAAAAAATAATATTTAATATTAATTATTATGAGTTTTTTAATATTGATGATAATTTTCGGAGTAAGATGGTGAGCGATCCAGTCTTGAGCATCGGTTGTAGAGTTTTTGTACTAACCTCAATAAAAAAAAATGGTGAGCGGCTCGGTGGGGTGTGGTGCTGGTTTTGAGTCTCGACAAAACCTTAGTATAAAGGATGTTAATCATGGGTTACGAGAACAGTTGCAGGTGGGCAGCGAGGACAATAAACACAAGACCTTTGACCTTGGGATCCAGTCTTGGGTAAACGTTCTAAAGGGCAAGCAAAAGGTGAATAATTTTTGTTTTAACTTATAACCACTTGCAAAAAGACTCTCAGACTCTTTGGCGGATATGGTACACAAGGGGAGCTTGTGTTGGTTGGAAATTTTTTGGGTGTCCTACTCGAGTTAGACACTATTAGAAAGTGGGCGATGTCTAAATGGAAATTGCTAGGGGTCATGGAGATTGTGGTTATGCCTAAGAGCTTCTTTCTTGTGAAGTTGAACTGTGAGGAGGATCGAGATAGGATTATTCAAGGACCTTGGTTTTATGGTCATAGAGGGCTCTTCTTAAGAAAATGGGCACCATATTTTGATCCAAACACTTAAAATATTTTTGAAGCGTCTGTTTGGGTTAGGCTTTCGGGCCTTCCCCTCCATTTATGGCATGAAGAGATTCTTGTTGGCATTGCTCGAGAAATTGGGTATTTGATTGTGATAGATCCGATAACCCTAGCTCGGTCTAGGTTGATGTTTGCTAAAATGTGTGTGAATGCGAATATGGAAAGGGATTTCCTGAAGTCGATTGAGATTGAATTGAAGTATGACATATGGATACAACCTTTATAACATGAGAACGTTGCAATCAAATGCTCTCTATGTAAGAAGATCAGACACTCCAACTTCAATTATACCATGAAAAAGAAAGGAAACCAAGGGAAAAATATGTGACAACATAAACAAAATTCAAACCCTCATCTTTATGAGGAGGGACAAACAACGATAGGTATCAATTTGGCAGACAATGGATATGCTCCAAAAAAGTCTCAATCATAGGCTCTAGTGAAAGGAGGGGTTTCTATTGAAGAAGGTAAGTTTGAACAAGAAAATATTGAGGTAAGCCTCACAATATGTGAACCTTTTGTGAAGGATAATGCAATTGTTGGAACAAATTATTTTAGTTGTCTACAAAATTTAGAAAATGACACAACCCAAGTGGATTGTTTTGGTGAACATAAGGAGGTAAATCCCAAACCCCCCTTTGAGGAACTAGTTTGAATGGAAGGAAACAAAGCAGATCTAAGTATCACCCTCAACTTCTTGAGAAAGAAATGGAAATTATAGTAAAATCAAGAGGGGAGAGTAGTAATCCAAATAGGATTACAAGAAGCCAAAAGAAAGGGAAAGTAGATGTTGGAGCATATTCTTAGAGGGGAAGACCATTGAAGATAGAAGTCGAGGAGAAGGAAATGGCTATTGAGGTGGCAAATTGCACTCAACGATGTACCAACCCACCAAAATTAACCTAAGAGAGGAATACATTTTTTTCCAAGGTTTGCAAAGAAGTCCCAATAAGTTTTAGCATTATAAGAAAACCATATTTTGAGTTCAACGTTGTTACAAATGACACTCACATGGATAAGAGTGGTCAACATCCTATATTTTTTGGATTCACCTTTCTAAACATCACCGTTCAGTAAGGACATTAATAGTGGTTCCCCTACCTTTCCTATACCCTCATCTGTATAGGATAACTTGACCAAAACATAGGGATTATCCTTTAAGACCCATCCTTTCACTAACCCTACATAAGTCCATCTATGTAGGATTATTCTGATGTAATGCCTTAGTGCTTATTTACAACATCTGCATGGACTAATGAAGGTCATTATCACTCACTTGACAATGAGCATGGTCATCTAATCCTCATTTTTCAAGGTGTCGCCACTACTATTTTGTGAAAGATTCCCAAAAACCTTATCGCTTTAGGTACACCCAAGCCTCAACATCTGGTTGTTACATCACCGTAAATCCTAAATATATAATTGGTTATTGCATCACCGCAACTCCTTCCAAAATTGAGTTATCTTCTTGACTTAGGGCTGTTGCCAAACAAGGTTAACTTCTTTCCTACTTTTGTCACATGCCCGTGCATTTAATTTATCAACCCAGGGAGCTTCGTAAACTTGCGAAGGGTCTTGAATAAGATTGCTTACAATACCACTTGAGATGAGTCCGCTAGTTCTACTATTGGGGGGTGTTTCAAACGGTTGTCAATCATTCATGCACTCCTCAATAATTTACGTAAAAATAATTAAATCTACAGAAAGGAAATATTCACACATTCCTGGAAATGAACCTACTGCAAATACTAGAAATAACAATGCGATAAACAATCTTATAAAAGCGGTAAACTAATCTAGAAAAACACAAGAAAAATAGGGGAAGAAATACTGGCTTGGAGTGGGCCCAGGCTCCAACAGCTTCCTCCCAGCTGAACACGCACTTAGAAACTCTTAGAACTGTATTATAATTATCAAAGTATTACAATTACTATCAAAATATTCTATCTCTCTATATATCTATATATCTTCAGAGAGGTCTACGTGTGTTTATATAGCACACCCACAGAACTTCTGTTACAAAGAAGTTATAATAGTCGATTCATTCCAGACTAAACTAAGACAGTCTGGTAAATGTGATCGATGTCTGCTAAAATTGGCATTCGGTTCTAATGGTGGCATGTTCACTGATTGGTTTGTGCTTCACCTGGCATTGGTAGGACGTTCTCATACGTTGGTGCGATCCCCAATTTAGCTCTACATGACGTAGAGTTGGAACTGCACCAGTCGTTGTTGTCCACGTCATGCTTGTCTGGTCAACGGGCGAAGAATAGGGGCACCTTCCCTATGAGGAAGGTGCCTAAGTATGTCGGGTGCCTTCTCTATGCGAAAGGTGCCTTACTACCATTGGCGCCTTCCTGGAAGAGGAAGGCGCTTATCTTCTGTTGGTGCCTTCCTGTGAGAGGAAGGTGCTTGCCTTCTAGTGGCGCCTTCTGGTGCCTTCCTTATGAGAGGAAGGCGCTTGCCTTCTAGTGGCACCTTCCTTATGAGAGGAAGGTGCTTGCCTTCTAGTGGTGCCTTCCTTATGAGAGGAAGGTGCTTGCCTTCTAGTGGTGCCTTCTTGGTGCCTTCCTTATGAGAGGAAGGCGCTTCTTTTCCTTTGGCGCCTTCCTGGAAGAGGAAGGCATTGGCCTTCTATTGGCGCCTTCCTGGGAGAGGAAGGCACTTGTCTTTCCTTGGCGCCTTCCGGAAGAGGAAGGCGCCTACTCCTGGCGCCTTCCTGGAAGAGGAAGGCATACGAAAAGGCCTACCTTCTCTGCATTGATTCCGAAAGAAACAAAGTGCCAGGTCCATAAAAAGACCTCGACTGATCCAAATCTAACTAAATCAACTGCAATTCCACAAAAACACATTGAAAACACATGAATTAGATAACACGCATAATTTCATCAAATAATTATATAATCATTCATAAAAATATGCAATCCTTATTATACAACCGCATAATAATCAAGAAAATGTATACAAAATATGAGCATTTCTGATGCTCATCATCCCCCCATGCCTAACATATGCCACGCCCTCGTGGCATCAAAACTATAGGTAGCCCTATTGACCCCTCATCGTTGTCATTTCTTGGTGGATTCGACTGTACCTACGGCCCGTGTCTGCCTCTTCTACGTGCTGGCATCTGGAGGTGTGGCTCTTCTTTTTCTACGTGGAGCTGAGGGTGCGGTTGTCGGCTGTCCTTTCCTCATTCTAGCCACTATCGATGGTGATCTAGCCAACGTCATCTCTGCTGACTGGAATGCAGCTTCTACAGCTTGCCATAGGTCAGCGTCCGGAGGTCTGACCACTGCAAGAGGGATATCTAAATTATCCCTCTTGGAATGAACTACTTGGGCTTTGTACAATCAGGCTACTTCAGGAGTAAGCCCTGCGTTCTCCCTTGCAATGGCCGCGACCTCCAATTCGGGGCCATATACCCCCCATCATTCAAAATACCTTCTTATCATGGAGGGCCATCCCCGGGATGACCCATAAATATCCTAGAACTGGCTGTCCTCTATCGGATTGACGTAGATACCAGAGTCCCCCTGCATCCTCGAGGTTGCCTTCCTGGTCTCCTTAGCTGCTGTCATCTCTTTGAGCAATCATTCAAACTATTTTTGCCTCTCCATGAATGGCTGCATATCCCACTCATCTTCTTCTGGCTCGATGAAGGTCACCTTCACCTTCTTTCGAGCCATCTTGGGCCTTTTCCTCTGGCCTCTATAGAAAATGTGGTGGCTCGAATAGGGGTTTTCCCTTTCTCCCTGGTGGACATCTTCTCGCTCTGAGGGGCCTGCTCTGCGGTCCCTGGAGCATTCTCTTCACTCTGTGTTGCCATCCCTGGGGGTGCTTCTTCGTCCCCCTGTCTGTCCTGTGTCGACCCCTCAGGTTCTTCTCTTCCTTCCTCAGGTCCAGGGAGTTCCTCCTTATCCTCTGGTCCTGTCTACTGCTGGAGGCCCTCGTCCTACTCTGTATCACTCAGGACGATGATAGGGGATGTTGTGGGACTTCTTTCCCTTTCACTCCCAAAAATAGAGGAATTCTCCCCTGCCTTCGGGCTGCTCTATCGGGCGTCCGATCAAAATTCTCTCGAAGAGAATACTCATTCGATAGATGTGGGAGAATTCATCGGGACTTCTTTTGCCCAGTCAGTTTGGGTCGACGCATCCCTTCTTTCCATTCCCCTATCCTGGAGTAGCTGGTTCTCCTCCCGCAACTGTCGGACTAGCTGCTCGAGCTAGGTGATTCATCCTTCTCATTCTTTCAACTCCCCTCTATGCTTGTTCTGGTAGTCCTCCAAAATTTGTTGGGCCATCCAACAATTGGTTTGCCATTCCAGCGCTTCCTCCAAGGCCGCGTCGACCTGATCATTGCTCCCAAAAGTCCCTGCATCTTGTGGGCTCTAGTTTGTCAATTCTCAGAGGGTTTGGGCTGCAACGTCGACTTTCGGGTCACTCTGTTCTTCTTCTATCGAGAGGAGGAGTCATCGTAGGCGTTTCCTCCTGGGGACTGGTTCTGTCGATCGAAACTCGGCCTCACCGCTAATAAGCGGTGCTCCTTCCTCCTCACACTCGGGCACTAGGGAATGCCCTCTTTCCTCTATGCTTTCGGGCACTGGTGAATGCCCTCTTTCTTCTATGAAATAGGGCAATGCCAATTACTCGATACTCACCATTTCCTCTGTAGGGCTTCCCTCTTCTTGCCCTATTTTGGCAATAGCATCCTGTTGCCTTTCTTGGCCGCCATCTCCCTCTGCATCGGGGTTCTACCTCTACGCTTCTGCATGGCGGACCAGTGCGATATCAGCCCATGGTGGGCTAAGGCGGATGGTGCTCCCTTCTGGTACCTAGCCGCTTCATCCTTCAGAGCATTTTCTAGGTAGAAGGGCACGTTCAACTTCCTTCCATGCACCAGGTGATTGAGAAACTGCACATGGTTAGCGTGCAGATGGGTATATTTCTTGGTGCATGTAAATAATCGAGCAACCTACTCGAATATCTTTCATAGATTCATGGGAAGGCTATTTTTGGGTAGCCCTTCCTTGTCTATCTACATATTTTCCCCTAGCAGTAGCACTTCGGCGTACGGCTTCAGTAGTCCACCTTTGTATATGCATTCCCTTGTGAGGGGCAATCCAGTCGCCTACGAGATGTATTCAGGGGTGACTAGAATTTCTACCCCTCGCACCTGAGCTACGTCACCCCTCAAGGAGGTAGCGAATTCCTTGGCTACCTCCATATCCTAGCCCTGACTGACCAGGGTACAGTATTCGAGCCATCCCTCGGCCTCGAACTATGTCTTTACCGCCCCCCTGATTCCTTCCGTATCACTCGGTTCATTCTTCTTCACTGTGTGATTCTTCGACCTTCCTCCCATGGTGCCTTCCCTTACTACTACTCTCTTTTTTTCTGTCCTTCCTTCTTCAGGAAGGTGCCTTCTTATAGGGAAGGTGCCTAACCTTAGCATTTATTTCTAGGGTACACCTTTTGAGCCATATCATTGGCACGCGGTTCCGGCTATGGGGGGATATGATTTTTATGACGATGATATTTTTTTGGTACTACATAATTTATAAATAATTATATAAAAATTTGAGTTAGTATGCATGTACCTTATTCGATGTTTCATGCATCATGAAGAGCGTTGATTCACTGATTTGTGACATGGGGGAGGGGTATGGTCATCTGATGCCGCTCGTTCGTGTGGTGGTTTCATTTCGATCGAGGCATCCGGGAGACGTAAGTGTTGGTTGTACGTGGAAGGCACTCTTTGGTACCTTCCCAATGTGGAAGGCGCTGATGTGGCACCTTCTCGATGTGGAAGGCGCTTATATGGCGCCTTCCCGATGTTGTCGGTGCTCTCTGAATGGATGCGCCTTCCGATGGTGGAAGGCCTGATTGGATGCACTTTGGTGGAAGGTGCTAATGGTGGAAGGCACTTTTGATGATGGCGCCTTCCTGCTATGGAAGGTGCTTCGAAATGGGTGCACCTTCCGAATGTGGAAGGTGCCTCGTCTGTATGCACCTTCCGATGTGGAAGGCCTTATATGTGCCTTCCTGATGTGGAAGGTATGCGCCTTCCCGATGTGGAAGGCGCCTGTATGCGCCTTCCCGATGTGGAAGGTGCCTTTTTTTTTTGTATGGCGCCTTCTAGCCATGGAAGGCGCCTATATATATATATTTTGTGTGCCTTCTCTATAAGGAAGGCACCTTCTTCTGGCAGGGTGCCTTCTTTATAAGGAAGGTGCCTTCTTCGTGGGTGCACTTCTTTATAAGGAAGGCGCCTTCTTTTGGCAGGGTGCCTTCTTTATAAGGAAGGCACCTTCTTTAAGAAGGCCTTCTTGGTGCCTTCTTTATAAGGAAGGCACCTTCTTCGGGTGCCTTCTTTATAAGGAAGGCACCTTCTTCTGTGCCTTCTCGATGTGGAAGGCACCTTATTCTCGGCAATCATGTTGCGATTGACTGGGAAAGGGTGATCAAGCCTTCTCTGTCTTGCTTCACGCTGCCTCAGCTTCTACCTATGAGTGCCGGTGTCGGAATGCTGAGCCGAATCAGGCCTGGTTTCCCAGATACCTATTCCTCATGCTGTCAGGTCCTCCACCTACAAAAAGCAAATGAAAAGAAAGAAAAATAAAGGTAGTTAGATGCATTTCATGCCTGTTAGGCCCTGGGTTAGGATGCCTACAGCTTGCATGCGGGCGTCATCCCTGCAAAACACATCGTAAGAAAAAAACTAAATTAACTAATTTTGGTGAGCACCTCCATGCCCACCATTTTGCCTTTTAAGAGTTTGGTCCGGATCTAACAAGATGGGGTCTCCCCCATGTCTATTCTGGATTCCACCTGTAAGGTTTTGGATGTGTTATAGGGGCGCAGTCGGTGGCCATTGACCGTTAACATGGTGTTGCTACCATCAATTGTTCTAACATGCACTACCCCATTCTTGATGAGCTCTACCACCTCATACGGTCCCATCCATATTTGCATTAATTTACCTTTTCTTTCCTGGAATCGAGAATCATACAACAACACCCATTCTCCTTCTTGGAACTACTTCAGTTTAATGTGGCGATCATGCCACCGCTTTCTTTGCTTTTGTATGATTTCCGTTCTCTGCAGAGCATCCATTCAGATTTCGTCCAGCTGATCTAGCTATCGAATCCTTTCTTCTTGAGCGTCATCCAAGCTCAAGTTCAATTCTGAAGCCGTCCTCAATGTCTTGATTTCAAATTCAATGGGCATCATCGCACTCTTCCCATAGACCAGTTGGAAGGGTGTGAAGCCTGTGGTGGATTTCCACGTGGTATTATATGCCCAGACTACCTCCGACAACCGTGTAGCCCAATATTTTCTGTGTTGCTGCACGGTCTTCGTCAGGATGTTCTCTATTTCTCTGTTCGTCACTTCCACTTGCCCATTTTCCTATGGATGGTAGGGTGTAGTTTTATTGTGCCAAACTCTGTATTGCTCCATCAGCTCCTTGATCAACCTGGAGGTAAATTGAGGCCCCTGGTCTATTGTTATCTCTCTAGGGACCCCAAATCATGTAAAAATGTGGGCAAATAAGAAATCGATGACTGTTCTTTCTTTTGAATCTCTCAACGCTTGAACTTCAACCCATTTGGTGACATAATCTGTATAGACCAAAATAAACCTCCTCCCTATTGAAGGTGGATTAATTGGTCCCACGAAGTCCATGCCCCACTTATCGAAGGGTTCCAGGTGTACCTAAGGTTGGAGGGGCATTTCGTCTCGATGGGTTGGTCTACCCATTCTTTGGCATTCATCGCACTTGCTGGCGTATGCAGCCGCATCCTTGAATAGAGTGGGCCAAAAGTACCCAACTTGTAGGATTTTGTAGGCAGTTCATTTCCCTGCAAAGTGTCCTCCGCATGGTTCATCATGACACGCTTTGAGTACTTCTGAGAACTCCTGCTCTGCTATGCATCTCCTTATAATCTGGTCACATCCTTTTTGAATAGGAGGCCATCAACCCATAGGAATGATGCACTTTTCTCTATGACCACCTACTTTTCTCGAAAAGAGAGAGCAGGTGAGGTTCTTCCGATGGCCAAGTAATTGGCTATATCTACGTACCATAAGATTTGCTCACTAATGGTGAACAAATGTTCATCCAAAAATTGGTCTTCCACTACTGTATGGTCTACCGGTATCAATCTGGATAGAAAATCTGCTACGACATTGTCCTTGCCTGGTTTGTCGACTATTGTGATGTCAAATTCCTATAGTAACAAGAGCCACCTGATAATTCTTCCACCAATGGCCGGCTTGCTCATCAAGTATCTGATAGCCACATGGTCCATGTGGACAATTACCTTATACCCGATGATATAATGGTAGAATTTGTTTATGGCATGCACAACTACAAGGAACTCCTTCTCCGTCATCGTGTAGTTGAGCTCGGCTCCTACCAAGTTTTTGCTGACATAGTAGATGGCATAAAATTCTTCGCCATCCTTCTGTCCGAGGACTGCTCCAATCGCATTGTTGGATGCATCACAGTAGATATGGAATGGTATGGCCCAATTTGGTCCTCTTAGAATCGGTGCGGATATCAGTTTCTCTTTAAGCAACTGAAACGCTTCCTCGCAGTCTTCCATCCAATTGAACTCCACATCCTTAGATAATAGAGTGTGCAGTGGTTTTGCAATTTTGTTGAATTCGATGATAAATCATCGGTAGTACCCGATTGATCCAAGAAAACTCCTCACCTCTCTCTGCGTTCTAGGGCTGGGTAGGTCTCTGATGACCTCAATTTTTCTTTTATCAACCTTTATTCCTTCTACGGAGAGGTGGTGTCCCAGTACGATGCCTTCTTGCATCATCATAAAGCATTTCTCGTTGCTCAGGGACAAATTATTTTCCTTGCTTCTTTCGAGCACTCTTTCCAAGTTCGTCATTGCCTCATCAAAGGTTTCTCCATAGATGGTGAAGTCATCCATGTATACTTCGACCGCGTCTCCCATCATGTCTAAAAATATGCTAAGCACCACCCTTTGAAAGGTGGCAGGTGCGTTGCACAATCCGAAAGGTAATACCCGATAGGCAAACGTTCCCCATGGGTAGGTGAACATTGTCTTATCCTGATCCTCTTCTCCTATCTGGATCTGGTTGTATCCACTGAATCCATCCAGGAAGGAGAAATACTTCCTCCCCGAGAGTGTATCCAAGACTTGATCAATGAACGAGAGCGGGAAGTGGTCCTTCTTGGTCGCTTTGTTTAATGCTCTGTAGTCCACACAGATTCACCATTTCCCATTCTTTTTAGGGACTACCACTAACGGTGATACCCACTCACTGTCAAAAATTGGATAGATGAATCCGACAGTCAAGAGTTTTTGTAGTTCTTCCTTGACAATGTCTTTCATTGTCGGATTCATTCTTCTCTGTGGTTGCCTACTTGGAGTTGCTTGATCATCTAGGTATATACGATGGGTACAGATCTCTAGGCTGATACCCTTCATATCTGAGTAATCCCATGCAAATGCCTATTGGTGTCTAACCAGGAGCTCTTCTACTTTCATCAATTGTGTGGGAGTCAACCCACTACTGACATTCAATGTTCTTCCTGGCCCGACGTGTATCTGCTGAATGTGGTGATCTTGGGCGCCAGCCAATGATGATCCAGGTGTGGAGATGGAGGACTCCCCATGGAGGAACTCCATAATAGCACCATCTTCATCTTCTTCTGCCAACTCATCCAATGTCATCATCGGCTGGATCATGGATAGCTCAAGATTTTCATGCTCGATCAACATGGGTTCTCCTACTGAGTCGACGGACTACGTTGGGGGTGAAATAGTCAACCTTTTAACGTTTTGTCCATCGGAGATGGTCATCAGCCCATCTCGATAGCTGATGTAAGCATCAGCTATTGCCAGCCATGGCCTTCCCAAGATGAGCGGGTAACCGCCCAACCTAGTTTTAGATTGCAGGACTAAAAATTGGTTGGGTATTCCCATGCACTGACTGTCACTATTACATCTTCCAACATTCCTTTCGGTGCCACGGTCGATCGATCGACCAGCTACAACACTATCGTAGTGGGTTTCAGGTTCATGAGTTGTAGCCTCTACATGGTCTCCTGAGGCATTACGTTGATGGCTGCTCCGAGATCGACCAACGTATTGGATAGGGAATGTCCCTCAATTTTTATAGTCAGCATCGGGCTGCCTGGGTCTGCATACTTTGGATGGCACATTTTGCCCATCATCAAATCTGCTAGTTTACCCATGACATTGATAGTCTGGGTTGCTCTTCATCCTGGCTTCCTTAGACACATCTCTCTTATCACCTTGGTATATATCGAAACATCTCGGATGGCTTGAAATAATGGAATTGTCATGGTGAGGTTCTTCAAGCTAGACAAGATATCAAACTCTGGCTGCGTTACTTTCCTCTGTTCTTGCAATCGGTTGGGAAATGGAGCCTTTGCTCTCTCAGGCATTTCTTCTATCACCTCTTCTACAAGAGGTGTTTCTACCTCTTCCTCCTCTTCTACCAGTGGAGGCGTTCCTACTCCTAGCTGTCTACCAGACCTAAGTTGAATATGGTACATCGGATACATCTCACCCTCCATGTTGTATGTTGGCTGGTTCACCTTGTTATTCAGATTTGTCATCGGTTGTGCGGGTAGCTACGTAGGTCTCACTACTGGCAACATCGATAAATTCTATTGGGGGTGAGCTGGTGCTACATTCTATGGAGCCTGATTCCATGGAGTGTGGCCTCTCCACTACTGCCCAGGATATGGATATGGCATCCATGGCTGCTGGTTTGGGAATGCTGTTGGGGGTGCGTTGGACCAGGGTGATGGCCCCCACCACCCCATGTTAGGTGGTTGAGGTGGACCTTGGTGCATGTATGGTCCTCCCCCATATGACGACATTTCGGTTGGCATATTCCCCGTAGGGGGTTGTGGCCAACTCTTTCGATTGCCTATGAAATAGGCATCCACGCTTTCAGCATCCTCCTGATTACTAGGCAGTTGCGGGCACAATCGAGTTTTATGGTTCAGCCTACAAACTGCGCATACTCTGACTTTGTTCTCCGGGCATGCATTCTTTGCATGCTTCCCTCTACATTTTGGATAGAAATAAGCCAATGCTGCTTCATTTTCTTGCTTCTTTTTCTCTAACAATAGCGTATCCATCTGCAATGCTAGAGATGAGAGCATTTCGCTCTTTAAATCTTCTAGCATGTTACCTATTTCTGTCTTCGTGATTGAAGCAGTCACTTTCATGGTTCTAGAAGTGGTCTTGCCTCTCCTTCTTGAGTAGTTTCGACATAGTTGTCGGATGTCTTCCATAGCGTGCTGGTAGACATCACCTCCAGAGATCATGTTAAGAGCCTCCAGTGATTCATTGGTAAGTCCTCTCAAAAAGATGCTTTTGAGGGACTTATCAGATAGTCTCGTGTGAGGAGATCATTGAAGATTGAAGTTGAATCTCTCCCAGTATTCCTCGAGAGACTCATCTTCTTTCTGCGTCATGCTCAGGACCTCTTCTCTGGAGTCTCTTGCTCTCCCAAAATCTTGGTATTGCTCTAAAAAGAGCTTCTTCATTTGATCCCAAGTGGCAATGTGTTTGTCTCCCAGACCGATGAACCACCGTAGAGCTGCATCATCCAACATGGAAGGAAAGAGTTTCAGCTTCTGCGTATCAGATTTGTAGTCCACAGACCTGCATAAGACATCAAACTTAAATAAAAATAGGTCAGGGTCCTCAGTTGGGTATCCTCTGAAGGTCGAAAGGTGAGCAGGGGATATGTTTTTCATTTTGGTATCTCCTACTCCTTCCTCAATCGGGAAACTAAATCCAGATGAGACTTCTTCATTGTCAACCATTTTTTTAGGAAATGTGGTCTCTAATGCAGTATTTATGGCCTTATGGTCATTTAAGACTTTCTGAGTCAAGGCTCTAAGGTTGTCTGGTGTTATCATCCGATCTTCTACAACTTTCCACAATAGGGCTTCCTCTAAGGGTGTCCTATTAAATAGGGGATTTATGATGATTCGTTCTTCCCCACGTTGATGGGATGAGGAGGCACTTTGCACAAAGTGTGGCTCCTCACTCCAATGGATTGTTGGAGGTGGGTCGGGCGAGTCTAATTCAAATTTAGAATGTTCGACTGACTCAGGTTCTGATGGATTGGTTTTTATAAACCGACCGTCAGGTCCTCTTCTTCTCGAAGAACTCATACAAGGTCAGATGGAAGGTTTCTAGGTATTGTAGATAATCTAGTTGAGACGCTTCCCTAGAAACGGTGCCAAAATGTTGCGGGCCAAACAAGGTTAACTTCTTTCCTACTTTTGTCACATGCCCGTGCATTTAATTTATCAACCTAGGGAGCTTCGTAAACTTGCGAAGGGTCTTGAATAAGATTGCTTACAATACCACTTGAGATGAGTCCACTAGTTCTACTATTGGGGGGTGTTTCAAATGGTTGTCAATCATTCATGCACTCCTCAATAATTTACGTAAAAACAATTAAATCTACAGAAAGGAAATATTCACACATTCCTAGAAATGAACCTACTACAAATACTGGAAATATCAATGCGATAAACAATCTTATAAAAGCGGTAAACTAATCTAGAAAAACATAAGAAAAATAGGGGAAGAAATACTGGCTTGGAGTGGGCCCAGGCTCCAGCAGCTTCCTCCCAGCTGAACACGCACTTAGAAACTCTTAGAACTGTATTATAATTATCAAAGTATTACAATTACTATCAAAATATTCTATCTCCTCTATATATCTATATATCTTTAGAGAGGTCTGCATGTGTTTATATAGCACACCCATAGAACTTCTGTTACAAAGAAGTTATAATAGTCGATTCATTCCAGACTAAACTAAGATAGTCTGGTAAATGTGATCGATGTCTGCTAAAATTGGCATTCGGTTCTAATGGTGGCATGTTCACTGATTGGTTTGTGCTTCACCTGGCATTGGTAGGACATTCTCATACATCGGTGTGATCCCCAATTTAGCTCTACATGACGTAGAGTTGGAACTGCACCAGTCGTTGTTGTCCACGTCATGCTTGTCTGGTCAACGGGCGAAGAATAGGGCGCCTTCCCTATGAGGAAGGTGCCTAAGTATATCGGGCGCCTTCTCTATGCGGAAGGTGCCTTACTACTATTGGCGCCTTCCTGGAAGAGGAAGGCGCTTATCTTCTATTGGTGCCTTCTAGTGAGAGGAAGGCGCTTTGCCTTCTAGTGGTGCCTTCTTGTCAACGCCTTCCTTATGAGAGGAAGGCGCTTGCCTTCTAGTGGTGCCTTCCTTATGAGAGGAAGGTGCTTGTCTTCTGGTGGCACCTTCCTTATGAGAGGAAGGCGCTTGCCTTCTAGTGGTGCCTTCTCGTCGGTGCCTTCCTTATGAGAGGAAGGCGCTTCTTTTCCTTTGGCGCCTTCCTGGAAGAGGAAGGCGCTGGCCTTCTATTGGCGCCTTCCTGGGAGAGGAAGGCGCTTGTCTTTCCTTGGCGCCTTCCTGGAAGAGGAAGGCCTACGCCTTCGAAGAGGAAGGTGCCTACCGGCCTTCTGGAAGAGGAAGGCGCCTACCTTCTCTGCGTTGATTCCAAAAGAAACAAAGTGCCAGGTCCATAAAAAGACCTCGACTGATCCAAATCTAACTAAATCAACTGCAATTCCACAAAAACACACTGAAAACACATGAATTAGATAACACGCATAATTTCATCAAATAATTATATAATCATTCATAAAAGTATGCAATCCTTATTATACAACCGCATAATAATCAAGAAAATGTATACAAAATATGAGCATTTCTGATGCTCATCAAGGGCTCCTAATATGGCTCTAGATTTTGCTCAAGAAACCCAACAACCTAAAGAGTAAATAAATAAACATATCTCCCAAAAGAATATGAAGTAATGCCAATGCTTCAAAATAAAGTGCTATAATTTAACATAAACAAATGCATCATAACACTTATAAAGACTAAAATATTCTTGAAGCAATAATAGCATTTCCATAATTACCATGAATCATCATTTTTCATAATCCATACATTGAACATAATTCTTCATTTGCACATAGCCAATTATTTCAAGAACTTACATAAAGAATATTAACATATAATTCTTAATCAAATATTTAAATGCTACTACAATACATCTTTTCTTCATCCAAAGCTTGCAAAAATACAATACAACACTTCTCAAGAATAAGCTCTTCTTCAAATACATTATTACAACACAAAAATTGTGGATCCATCTTTCCATATTTTCCTTCAAGATACTCCGTTTAAAAAAAATCTTCTCACGAAGTTGAATATAATTTTAGGGTTTAGGATAGCTCATGATAATGCTTATGCAAATTAACATGCAATATGCAACCACATACATCCATGCAAGATACAATTCATGCAAACAAAGAGAATCCCATACTTCTCTCAATAATGAATTTCTTGTCTACTCAAGCCTCAAAAATTCACTATTAAAAATAAATACAACTTCATAAAGTTAATATTCAATCTTAAACTCACATAAAGCTTTTATATCTTAAAATGCAATTCACCAAAATGCTCCAATCAATTAATAAAATTCCAATGCAATATTTCTTTCTTATAAAAAGATACCCACATTTCAATTTTCAATCTATTCACATCTTTTATACATTCAAGCATTACTTCCATAAAGCATAATTTATTTTTCTTTAATAAAACTATTCATCTCCTTAAATAATTAATAATCACATAACCACATTATAAAAAGTTATAGGTCTCTCAAATAACTTTAAAATAAAATGCTCCATAATAAAATTTATTGGCAACTATCCATTATATTTCCTAAATAACCATACATTATAAATTGAAATCTCCTCATTAAAGCCTCCATAACATAGATTTAGAAATCGATAATCAAATAAATTTGATTCCAAAAAAAAGATAAGCAATCAACCAACAAATTACCCAAGCAGTGAAATCAAGATAAAACCCTAATTAAAACCTTATACAAGAAAAGGTTTAGCAATAATTAAAAACTTAAGAAGAAGACCATCACCACGTTCTAACACACCATTGCCTATGCACCTGAAAGCTACAAAAGCCCACAAAAATAACATGAAGAAGCCTCTTAAAAATGTGGCCACCAAAGGAGCCACTAGAGAGCATGGGTCCTTAGTTGCAATTAGTGCAACTACGTAGCCACAATGGTTTGTACACAAATGCACCACTTCCAAGAGCTACATAACCAACTCTAAAACTCTAGCTAAGGAAACACACAACAACAAAAGAGTCTCATCTTCTACACCAAAAATGCTCATCTAAGCACAACTAAAGGTTAACTTGAACGACCTCCACACAACGATCAACAAAAGACTTTGGCTCAAAAGACAAAAGGAATAGATAAAAAAGAAAAGCTCAACACTCAAACGCTAAAGTTGCCCTAAAACTCAGAGAACCAACTCAAGACCAAAGCTAGCACAACAATGGATCCAAAACAATAACCGATCAGGGGAACAAAAATGGAAGCAAAGCTCCTCTCAACACAAAAATCTAAGCTATACAAAGAGCAAGGATTTGGCCTGACTACTAGCCTTACAACAACAAAATCCACTAACCTAGATCAAATTAAAAAATAAATTGACTTGCAAACAAAAGAGCAAATAAAAGTTGGACAACTTTGCTACATAAACCACAAACCAAGCAATGTAGCAACAAGCGATTTCATGAAGCATGTTTAAATTTTCCATTTCATTAAGGTAACTAGCTAACAAATTACCTCTAATCTGAATAATTCTTCTTCTTTGTTTCATCTCCTTGTAATCTTCTTCTAGTGCCTCTGCTAGCTCCAAAACTCTCTAAGGTATGGATTTCAAATAGGTTTTTCGAGGAATACCAAAAAGATAAAAAGTTGAGCATGACCTCCATGCCTTTACATTATTCAAAGAGGAACATTTTCTCAAGATTACGTTGCTATTAAATATTACCACTTGCCAACTTTCCCAAAATACAACATTAAAAATTATAACCTTTGCACTCAAGGTTTATTTGCATTACTTTAGTTAGTGTTCTAATTGTGCTCTTAAATTCACTAACATTAACTTATTCCTTCCTAATGTTGCTCACATTAGAACAATAATATTTAAACCAATTATTTACCTAATTAGTTATTATCGAATTTTAATATTAACCATTAACATTTATATCAAGCAATTCCACAAATGCTCTCTTGCTAAGCCATTCTTACCTAATTGAGGTGAAATCAACAAAACACCAAGTTTTTCCTTGAGTAAGAGGTTTTACGATAATTGCAATGCTATAACCTACCTACTAAATATGGCTCTTTTGCTTAAGCAATCTCCTTTTCAAAAGGTACATTCAAATAAACACACACATATGCAATGCACCTATATGAAGGGTTTTATTTTACCCTTGAGCTATCGATGAGAATGTCATACATCATTTCCTTTTTTTCTCTCAACTCTAGTGGTTGTCCCATACCAATCCATCCATGAGAGTACCTGGTCTTGCAATCACAATTTTCATCAACAATACCATATTTCAAAAGTAATATAATAAAAGCATAAAGTGCATCTATCAACACATCTTGATAACATAAAATGATATTATGCATTAGATATCCACACATCAATTACATAAATCAAGTATTCAGAATAAGTCCTACCAAGAAGGGTTGTTATAGGCGATCCTTAAATTTGGGGGGAAGAAACACCCTTTGAAATATAAGTAATGAAAATATAGTCTTGGAACATTAGGGGGTTGAATTTCCCCTCAAAAAATCAAGTAGTTTTTGCTTTAAGACAAGATTGTCAACCATATACGAGTTTACTGCAAGAGACTAAAATGCATCTTCAAAATTCAGAAAGGATAAAACATGTTATTTGGAATGAGTTAGAATGCTTGGTGAGTCTAGAAAATGGGATCTCTAGGAGTTTTATGTGTATGTAGAATAAAAATAAAACTGAAGGAAGACATATAGTTAGCAATAGTAATTTTATTTCCTTGTCTTGTCATAATTTGGAGATAAAACAGAGTTGGATACTAATGAATGTTTATGCTCCAAACTTGGTTATGGGAAGAAGACAACTATGGTCAAAGTTATGTAACTCAAATCAACCTTATGATAATCTAGAAAAATAGGCTATGTTTTGATAGTTATTAGCCTTATTTTCATACCCAAACTGATTATTATTGAAAACATTATGGACATCTTTACTAGTTTTTTCTTAAATGAGATGTTTGCACTTAAATGCTTAATGAAATAGATGTAGTGGATAAATGTGATGATTGCTACTATCATTTGCTATATTTTTATGTGTTTTATTGCTTTGTAGTGTTGTGGTATACACAGGTCAACTTTAATTACTACAAAAGGTACTACGGAAGGATTTCCAACCATAGGCCTATTCCAAAAAACTAGGAAATTCTTGAAAATTTGGTTATACACAAAATCAACCCAAGAGCGTAGGGTGAAGTTTCCTAAAAAATAGGAGTTGAAACCTCCTATATTTTAGGAAAATATTCCTAAAATTATGGAGCTGACTAAAGTGAATAAATGCAACATAAAAGGGACTTGTGACCTATCAAACAACATCAGTTACAACAAACAAAATTTGTTTTGATAGTAGTATGACAACTAGGACTGATAGGCAGTAGTTAGGAATCATTTTGGACAACTTACACCTTTTATTGGGCATTAAAAACTAGCAAGGGATGTTTGTCTCTCCTTTTGTTAGCAATAAAGTGTGATTTTATTTTCAAAAATAGGTTGTAATAGAACCTTTAATTTTGCAATTGATTTCCAAATTAGATTTTAGAATTTATTGAATCTATTCTACAATAAGGTGCATGAGATGTTATAAATACCAGAGCAAGCATTATTTTTAAGGTTAGAGCAAATATAAAGAAGTTTCTTTATAAGAATCACATTCTAGTTTTTGTATGAGAAAACTGTAACTATCATTTCTAGCAATGAACAAAATTTGGATTTTGAAGGAATAAAAGTCATTTTCTTGCATCTTAAGTGTCTTTTTTTGGTAGGTAAAAATATTTTATTTACTGCAAATGTTAAAGGGTATTTTCCCTATTATAGTAGGCGTAAGTAGATACATCAGTGCCCCACAGTGGCAACCATACAAAAACCATCAGGGGTTCTACCCCTTTCAACCTAGTCCAGTAAATACCAAAACCAACAAAAATAGACTTCATCAAACCATTACAAAAATAGGTAGCCTTGCTGCCTAACAGACAATTTCCCAGGCTACTGGGAATCCTTATCCCTTTCCTCTTTTGCATTGGAGTTATGATCAGGGGATAGAAGAGTCTTGAGCATAGCAGGGAGATCTTGGAGCTTTTGGATGGCACTATTAAGGAGAGCACCTCCTTCCTGGTAAATGTTAACAACCGTCTACAAGTGGACTACTACTTCGTTGACACGGTTGAGGGTCATAGAGTGGAGCTTATCCTCGGTACTAGTGGTGTTATGCTTGTATTCATCATTGATAATTTTTGGAGACGACCGCTGGTCACTCAAGTTCAAAATCTTCAACCTGCTAGACTTCCTTCTTTTCTAGGGGGACCAAACTAACTTTTGCTTAAACCTCGAGCATTTTCTAGTGGGAGCTTCTTTAGCAGGGATAGAAATAGAGGACGTAGCTTTCTTGCCAAGGTCATAGAAGGCGAAAGTGATGGGGAGCCAAATCGCTCATGCCAAATCTATGTTCTCATTCAACAATTCGGAAAAATATTACAATGATGGCAGCAGTCTGCCAAATAAATTCCTTTATCCCGAAAGATAGTTTCTATTACAACATCTTCCGCCCTGGAAGAAAAATAGCCTAAACAGGTCCAGAATGGCCCTCTTGCCTTTACGTCTGCAACTCTGTCTCCACAGTTTTCCGACCCTTGTGCATGCCTTCGCTTCCCCTTTTAAAATCTCTGGCGTGACTCTCTGTTTCCCTTTTTTGACCCTTCGTTTCATTTTCCATGCCTCTTCGTTGTCTTGGCTTCCGAAACGTCTTCCTCTTCGACTCTTGATCTTCGTCTGCTTTCATTGCACCTTGGTGCCACGTGCTTGTCCAATGCTGCCATTGTAGACTCTGTCCACCTGTCAACCCATGATGACGTTCGGGATACCCATCGCTCGACAATTTCTTCTGTAACGGCCCCTATAACCGCCTGCCTTTCCTTTCCTTTTGTTTGGTCGCGAAAACGCGACATGTCGCGATATCGCGACATTTTTGCTTTACTGCCTTCCTGTCCCTCTTCGAGTCACGAAAATGCGACATGTCGCGATATCACGACACTTTTGCTTTACTGCCTTCCTGTCCCTCTTCGAGTCGCAAAAATGCGACATGTCACGATATCGCGACACTTTTGCTTTTCGGCCTTCCTGCCCTTTGCGAGTCACGAAAATGCGACATGTCACGATATCGTGACACTTTTGCTTTTCGGCCTTCCTGCCCCTTGTGAGTCACGAAAATGCGACATGTCACGATATCGCGACACTTTTTCTCTCCTGCGCCTCCTCTCGCCTTTTGGTCGCGATAATGCGACATGTCACGATATCACGACACTTTTCTCTCCTGCGCCTTCCCTCGCCTTTTGGTCGTGATAATGCGACATGTCGCGATATCGTGACACTTTTCTCTCCTGCGCCTTCCCTCGCCTTTTGGTCATGAAAATGCGACATGTCGCGATATCACGACACTTTTTCTCCTTTGCGCTTTCTTTCGTCCTTTGGTCACGAAAATGCGACATGTCACGATATCGCGACATCTTTCCTTTCGGCTCCTCTTTCTCCTTTTCGGTCATGAAATCGTGACATGTCATGATATCGCGACACCTTTCCTTTTTGACTCCTCCTCGCCTTTTGGTCGGAAATCGGAATGTGACGATATCGCGACAACTTTTCTCTTACCTTCTTTCTCTTTTTGGGTCACGAAATCGTGACATGTCACGATATCACGACGTTTCCTTCCTTGCTTTCTTTCTGCTCCGTTGGTCGCGATTTCGTGACATGTCACGAAATCATGACATTTTCTTCTCTGGCCCTTTCGGTCTTCTTTCGGTCATGATTTCGTGACATGTCATGAAATCGTGACATTTTTGCTCCCGTCTTCTCTCTCCTTCTTGAGTCATGAAAATGCGACATGTCGCGATATCGCGACACTTTTCTCTGTCGCGATATCGCGACATTAAGGCTAACACTTAGAAATTTTTTTTTTGATGCAAGATTGCTCTGCTACCACCGGATGCTCCTGCATCAGACAACCGGGGTGGATTGAGAAGTGTCCTTCACTTCTATACTGTTGGAGGAAGACCCAGGCGGTCGACCTCTATTTTTGACAACCAAGTTGCATCTTCGATAGGCCTGCCCTTCCACTTGACCAGATATTCAGAATACTGCCTGTTCCTGGTACTTCTTCCTGCTCGAGTGTCTAGTATTTCCTCGATCTCGCCTGTTTCTGGAGTAGACGTTGGAATACTCCACAATTCTGCACTTGGTGTCTCGCTACTGCCTCCTTCATGATATTCTACCAAATCTGCAATGTTGAAAATAGGTGATATGTTAAGGCCACTGGGCAATTCTACTTCATATGCATTGCCTGAATCCCATTTTCCTAGAATTCGACATGGTCCAAACTTCTTCATCTTCAGCTTGTTATAGGTTTTAGCGGGAAATCTTTCTTTTCTCAGATGGACCATGACCTCATCTCCCATAGCGAATTCCTTGAACCGTCGCTTCTGGTCTGCCCTTGTCTTATATTGGTTATTCATATTAGTAATGTGCTTCTTCACTTCTTCATGCACGCTCTTCAGATGCTCTGCAAAGTCCTCAGCCTCGGCACTGCACCTTTCCCCTGTATCCATCTTCCTCAACTCAGAAGCATTCCTTGGACTGCTCCCATACACTATCTGGAATGGAGATTTGTTAGTACTCCTGTTGACAGAATTGTTATATGCAAATTCTGCCTGTGGCAAAACCAAATCCCATCCTGTGGGCTTATCTCCTATCAAGCATCTCAATAGATTTCCCAGACTTCTATTCACCACCTCCGTTTGGCCATCAGTCTGTGGATGGTATGCAGAACTGAATTTCAAATCTGTCTTCAGCTTCTTCCACAAAGTCCTCCAAAAATACCCCACAAACTTGGTATCTCTGTCAGAAATGATACTCTTTGGTAGACCATGAAGTCGTACCACCTCTTTGAAAAATAACCCTGCAATGTGAACTGCGTCACTAGTTTTCTGGCAGGGAATAAAATGTGCCATCTTGGAAAACCTGTCAACTACCACAAATATGGAGTCATTTCCCCGTTGTGTCCTTGGTAGACCAAGAACGAAATCCATGCTGACGTCCTCCCATGGTCTCTCTGGTACAGGTAATGGCTGATATAATCCAGTGTTCTGGTTCACACCTTTCGCCCTCTGGCATACTCTACAGCTTTGCACAAACTTCTTCACATCTTGCTGCAGTTGCGGCCAATAGTAGTTCTCACTAACCAGGGCAATGGTCTTATCCCGACCAAAATGTCCAGCCAACCCTCCACTGTGTTTCTCCTTGACCAGATTTTCCCTCATTGAACTCCTTGGAATGCACAATTGACTTCCTCTAAACAACATTCCATCTTGGATCAGAAAATCCAACCACTTGGTCCTGTCCAAAGTGACAAGTGCCAAGCAAGCCTTCCAGGCTTCTACAAAATCAGGATCTTCAGGGTACAAACCCTTCAGTTCATCAAATCCTACCACTTCCACCTTCATTTCTGTCAACAAACACTGCCTTCTACTTAAGGCATCTGCAACTCTGTTTGACCTTCCACTCCTGTGCTTCAACACAAAGGTATAACTCTGTAGAAACTCAACCCACTTCAGGTGCCTCTGATTTAGCTTCCCTTGGCTATTAATATACTGTAAGGCCTGATGATCAGTAAATAGAACAAACTCTTTTGGCAACAGGTAATGTCGCCACTTCTTTAGAGCCTGAACCATAGCATAAAACTCTTGATCATAAACCGAATACTTCTTCCTAGCATCATTGAGTTTCTCACTAAAGTAAGCAATAGGTTTACCTTCTTGACTCAAAATAGCTCCTATGGCACTGCCACTAGCATCACAATCTACCTGAAATACCTTATTAAAATCTGGAAGTGCCAAAATAGGTTGCTCTGTAACCTTCTTCTTCAACAGATCAAAGCTCTTATCTGCTCCTAAGGTCCACTTAAATTCTTTCTTATCCCCTCTCATTGTTTCTGTAAGGGGTGCACAAATACCGCTGAAATTCCTAATGAATTTCCTGTAAAAACTTGCTAGACCATGAAATGATCTTACCTCGCTCGTGCTTCTCGGAGTAGGCCATTCAATGATAGCTCTCACTTTTTTTGGGTCCATTTTTAGACCTTCGACTGAGATGACAAATCCCAGGTATACTAACTCCTTCTTCACGAAATTACACTTCTTCAGATTAATTAACAACTGCTCCTCCCGCAGCTTCTCAAAAACTCTTCTGATATGCATCAGATGTTCGTCCAGGGTTCTGCTAAATATTAAAATATCATCCAAATAGACAATGACGAATTTGCCTAAAAATTCTTTCAATACCTCATTCATCAGTCGCATGAATGTGCTTGGTGCATTGGTTAGCCCAAATGGCATGACCAACCATTCATACAAACCCTCTCTGGTCTTGAAGGTTGTCTTCCACTCATCTCCTTCTCTGACACGAATCTGATGATAACCACTCTTCAGATCAATCTTTGTGAAGTACTTGGCTCCACTCAAATAGTCCATAATGTCATCCATCCTTGGCAATGGAAATCTGTACTTTATGGTGATCTTGTTAATGGCTCGAGAGTCTGTACACATTCTCCACTCTCCATATTTCTTTGGTGCTAGTACTGCAGGTACTGCACATGGACTCAAGCTCTCCCGAATCAGTCCCTTCTCCAGCAACTCCTGGACTTGCCTGTTCAGCTCTTCAGTTTCTGTAGGAGTCATTCTATGTGCTGCCTTATTGGGTAAACTAGATCCTGGTACCAAATCTATATGGTGACTGATCTTCCTCACCGGTGGTAAACCCTCAGGCACATTATCAGATACAATGTCTAGAAATTCTTCTAATAGTCCTAAGACTTCTACAGGGGTATCCTTACATTCTTCCTTCCTAACTCTAGGAATTAATGCATAGCACATATGCTCATGCTTTAAACCATCCAAAAATCTTCCCCCTTCAACTAAATAGATTCTAGCGCTGCCACATACCTTTTCGCCCGCTTCCTTCAAGGGCTTCAGCTTATGGCGCACTCCATTCTTCGTCACTGAGTAAGTGTTGGCACGACCATCATGCACTGCACACCGATCAAACTGCCATGGCCTTCCCAACAACAAATGACAAGCATCCATAGGCAGGATGTCACACAGGACCTCATCACAGTAATTCCCAATATTGAATTTCACTGAGCATTGCTCACTGACCAAAGCCCTATGGTCCTTCTGTAACCACGCAATCCGATATGGATGCGGGTGGCTTCTCCTCTTTAACTGTAACTTAGTAACCATTTCTTCGGAGACCAAGTTATCAGTACTACCATTATCTATAATGATATTACAGACCTTACCCAAACTTCTGCACCTTGTGCGGAATAGGCTCCTCCTCTGGTCTGGTTCTTTCTCCTCATTCAACAGGGTCCTCCTGGTGACCATAACTTCTCCTCCCTCTGCCTCCTTAGAATGTTCTGATTCAGCACCTTCATCTGCCACAGCAGCTCTGGCAGGACCCTCAGGTCTCTTATTCATCCTTTCTCGGTGTTGTGGACACTCGTATGCTCGATGTCCTTCTTCGCCACAGTGGAAATAGGTTCCATGAAATCCTCCCCTTCCAAATCCATGTCCAGATCTACCTCTCCCTCTCGGGTAACCATTGTTCTGATTACGGGGTTGGTAGGTGTTCCCCTCTTTCTGGTCCTGGGTATTACTGGTTCCACCAGCCTTCATCTGATCCTTATATTTTTCTCCACTGGTCCTTCCACCAGTTCTTCCACCATGACCTCTTCCTCTTTGCTTACCCTCAAACCGTCTGTTCAGCTTCTCTTCAACTTTGAGGGCAAATTGGTAAGCATCCTCAATGGTGCTCATCCTAACCAGACTCAATTCTTCTTGAATACTGGTTCTCAACCCATTGATGTAACGGGCCACCTTCTCCCTGTTAGCCTCTGAATGGCCAGTTCTGATTGAGATCTGGAAAAACTCCTCTGTGTATTCTTTGACAGACTTGTTTGACTGTCTCAAACTCTACATTTTTCTCAATAGGTCCAATTCATAATCCACAGGAATAAACTGTCTCTTCAATTTCTCCACCATTCGATCCCATCTGGTTATCTTCTCTTTTTCGCTTCTATTCCTTTCTAGTTGCACTTCTTTCCACCATATGCAAGCATGGCCTTTCAACTTCATTTTTGCAAACTTGATTCGATCTGGATCTACAACCTCCTCATACTCAAAATACTCCTCCATATCATTTATCCAATCAATCAACTCTTCTGGATTGAGATTCCCAGAATACGTGGAGACATCAAACTTTGTCTTCTTCCCGATCCGAGATATGGCCTTAACCAATCTGGCTTCTGTAGGATTCATTGCTTCTTCTTCTTCTGAGGGATTATCAACCTCCCAAGCTTCATCTTCACTATGATCTTCTCTTCTTGGTTCAATCCCTCTTCGTAACTCCTCTTGCAGGGCTTGCACCTGCCTCTACAAAGCTCTAAAATCTTCTTCAGGTACCACATTTCTCCCACCACCATGGTTTCTTCATGGAGGCATTCTTCCTCACTCTCTTCTCACAACCCTTCCATAGATCCTGGTGCAAACTGCCTCACTTTCGACGATCTGCTCACACACTCAGGAACTCCTGCTCTGATACCACTTGATGGGGAGCCAAATCGCTCATGCCAAATCTATGTTCTCATTCAACAATTCGGAAAAATATTACAATGATGGCAGCAGTCTGCCAAATAAATTCCTTTATCTCGAAAGATAGTTTCTATTACAACATCTTCCGCCTTGGAAGAAAAATAGCCTAAACAGGTCCAGAATGGCCCTCTTGCCTTTACGTCTGCAACTCTGTCTCCATAGTTTTCTGACCCTTGTGCATGCCTTCACTTCCCCTTTTAAAATCTCTGGCGTGACTCTCCGTTTCCCTTTTCTGACCCTTCATTTCATTTTCCATGCCTCTTCATTGTCTTGGCTTCCGAAACGTCTTCCTCTCTGACTCTTGATCTTCATCTGCTTTCATTGCACCTTGGTGCCACGTGCTTGTCCAGTGCTGCCATTGTAGACTCTGTCCACCTGTCAACCCATGATGACGTTCGGGATACCCATCACTCGACAATTTCTTCTGTAATGGCCCCTATAACCGCCTGCCTTTCCTTTCCTTTTGTTTGGTCACGAAAATGCGACATGTCACGATATCGTGACATTTTTGCTTTACTGCCTTCCTGTCCCTCTTCGAGTCATGAAAAATGCGACATGTCGCGATATCGCGACACTTTTGCTTTTCGGCCTTCTTGCCCTTTGCGAGTCACGAAAATGCGACATGTCACGATATCGTGACACTTTTGCTTTTCGGCCTTCCTGCCCTTGTGAGTCATGAAAATGCGACATGTCACGATATCGCGACACTTTTTCTCTCCTACGCCTCCTCTCGCCTTTTGGCCGCGATAATGCGACATGTCATGATATCGTGACACTTTTCTCTCCTACGCCTTCCCTCGCCTTTTGGTCATGAAAATGCGACATGTCACGATATCGTGACACTTTTCTCTCCTGCACCTTCCCTCACCTTTTGGTCATGAAAATGCGACATGTCATGATATCGTGACACTTTTTCTCCTTTGCGCTTTCTTTCGTCCTTTGGTCACGAAAATGCGACATGTCACGATATCGCGACATCTTTCCTTTTCGGCTCCTCTTTCTCCTTTTCGGTCATGAAATCGTGACATGTCGCGATATCGCGACACCTTTCCTTTCTGACTCCTCCTCGCCTTTCGGGTCATGAAATCGTGACATGTCACGATATCATGACAACTTTGCTCTCTGCCTTCTTTCTCTCTTTTGGGTCATGAAATCGTGACATGTCGCGATATCGTGACAGTTTCCTTCCTTGCTTTCTTTCTGCTTCGTCGGTCGCGATTTCGTGACATGTCATGAAATCATGACATTTTCTTCTCTGGCCCTTCCGGTCTTCTTTCGGTCGTGATTTCGTGACATGTCATGAAATCATGACATTTTTGCTCTGCGTCTTCTCTCTCCTTCTTGAGTCGCGAAAACGCGACATGTCGCGATATCGCGACACTTTTCTCTGTCGCGATATCGCGACATTAAGGCTAACACTTAGAAATTTTTTTTGTTGATGCAAGATTGCTCTGCTGCCACCGGATGCTCTTGCATCAGAAAGGCACAAGGGAAGGGGGGTTGACAGGAGTCTGCGAGGGGGGGACTGGTAGGCTTGGGGGATGGGGGGTGGACGCATCGACAAGGGCGAAGTCAGAAGAGTGAGTAGGAGACGAAGATCGAGAGAAGATATCCCCTAAGACTTGGTGGGCTAAGGCATGCTTGTAAAGCACCAAAAAGAGCCCCTGGTGACAAGGGGGTTTCAAGGATTTAATCTCCCTAAATTTGGTAATGGTGATAATGATGGAATGAAAGAGGAATTTAGGGACGTTGATGGGCCAAAAATTGCGAAGATGGTTAACAAAGGCAAGGTTATAGGCTCGGAGAGGCTTATTGGGATCGTCAATAGTAGCATATTGAATAACAAATACAATGGCAGTATTGCAAGGCCGAGGAAAGGAAGAGCGCACAACCCCTTTCTTATCCCAAACTAGATTTTTCCCCTTGTCGAGAAATTGATTAGTTTCCTCCTTAAAGTTATGCCTATCTCTGTGCACTATTCTACCATCGGGTGGAATACCAGAGACCTGGGCAATAGAATAAACACTTACCTCAAAGCGGAGTCCTCAAACCTTCACTTCCCCCTAATTACATGACTCGATGAAATCTCTGGTGACTTCCTCATCTATCCCAGAGAACAACTTGAAGAAATTGATGAAGCACTTGGTGTCTAACAAGCCCGCAGTCCTAGGCTCAATCTACAAGTTAGCAGGCTCAGAGAGGGCCATAGTGGTGATCATACCAAGGGAGACAGGGTTGGCTAGAAGTTATCTATCGCCTCTCTTGGTGTGCTTAGGTAAAATGGTCTTCACAAAGGCTGGGTGGAGATAAAAGGATAGTGAGAGGCAAAAAAAGCGACCACCAAGGATCACTAGGAAGACAATCTGAGAAAGGGGATGGGAACGAAAACCTTGGCATAAGCATGGCTCGTGATGACAAGGCTAGAATGGAGGGGAGTGGAGGAAAGAGCAAAGTGGGTGGAAGAAGGGCTTGAGGTAAAAATGATGCAACACGAGCTGCTAGAAATTGAAGATGAGGGTCAACAGGGGATGCATAGGTGAATGAAATGAGCCATATTGCATGTGCAAAAAATTGTATTGACATCATGCAAAAGAATAATGGTAGTGGTGAAGTTCCAAAGGTTGATGGTGTTGAGATTAAACACCCTTGGTGTTGATGAAGCATCCTCATGGTGGTAAGAGCCACCTTTTTTGTTGATCTTTCGAGGAGAGGTGGTGTTGAAAATGAACACCTTTGGTATTGAAGAAATATCGTCGTGGTAGCTAGAGCTACCTTTCAATTCTTTTCTCCACATCCTGATTGGCTATGGTGATGACATCCTAGGGGAATTCTTCTTCCCATAAAGAAATGGTGGTTTGGTTGACAACTTTGTTGGCTAGGATGTCAACAACCTTATTTGCTTCCCTGAACACATGGTTGATCTTGTATTGGGGAATGCAGTTAAGGGAGACTTGGGACTCCTGGATAATGTTATGAATGTTCCTTCCTCCTATTCTCTTATTGATGATGTGGCCAACTATAAAAAAAAAATACCCTTCGAAGATGATTGGTTTGGAAAGGGCTTTGCTCACCTCGATGCTTCTCCATAGCGCTCTGGCCTCTGCATAATTGTTAGTTTGGATCCCCAATTTTTTTGTGAAAGCCTTGATAATACTATCATTGTGGTCTCTGATGACATTTCCTACCCCTACACTACCTAGGTTACCTTTGGATACTCCATCGAAGTTAGCCTTGAGCCATCCTAGGGGAGGAGGGAAAAATTTGGTATTGGTCCTGGGGTTGAGGGAATTCTGGCATTTATTGTAGTCCGAGGGAATCCCAAGAGAAATGAACATGTGAGATTCAATCCTAAATTTTGGAACATTAGTGTAGGGAATGAGGTTGATGTTCTCAATGGCAAAGGATAGGGCTCTGATGGCGAAAACATCCGAGTTTCTAGGGATCTCATTGAAAATATGATTATTGTGTTCCAACCAAATTTTCCAAGTTGCATGATGGAGCAAGGAGTTCCATAGAAAGCTAAGTCTTGAATTTTTAAAGATCCTGGGCCATTGGGTAAATAGGTCTATGACGAACTTGGGCCAAACCCAACTGACCTAGAATCTACTGATCAAGAAGGAGAAAACATCCCAAGCGAAGGGGCATTCCAGAAGAATGTGTTGGGTGGACTCCCAAGCTTGGGTGCAAAGGTAACACCTATTGGGAACAATGACTCCCCTTTGGATAAAATTATCCGTAGTCAAGATTCTATTATGGACAACAAGCCAGTAGAAGTGTGCCACCTTTGATATCAGGAGCTCGATCCAGATGCTCCTGGCTACGGACTAGTTTTCTTTGTTCCTGGGAGTCATGGGTGGGGTGTCCATCATCTTGGAAGTAGATTTAATGGTGAAGAGCATATCGATGGACCCTTTCTAGCAACGTTCATATTTTCTCTGAGGCTATGGGATGAAATTCACCTAAAATATGTCCTGGAGAGTTGCTATGGCTTTGTCAATGGTATCATTCTTAATTCTGAATTGGACCTGTTTCCACTTTTGGCTTCCCTGGTCCATGGTGATGAAATTAACAACTATGGGACTAAATTTATTATTTGTGAGGTGTTGTGGCCACTTAAGAATAATTGATGAGGGGATCTGATCTAGCCCAAGCATCCTTCCAAAAGTTAATATCCTTACCATTTCCCAGATACCACCATGACCCTTGATGTAGCAGCTGTTTGGTGTGAGCTATGGATTTCTAGAAGTGGGAACCAATGCGGGGGTCTTCATATCTAGAAATTATTGGTGCTAAAAATACTTTCTTTTGACAATGGATACCCACTCCAGATTGGCATTGGTTACCACCTTACAAGCTTGTTTGGCCAGGAGGGACTTTTTGTGATGCTTATACGGTGAAAACCCTGTCCCCATCTGTTTTTGGGAGTGCAGACCTTATCCCAGGAAACCAGGTGGAATTTTCTCTAAGTATCATTCCCATACCACAGGAAATGCTTCTGCATTTTTTTGATAGCTTCTCCCACTGTAGCAAGGATTTTGAAAATCAAAAGAAAATAAGTTGGAATGCTTTGAAGAAAATATTTAACCAAAGTTTCTTTTCCTGCTTGGGAAAGGAGAGCCCCTTTCCAACATGCCAGTTTTTTGTGGATATTTTCTATGAAATTATTCCACATGGTCTTGAGTTGCCTTCCTTTGAACATTGGAAGGCCCAGATAGGTAGTTGGGAGATCAACTATGGTGCAACCCAAAATTATTGCAATCATACTCTATCTTTTTATGGGGGTGTTGATGAAGTAGAGCTTACTCTTAATGAGGTTGATATTCTGGCCAACAACTTCCTCGTAGAGGTTGAGGATGGCCTTGATGGCTTTGGCTTGGAAGACTGAAGCTTTGGTAGCTAATAGAGTGTCATCCACGAACTGTTGGTGAGTGGAAGGAGGGAGCCTAGAGGCTACCTTGATACCAAAGATCAAATTTCTGGAACAAGCACTTTTGATGGCTCTTTCCAAAATCTCAACCAAGATGATAAAGATAATGGGGGAGAGGGGATCTCCATGCCTTAGTCCCCTGGTGCTAGGAAAGTAGTCGGTGGCTGACCCATTAACTAGGCTAGAGAATCAAGAAGAGAAAAAACAATTGGAGATCAGATTTACCCAAGATTCATGGAAACCATACTTGAGAATTTTGGTCAGGAAATATCGGTTAACTCTATCAAAGACCTTGTTCATGTCAAGCTTGAGGTAGAAGGTAGAGGAGGTGTGGCTCTTGTTTGTTGGAGTAGCCCATATTATGTGAACTAGGGTAAACCTCGTGTGTTCTATGTGCATTATTTATTGTGAGTTGTTGTTTTCTTTTGAGTTATTTATTTTTGTATTAATTATTCTGGAATAATTTTAGGTAAAACTCTTCAGGGGGTTTGGGTCTTCGGATTTCTTCCTTGATGGTGTTTTCAATTTCCTAGAACAATATTTTTTGAGTTCCATTTGCTATGTCCTCAGTAGTGTCCCAATTTATACGTCTAGCATCGGAAGGCCTACCCTTATTTCTATCTCCACCTACATCCATATAGAATTTTTTGAAGCTTTGGGGTTGCTTGGGACTTCATATTTCTAGGGATTTGTGGGTAGACTCATTGTTGTCAGAATCGATGATGTTTGTGTAAGTTGGGGAGGCAGGGTATTCAAACCTAATGGAGAGGGGAAATGGGGATGAGGGGGTAGGAAAACATGGGGGTTTTGAGGTAGGGCTTTGGAGAGCGATGCTAATAGTGGGTGAGGGTGACTGACATGAAGGGGGAGGGGGAAGGAGAATTTCTTGGGTGGTACTGGCATTCGAGCATAGAAGGAAAGTGAGATTAGGAATAGGGGAAGTATTGGTAGAGATTTATCCTTCCTCAATCTCCTCAAAGGAGCCAGAATAATTGAGTAAATTAAATTTATTATATATAGATACCTAGGTACTTGCCTTTTGCATCGCTCCATCTGGTGGTGGTCGGTTCAATTGCTTACTATTGATGTTCAAGTTCTGTCCTACTCTAGAGATAATCTTCTGGATGTTAGCTTGGTCTAAATGCACTACATTTTGGTGATCGATTTTAGGGTTTTTACACTTTGGGCACTAGGATGGGAGGTTCCCTTGAGATTGGCACTCTGAGCAGAAGGTGGGCTTGTTTTCATAAACAAGTGGTTGTCTTCATCTATAATCCCCATAGATCAAGTTGAGGTGATCTAGGAGTTGCGATTCCAGGTTCACATTGACATAGATGCGTGCCAGAGTTAGACGAGTCCTAGCATGGGTGGCTAGGTCTATAGCCACAAGCTCCTCGAATGCTCGAGCTAGACCTTGTAATGCGTCCTCATAGAAGAAGTGCATAGGAATATTAGGGAGCTAGACCCAAATGGGAGCATAATTTATGCTCTATGTCTCTAGATCAAAACTTGGCTCCCATTTCCTTAGGAACAAGCTTCACCTTCTGAAGAACCAAGGACCTCCAAACAATATGAATTTTGCATCCTCCCTTGTGTTAAGTTGGATCATGAAAAACCCCCTGGATATTACAAAGATTTCCAGATTCCCTAGGGTTTTTCATTTTGTTGATGCCCAACGAAAGATTGAGTCCATATCCAGGCATCCTTTGATAAATTTTTCCATAAGGGAAAATGAATCTCATGTCGCATAGCCTTCCATGAGTTTCTTAGGGCATACCACATCGTATCCCTGCATGACAAAGCCACTCAAAGTGGTTGTAGGCTATCTGCTTTGTAGGAACTCTGCGTAGGAGGGTTGGACGTGAATTTTCCCACCATGGTCTTGTTTTTTAGGTGGTTCTTTCCCCTTGATAGTTCTATTTTGAGTATTTTCGCTTGCAGTGGGTGGAGTGCTTTTGTTTTGGTTTACCACCACATGAGGGGTGGATTTATCATGTGATTGCACACCGCTCTACACCCAATCATCTACCTTACTCTGCTTCTCGCTTGAGATGTCACTTGATTTTTTGATCGCCATCTCCTCCACAACTAATTCTACTCAATGCATCACATATTTAGTGTCTTTAATATTTATCTGATGATATAAAATTGATATTATTATCTTGAAGTAAGTTTTAGATCTATAAAGGAAGAGTTTTTATGTTGTTCTAGTTTTAGCAAAGGTCCACTAAATGTGGAAAGTTCATAAAACCCCTCTCTTATTAGTTGTAGAATAAAAGTAGGTAATGTTTTGCTTTATGTTGAATGAATTGTTTTTAGTTGTTAAATAGGTTTGGTTTATTATTTTTCTAGAATTTTATTAGGAATAGCATGACTGTAGTCAATCTAGTTAGTTGTTAGAGTAGCTACAGGCCTGTGTAGGATTTATTTTCATTGCAAATACTTTTTTTTTCTTCTTTAAGCGAAAAGCCCCTTGCGGGGCCTCCTTGGTCTTAGAGACCATGACCAAGGGATTCTACATTGTCAAAGTCACCCGGGAGTCACGCCCGACCCTGCCCACACCAACATTATCACTTGGATTTTGGGTATCCAATTCAAATTTTTAGTAGGGTGGATATTTGAACCTGAGACCTCCCTTGGAGGATTGCCCTCTCCTCTCCAACTCACCTACAACACCTGGGTATCATTGTAAATACTTTATTTCTAGTTTTTCTTTCTTTATTTCCAGTTTGCTTTCAATTTTTTCTTGATTTTCTAGGAAGGAACCAATTAGTGAATGCAAGAGAAAGTATTAGATTATACTAAGCAATGACCTTTTAAATCAAACCTGGTTGACAATTTAAGTGGTTAGCACAAACTCATCAATTTTTGGCATCGTTGTCAAGGAAGGTGCACAAACAATATTGGATCTTGCAAGAGCTAAAGAATTTCCATGTTGAAATACTTGGAGTTGTTTGGTCTCACCCAAAGCAACAAGAAATTCTCAAGTGGATAAAGGCATTGAAAGTCAAGTTTTGAAGTAATTTCATTGCTTTCTAGTATTAAAATTTATTGCTTTCTAGGATTAAATTTCACTATTTTTTAGATTAAGTTCCATTCCTATAATTTTTTGTATTTTTGTCTTTGTTTTTGTTTTTGAAAATTTTTCTAACAGGGAGGAAAATGAATGAATGAATCAACCACGAGACAAACATGGAATATTTCTCTCTAATAAACCCATCAAGCAAGATCTGACAGGAACTAAGCAACAAGAAGAGACTTCACAAAGCCCACAGACTGATATTTCCTCTACAGTTGAGAAAAAGTCCTCAAGACATGAAGATCAACTCCCATTTATTCAAGAAAGGACTTGTATGATTATTGAAGAAATCACCCATACACTTGAAAAGGAGGACAAGTTGAGATTCCTAAGGATGAAAACAACAAAAGTAAAAGGTACGAAGAAAAGAGTGAATCATCTAGTTCTAGTACTTATACTACTCCAAGAAGACCTCACACTCAATGATTATGGACTCTATGGGATTTCTACATGGCTGAAGAAGAACCAAGACAGACACATAGCACTTTAGAGTTCCCTATATGCATCCTAAGGGTAGAGGAAGCTAATGTTGGTAATGGGTATATGAAGAATATCTTTCCATCAACCATACCCACTTTTAAAGGATTGGCCATTAAATATCCTGACACATTTATTTTTTAGTTTGAAGTACTTTGTCGCACTTATGACTACACTACCGATGCATAAAATCTAAAATTATTCCCATCCACTTTGAAAGATGGTGCATTATGCTGGTTCATGGGATTAGGTGAAAATTTTATCACTACTTGGGAAGGTAAGGATGGAATGAAGATAATTTTCTTAGAGAAATACCAATATTATTATCATGTGAGAGATCATAACAGTGAACTTTTCAAGATGACTCAAAAATAAGGTGAAGGGCTTGAAGACTACATTGAAAGATTTTAGTTTGTAATGAAGAGAGGTAACATTGAGTTGGATGATGATTTGTTGAGAATTGTTTTTCTGAAAGGTTTAAGAGATGAGACCATTGATATTCTAAATCTAATGGGAGGAGAAAAAATTTCTAACCTTCCTTTTCGTCATATTTTGGAGTTATGTATCAATTAATCTTGTACAAGGCCATATTTGCACAATAACAAGATAACTAGAACTAATGGAAAAGTTATGAGAATTGAACTCAACAATATGTTGGAGGATCTAAAAACATATAGGCTCTTTCACCTCTTCCATGGATATGCTGCAAAAGAAAACTAAAATAGAGGTAATCTACTATCCTTGTTGTAGGAATAAGCATGCATTACATGATTGTCCTTTGGACAAGACCATCATTTATAGCATTTGTGATCAACAACATGCAATAGAGGAGTGCCAACATTTACTTATAGTAAAATCAACATTAAAGGGATCAAATATTCAAGAGAAAGAAGATGTTTTCTTCATTGCACAAAGAAGGCCATTATAAGGAGACAATCAAGGATGATATTCAAGTATGCCTAATCCATATTCTCATTCTAACTTTCAACATTATAATTAGAATTGGTCAAATACTAGTGGTATCAATGGTATAATAATGTCCCACCTTGGCAACAACCTAAATGGTCTAATCAATATTGGCCACAACAAGGTTGGCAAGACTAGCAATGGTCATCTCCACAATATTATCAACCCAATCCATCTCAATTTTAGGGACATGTTCCTCAACAACCTCAAAAACAATGATTGTTACCTTCTCCACAATGGATTAACATTTAATGCACCACCTAAACAACCTCCTCTTCCTACCCAACTAGTGCCTAACCCCAATAATAGATTTTCCCAATAGTTGGTCTATGAATTTAAAGGTACTTATCCAATAAATTATTATCTTGTAGTGAAATCCAACTCAAGTCAGGGATAGTTTTACCTGATCCTATGCCTCCCATCATCACTAAATAGGAAAGTAAACCTCAAATCATGACATAACCGATAATTCAACCTACTATTCCAAGGTAAACTATAAACAAACCTATTGTAGAACAACCTATAGGTGTGAATGAGTCACCTATAGGGACTAAACCTGTATAACATTATGAAAATATAACAAAGGCTTTTTTTTCTCAAATATTGATGATTAAAAAGAACCACCCAAAAATGATTTTGATCTTATGGTAGAATTGAAAAACTCAATGTAAAAATTCCACTCCCACAAGCCATAAAATATGTTCTCATCTATCTTAGGGCCATTAGAGAATTTTGTGTCAAACATCCAAGAAGAAAAAGAAAGGAACCCAAGACCATCCAAGTCATAGGCCAACTTTCTGATTTAATGGCTAGAAAAATTCTCTTTCCTAAATACATGGATCTTGAAGTAACTATTCTTATAGTACACCTAGGACAAACCATCATTCAAAATGTTTTGATTGATTTAGGTGTAGCAATTAATGTTATGACAAAGGACACCATGATTTTGTTAAGACTACAAGATCTAAAACCTACTCTCATCGTCTTGTAATTGGTAGATAGGTCAATAGTAAAACCAGAGGGGATTTTAGACAATACTATGGTCACAGTATCCTAGGACTATCCAGTAGAATTTTTAGTGTTTCAAACTAAAAATTCACTTGAAGGACATCCTTTAATACTAGGTAGACCTTGGATGGCAATAAAAAATGCATGCATTTGTTGTAGGATAGAAAGTATGACCATATTTGATGGTATGTATAACAAAAATTTAACACTTTATCCACCTAAAACTCCAAATATTTATAATGAGAATCCATGGGTTGATGAATCATATGATGGATAAATCATCCAATTTTTAGCTATGATAACTACTCAAAAGCATAACCTTGAGGAAGAAGTGTATGACAACAATTTCATAAATGACGCCACTTCTATCATTGAGCATATTATACCAATAAAATCTAGTAGTTCATGATTGCATTGTATTCCAAATTATCCTTTCATTACTTGCTCCATTCAAACTACACAAGATATCATAACTTTTCATCAATTATTGCCACACAAATTTCCTTTAAATCACTTCTTGAAGGACATATCGAGCAAATATGCCAATAGTAAAGATTGCAAAAAAATAGAAGTTTCCCCTAGGAAAACTTTAAACATCAATAGAGATTTGTAGGAATCCCAATAGCAACCTTTGATTCAATTTTTGATAAACCATCAATAAGGTTTTGCTTGGGATTACAATGAAATGAAGGGCATACATCCATCCATTTGCACACATAGAATATTTATAAGCAATGGATGTGACCCAGTGAGACAACCTCAAAGAAGAGTCAACCTCGCCTTGATGAAAGTAGTAAAAGAAGAAATTAAAAAATTACTGGATGTTGGTTTCATTTATCCCATCTCAAACAGTCAATGGGTTTCCCCCTTAATCATAGTGCCTAAGAAGAATGGCAAGTAGAGAATCTATATATACTATCGAACTTAACAAGACCAATAAGAAAGACTATTTTCCTTTGCCTTTTATTGATCAAGTTCTTGATACTCTTGTAGGAAAGAAGTATTTTTGCTTCTTAGATGGCTCTAGTGGTTACAACCAAATTAGGGTAGCTAAAGAGGATCAAGAGAAAACTACCTTTACATACCCTTAGGGAATATATATATATATATATATATATATATATATATATATATATATATATATATCATGTATTAGCTTTTGGGTTATGTAATGCACCTACTACCTTTCAAAGGGTTGTAATTTCCATATTTGCTGACCTTAATCATGATTGTTTAGAGATTTATATGGATGACTTTATTTTCTATGGTGATACCTTTGAACAAACTCTAAACAAGCTAAATTAGGTCCTTGAAATATGCCAAGAAAATAAATTTTCTCTCAAACATGAAAAATTCTATTTAATGGTGACCAAAGGCATTGTATTAGGTCACTATAATTTTGCAAATGGCATCAAGGTAGATCCAACAAAAAATCAGGTTATAAACTCCCTTTCACCACCCAAAAGTCAAACAAAGGTTAGAAGCTTCTTAAGAAACTTAGGCTATTATAGAAGATTCACTCAAGAGTTGAGAAAGATAGCTGCTCCATTATTTCAACTGTTGACTAAAGCTAACAAATTTGATTGGAATGGTGACTGTCAACAAGATTTTGAAGAGCTTAAGGAAAATATGACCATAAAACCAATCCTAAGAGAACCAAATTGGGCTTTACTTTTTCACATTAATACTGACGCATCAGACCAAGTATTAGGTGTTGTTCTCACCCAAAATGAGTAAAAGCAACCCTATGCTATTTATTATGTTAGCAAGAATTTAAATAAAGCATAACTGGACTATACTATCACTGAAAATGAGTTTATTGCTATTCTCTATGCCATAAATAAGTTTAGACATTATGTTAGTACCTGTAATTTTTTTTTTCATACTAATCATTCCACCATTAAATATCTTATGAATAAAGTTGTAGTAAGTGACAAGATTATTTGATGGTTGTTACTTTTGCAAGAATTTGATATCATAATTTTGGAAAAAATTGGTAAAAAGAATGCAGCTGACCATATTTCTCGATTACATTTGGTAAATGAACCTGAACTTGTGTAGGATTCCTTTTCCGATGAACATTTATTTGCTATTTTAGTACATTCACCTTGGTATGCAGCTATTGCTAACTTTTTGGTGACTAGAAAAGTGCCATCTCACTTTTCACCATATGAAAAATGAAAGCTCATCCATGAAAGTGCCCCATAAACTTAATTAGATGGTATTTTGTTTAAATTGTGTCCTGACCATGTAAATAGAAGATGTGTGTAGAAAGAAGATACTTTTGACATCTTGCATGTAGCTCATGATGAATCATGAAGAGGACATAATGTTGCCAATAGAACCATGTACAAAATCTTGAAAACATGGTACTATTGGCCTACCATGAACTAGGATGCAAAGCTTATGTATCTTGATGTGATCCATTCCAAATAATGGGTAAACTAACTTCTTCAATAGAGATGCATCTACATCCTCGAGTGGTTTTAGAAGCATTTGAGAAGTGGGTATTAGACTTTGTTGGACCTATCAGCCTTGCAAGTGAATTCAATGAATATATCTTGGTGTGCATGGACTATGTCACAAAATGGACAAAAGTGAAGGCATTACAACATGCCCAAAGGGAAAAAGTTGATGATTTCTTGTATGACATCTTTTAGTGTTTTGGAGCACCAAGGGAGATTGTGATAGATCAAGGACCATAATTTACATATGAGGTAATAATTGCCTTTGTGTATAAGTATTAAGTGACCCATAGAAACTCTTCACCATACCATACTCAGTCTAATGGTTAGGTGGAGGTTACCAATAGGGAGCTTGAGAATATCTTGACAAAGATAGTTGCTAAAAATAGGATAAATTGGATGCATAGACTCAAGGAAGCAGTACGGGCTTATAATACCACTTGGAAATCAACAACAAGGCTCACACCCTATGATATGGTCTATGGAAAGACAACTATTATGCCAATTGAGTTTGAAATTCAGACCTTATGAGTGGTGTTGCAAGTTGGAATTGATCTCACCACTACACAACAAGAAAGACTCTTACAACTGAATGCATTAGATGAAATTCATCATGATGCCCTTCAACATATTGAGTTATTGCAAGCATAGCGAAAGCAATGGCATGATAAAAATATCATTCCAAAGACTTTTCAAGTAGGTGATTGGACCTTATTTTATGACTCCAAGTTTAAATATTTCAAAGGAAAGCTACGAAAAAGATGGTTAGGGCCCTATGAAATTGAAAAAGTTTTTGGTAATGGTACAGTCAAGCTAAAAACCATTGATGACTCCTCTCAAGGCTTTGATATAGAAACTAATATCAAAGAATCCAAATTATATTTCATTGATAAAACATGTACATTTATAGGCATTAGATGCCTTTACAATACCATGGTATTAGAAATACCATTTATGTACAATATTTAATATGTCATACAATAGTTAATATCATGTTTATCTAGAAGTATTTATTGATCCCTATCATTCCTCCCCACTGAAGAAACATTGGTCCCCAATGTGTACAAATGTGGAAGAGAAATATGGGAATGCAAAGGAGTGTCAGGTACGACCAAAAATGCACTTCTAATACAAAAGAGAAGAAGACCAATGACAAACATGAGTAGGTCTTTAGAAAATAAAAAACTAACACCGACACTAAGTTGGACTCAAAAAATGCACTCTAATGATTGTAAAAACTACTATACTGGAAAATGGCTATAGGGTCCCTCAATGTGGTAGTAATAGAAGAACGCAACATCAAAGAACATTTCCACAAAATATTTTGTGGAATATTCAAATTGAAAATAAAATAAAATTAAAAATAATTTAATTTAATAGTTGGTTTTATTAAATTTTTGTTTTTAATGTGGGGGTATTAAAGGTGTACTTTAACTCGAGAAAGGATGCACACAATTTAATGATGATGGTATTAAAAGGACATGCATAATTTAATGATGATAGCACAATTTAATGATGATGGCAGGGAAAGGACATGCACAATTGAAGGATGATGACACAATCTAATTATTGATACGTGCAAGGCACAATAAAAATATGGGGTTCAATCGATACATAGGGCAAGAGGTAGCTAGCATTATGGGATACATGGTAAGATATACAACAATGACATGGGAAATAAAGGCAAGACACATGGGACAAAGCGAGGGCAAGGATAAAGTGTTGACATGGACAAACTACAATGAATATAGAGATGGGCCATGGTACAAGTCAATGGCATAAAGGTTGAGGCAATGGTCATATGACATCGGTGCAAAAGGTGAGGCAACGGTTTATGAGGTAATAGTTGACCAAGGTGCAACAACATGAAATATGGGAGTGGGAATGGCTAGTTGATATGTGGTAGATAGTAGACAATGGATATGGTGATGTCAACGATGCAGAAGACAAGGGTGCAAAATACAAGGGAGGCGTGACAGTGGCCAACAATGGGAGGTGGTGAGAAATAAGATAGTGAGGTAGGTTTGGATAGCCAATAAAATTTAGTTATTCAACTATATGCATGATGCCTAAGATAAAGAGTATAAAGAGCACAACATAGAGAATGTGGGATAAACCCACAAGACAATTTGTGAAAATAAACATGAATTCCCTGTATGAAAGATAAAAAGTTGCAGCCAAAAAAACAAAAATCATTGAAAAAAGGTCGAGTCATAAAAAAATCTCCTAAAACTTAATTTTTTTTTTAAATTTTTGTAGCGGTCATCATCTATTCATCAAAAAATTGAAGATCATGTTGAAAAATACAAGGAAATATTGGAAACTTTAGATCGACACTAGAAAGCCACATAAGAGTGCTAAAAATATTTGAGTGATGGTTGAAATCATAGATGGAGGCCAAAAAATGTGAAAAGCAAGAAAAAAAGGTAGAAAATATATGTGGTTTGTTGTTTAGAGCCACCAGAAGTGGGCATCGAGTGGCAATGATGTGATCGCAATGATGGCAATGTGTGAGCTCATCTATGCAGTGAGCAAAAGGATCGCGATGAACGGTGCTACGAGAAAAAGATGAACATCACGATAAATGGTGCTGTGAGTGAAAATAAGGTAATAGTCAATGATAAATGATTAGAAGAAGGAAATTTCACACTATTTGGTTGTGGTAATCGATGGTGAAGGTGATGATAAAGGCCACATTGAAGGCCAAGCAGGAGGAGCATGTGGGCGGTTTGTAGTGGATGCATGATGAGATGATCAACAAAGCATCCAGGGAATGATGTAGAGTAAAAGTGGGTTATCAGTGTTAGGAAACGAACTAAATTGAATTATTGCAGGGAGAGATTAAATAATACAGAAGCACAAACGGACTTCCTGGATTAGCCCGGAATGGGCGCATCTCAACAGGATGCCGCTGCAACTAAAATAACTAGTTGCTAAGTTAATTTAACAACTAACAAAGTACGCTAACATCCCCCCTTATTACATTATTTGGGTAATGTAATAACTAATAGCTATACTAACATCCCCCCTGATTACATCATTTTGCAATACAAAGAGAGCTGCGAAACAATTCAAATTTGACACGTGCAAGTGCCTTAGTGAATATGTCTGCAACTTGAGCATCGATGGGAATGTGCTGAAGCTGAATTCGGTGCTTTGGAACTTCATCTCGAATGAA
The DNA here is from genome assembly GCA_028583015.1 of Wollemia nobilis. Lineage (NCBI taxonomy): Eukaryota > Viridiplantae > Streptophyta > Pinopsida > Araucariales > Araucariaceae > Wollemia > Wollemia nobilis. Next base: position 2,408,470 of record JAQPPZ010002714.1, on the reverse strand, counting down.
ATGACATTGTGTGTCAATGTGCTTTGTTCTTTCATGATGGACTGGATTCTTGACGAGGTTCAGAACACCCTGATTGTCACAAAACAAGTGTATTGGAGATTTTTATGGATGGTCCATACTTGTCAGAATGTGACGCAACCATATCACTTCACACACAGCTTCACGTGCGACGTGATACTCTGCCTCTGTTGATGAAATAGCAACCACCTGTTGCTTCTTGTTGTGCCAAGAGACAGGATCGGATCCCAAATGAAGAATGTATCCAGAAGTCGACTTGCAATCATCAAATGATCCGGCATAGTCGGAGTCCATGTATCCTTGCAAGAAGAATTTGTTGTTCCTCTTGTATTCTAGGCCATATTATATTGTGCCACGGACATAGTGAAGAACACGTTTTGCTGCTTTCCAATGAGTGGTCTTAGGCTCCTGCATGAACCTCGAAAGATAGTTGACAAGCAAATACGAGATTTGGCCTAGTATTGGTCGGATATATGAGACTCCCAATCAACCGTCGATAGAGAGTACCATCTACCCGAGGTAAATCATCATATCGTGATAACTGAAGTCCATTCTTCATCAAAGTTGCCATTGGCTTGCAATCAATCATGCGATATTTTTCCAGCAATGTCTTGGCATATTTTTTTTGAGACACTTTGATGGAGTGCTCCTTCTGGCTGAATTCCAGACCAAGACAGTAATGGAGAAGTCCAAGATCTGTCATCTCAAAATATTTACACAAGTTTCTTTTGACATTAGAGATCATAGTTTTTGAACTCCCTATAATGAGCAGATCATCAACATAGAGTACAAGCAACACTATCTCAAAACCCTGTTTCTTGAAATAGAGGTTTGCATCTGACGGACATCTCTTAAATCCATGCTACATAAGGTGATTGTCCATTTTTATATACCAAGGTCGAGGAGCTTGTTTCGGACCATATAAGGATTTGACCAATTTGCAAACCTTCTACTCTTGGCCTTCCACTTCAAATCCTTCCGGCTGAGTCATGTAGACTTCTTCTTGGAGATCACCATTTAGAAAGGCACTTTTGACATCCATCTGGTGAACTTTCCACCCATATTGTGCTGCCATAGCACACATAACTTGAATTGTGGTCATCCGAGCAGTAGGTGCAAAAGTTTCCTCGTAGTCAATGCCTTCCTTTTGAGCATAGCCCTTTGCAACAAGACGGGCCTTATGCTTATCAATTGTTCCATCTGCCTTGTACTTGACTTTATATACCCATTTGCAGCCAATGGGTTTCTTTCCATGCGGCAGATCAACAAGGTTCCAAGTTTTATTTTTCATCAAAGACTCATACTCTGTATCCATAGCGGCCTTCCATTGAGGCTCACTAAGAGCATCTTGTACTGATGTAGGTTCAAGATCATCTATGGTAGACATGAACGCCCTGTCATCATCAATATCCATATCCTCTACTTCTGTACGTGGAGTTACAGAAAGTTCCTCAAAAGATTGACAAAGATCATCAACCTCACCAGTTTCTTTGGCTTCTTTTTCCTTTTGAGCCATACTGCATGTACGAGGTCTATCCAAGTTCAAATTGGGAGGAGTGGATAAATTTGCGTCTCTAATTGTATTTGTACACCATTTTGGGTTCTTCTTCGGTGGTGGTGAAGAAGATGTAGAAGGACCTCCTATCTGTGTTGATGAAGGAATCTTCTCTTCCTTAGATTCCACAAGATCTAGGTGTACTTTAGATGTGCTCTGTGATGTGAAAGTTTCATCAAAGACAACATCTCTGCTGACATAAATTTTCTTGGTCAAAGGATCTATCAAACGATATCCTTTAGAGTGCTCATCATAAACAAGAAAAATACATCTCAGTGTTTTCTCATCTAGCTTCTTCCTTTTCTCTTTTGGTATGTGCATGAAAGCGTGACATACAAAAATACGTAGATGAGATATGGAGGGTTTTCGACCACTCCATGCTTCCTGTGGAGCCATTCCTTTTAGGGCCTTTGTGGGTGCCCTATTCAATAGATATACTGTAGTGGTGACAGCTTCTGCCCAATATTGTTGCCCAAGAGTAGCTCCTGTGAGCATACAACGAACCATTTCCATGATAGAACGGTTCCTTCTCTCAAGCAACTCCATTTTGCTCGAGGAGTATAGGCGCTTGTTAACTGTCTCTTGATTCCATGCTTATCTAAGAATGTAGAAAATTCTTTAGAGGTAAACTCCCCCCCTCGATCTGAGCGGAGGGTTTTAATAGAAGCTCCCGACTCCTTCTCAACGGATTTCTTGAACTGCTAGAAGAATGCGAAAGCTTCGGATTTCAGTTGGAGAAAGAAAACCCACATCTTTCGTGAGTAGTCATCTACGAATAGCTGAAAGTACCTCTTCCCTCCACAACTGTTGGGTGTGAAAGGACCGCATAGATCGGTGTGAATTAACTCTAGAGGTTTTTGTGCTCTTGTTGAGCTCTTCTCAAATGGTACTCTATGCTGCTTTCCTGCCAAGTAGTCAGAGCACACTGGCAAAGTGGCAGAAAGGGAAGGAAGACCCTTTACCATCTCATACTTACTGAGCTCAAGTAAGTAGCCAAAACTAAGATGCCCATATCTCTTGTGCCATAGGGAAGTTGCCTCCTTGGTAGAGACAATCATGGCAACATGTGGAGTAGAGATAGCATCTAGGGCAAATAAGCCGTGCTTATATGAAGCTGTTGCAATCTGCTTACCCTTCCTGGTAATAGTATAGCACTTCTTGCCATTCTCAACACGGAAGTTGACAACCATATTTCTATCTAGGATTTGTGTGACTGACAACAAATTGTTAGCCAATCTTGGAACATAGAGGACTTTGTCAATCTGACACTTGCCATCAGGAAGAGTGACTGAAACTGTACCCTCTCCCTGAACCCTATAGTTTTTATCATCAACAATGGTGACAGGTTTGCCCTCTTTGGCCACGAATGATTCAAACCACGATCTGTCGCTAGTCATATGTTTGCTAGCTCTAGAATCAACATACCAAACAGGATCCCTCTATGTGGAATCTGTGGTAGTCATGAGCACCTTGTGTGCCCATTCAGAATATGAGTCAGATTCTTCAACAATAACATTCACCTGGGGTTGCTTGTTTTTATTTTGTGGTTTGTTTTGGCCTTTCTACTTGTTCTTATGCCAACACCTGTTGGTGTCATGGTTGTCTTTCTCACAGATCTTGCACCACCTCTTCTTTTGTTGAGGTTTTTTTCCTTTTACTTTCATATCCTGTTGAGAATTTCCTCCTTTCTGAAATTTGCCTCCTTTTTGCCCATTACCTTTCTTCCTAGAACCCTGCCTGTTGGTGTATAGGGCTGTATTGGAAGAATCATCCTTGTGAAGTTGGCGTGCCTCCTGTTGTTGAAGCAGATTGACCAACTCGATGTAGGTAATTTGTCGTTGAGACACCTGGATGGAGGTGATCAACATATCAAATGAAGAAGGTAAAGCTCTCATCACAATTGAAATGAGAAGCTTTTCGTCCATGGAATCTCCCAAAGAATTCAATTTCTCTTTCAATTCAGACACTCTGCACAGAAAGAGTTCAACTGTTTCACCCTGTCTCAAACTCAGATTATGAAGTTGTTGTTGAAGATGAAGAATGGTGGAATCATTCTTTCCATCATAGATGGTTCTAAGGGCATCCCATGCCTCTTTACCACTTGCTTTGTCCACTATATGAGGTTGCACTTCATCTGAAACAGCAAACAAAATGAGCACCTTTGCTTGACTGTCTTTCTTGTCAAAAGCTATCTGATCAGCAGTAGGAGCTGTGGATCCTGATGCTGGTGAATGCCTAGGTGTTACTCCAGTAACAATATCCCATAAATATTCCATTTGGAGAATTGCCTTCCTTCATCTTATGTTTCCATGGTGTATAATTTGGACCTTTCAATAACTGATGAGGATCAGTCATCAACTTTGCAACAACGACCATAGTGAAGGTTCCTTATAACACTAATTGGTCCCCCTTTCGATATACCTTTTGCTAGGCCGTTATACCATACAAAATACCCGCCCTTACGTGAGGGAAACTATAGGTATTTAGAAAGATCAACAAAAAAATCACCCGCCCTTACGTGAGGGAGACTATAGGTGAGTTTTAGAGATCATACGATACGTGGAACATAAGCAGGATCGAAAGGGAATCGCCTTGTTGATGGCACCTACCATAGAAGATTCTTCTCATGCGTGGGGCGTAACTTCCCCTAAACACTATGAAGAATAATTCGTCAGGATTTACGCCTAAACACAAGAGCAATTAAGGGTAGTGGATGGAGTAAAAAAATGCAAAAATGACAAACTTATCTCTCCCCGACGATTTATAGAGAACAAGCTCAGACGTCGTTGTAGCAACTATATTAAGCGACGAATACAGTAGCGCAATCACGACAACTTTACCTGTAAGTGTTGGCCAGAGGTATCACAAATACCGAACGCTGCAGTGCAATAAATTGCACGGATGGGTTTTAATTATTCCGGGGACTTAGGGAGTGTATTTGATTTTTTTAACTTTTAATGAAGTAGTGCAAAAAAAAAATGAAATATGCAACATACAACATAAAAAGTGCCCACAAGAATTAACCCTCCAGGTGTCGGACACAGCCGAAAATGCACCTTTACAATAATGCCAAAAATTTGCTTTTTTTTAGAAAATTACTCACATTCCCCCTTTGATTTTTTGAAAAAAATATCCCCCCTAAAAAGAATTCTTTTTAACAAAGCATTTTAATAATTATTATGTATTTAAAGTTAAAATAAATAATTTTAATTTATATAGTTTTAAAAACTTATGAAAAAATAAATTAAAATTAAATTTTAATTTATAAAGCTTTAAAACTATAGAAAATAAATTAAAATTAAAAATTTTAACTAAAAAATAATAATTAAAAAAAAACTTTGAAATTTTTTTTTTTACCCTCGACCTGCAGGCTCCCAGAGCCTTACCGCACGGCTCACGACCACGTGAGCCAGCGGGCTGATCCGAAAGGATCAGGGGCCCCCTCGTATTTGAGGAGGGTCCTCAGTCTGCTGCCCGAGCCCTCTGTGGCTGCCTCCTCAGTCTGCTGCCCGAGCCCTCTATGGCTGCCTCCGCAGCGGCCTCCTCTCGCGTTCTCCTCCGCTGCTTTCTTGGTCGCGGCTTCCTCCTCCACAGTCATTATTTTTTTTTTAATAAAAAATTCGACCGGGGGCGCGCGGGGTCTTCTGCGTCCGTGCGCGTTCCAGCAGCGTCGGCGGGGGGCTGGACGCTACGTCCACGCACATTCGAGCGCTGTGCGGTCTACGCGTCAGCTGGGGAGGGGCTGGATGCTGCATCCGCACGCGTTCCAACGCTACGCGGTCTACGCGTCAGCCGGGGGGGGCTGCTGGACGCTGCACCCACGCGCGTTCCAGCTCTGCACGGTCTACACGTTAGCGGGGGGGGAGGGGGCATTCCAGCGGCCTATGCGACGACCTCCTCTCCACAGTCACGCATGGATGCGTGACGACTGTCAGGCGTCTGCGTGCGACAAATTTTTTTAAATTAATCACGCGATGGCGTGATTAAAAGAAATCACGTCGCGGAAAAAATTTAAAAAAAATACTCGCACTGCTTGGGGGAAAAAAATGCGTTCAGAAAAAAAATGCACAGCAACTTTCTCCAAGCGAGCAGCGTCCGCCTCCAGCCTCTCTTCTCACGCCACTGGATCACTACAGAAAATTGCCCTAGCAATCTGGCTCTGATGCCATGTTAGGAAATGAACCAAATTGAATTATTGCAGGGAGAGATTAAATAATACAGAAGCACAAACGGACTTCCTGGATTAGCCCGAAATGGGCGCATCTCAACAGGATGCCGCTGCAACTAAAATAACTAGTTGCTAAGTTAATTTAACAACTAACAAAGTATGCTAACAATCAGGGGTGCCAAAATTATGAGCAATAAGGACATGGATTGTGTTGAGGAAGATCATAGAAAGTGGTGGTAAAAGTGGTATCGATGATGAGTTTAGTACGAATGAGCAGTTAGAGGGGACTATCATTGGAGGAGAGGACATGAGGGTGAAGAAAACCATAAGAGACCATGGGAGTTCACACAAAGAAACCAAGTGCAGATCAAAATGGTTGGCATATGGTGAGATAATGCCAAATAGGTATTGATGCCAGTGATGATAGGGCTGATGAGATACAAAATCCATCAAGAAAGAATGAGATCTAGGGATGTTGCAAGCCATGTTTGAGTCAATAATTAACATTGGACATGAATTAGAGTGCATGATCTACAAAATGAGGGCTATGGTGAGGTAGGGGAATGCAAATCAAAAACCATAGGGTGCCACAATGTAAGCCACAATAGAGTAGATGACTAGGGAGATGGGAGCAACTAGGGATATGGAAGCGACTGAGAAATGGGGGCCATGGGTCGATGGAAAATAGTGAGAAAATACGATGTGGTCATCCACACCAAGGAATTTAGTAGGTTAGAGCAACTGTTGGGTACAAATCCATGAAAACAACGTATTCCATTGATAAAATAATTGCAATGAGATTCTTATCTTCTAGATCCACAATAATAGTATCATCAACATTATCAAAGAAAATAAGTATTAAATCTTGTTACTTTTCTACTAATGTGTCAAATTTTTCAACAACAACATCATCTAAAGGCAAGATGATGGGCATCTCACCCATAGATCCTAGTTAGAGTCCAGGTATTACTTCATGAGCAATAACATGTTCTTCGTTAGGAAGTACAACTTTATCAACAAGATCCTCATCAACAATGTCTACTAGCATGTCAGCTCAATTCTATTGGAGTTTTTGCATAGATGTCTCTCAATTGGTGAGAGATCTCATCTAGCAAAAACTTCAAATTCTATAGCATGGTGTCAAATGTAGAAGCGAATATAAGAGCAAAATCCATAGAGGATCACCTAGATATAATACCAAACTGATACAAAAACTAAGATCAAATAATCTAAATTAATATTCATTGATAAAACATGTACATTTATAGGCATTAGATACCTTTACAATACTATGGTATTAGAAATACCATTGGCGTAAAATATTTAATATGGTGTACAATAGTTAATGTCATATTTATCTAGAAGCTTTTATTGATTCCTATCAGATACACAAGCTGATGCCACCATTTTACCCTAAGTTATCTTGGGTCTACTCTAAATTTGGTGTAAGATTAGAAGTTTGATTAAATTGTTAGAAATAGATTATATTACATTATTTGGGTCATGTAAATGTACCTTCCTAGGTACATACTTAGGACATTAGGTTACTTTAAGGTAAAGTTATCTAGTTACTTCATGCATTTTAATAAATGCACAAGTGTCGATGTGTAAGATGTATATGTGCAAGGTGTCCCTTGCACAACTAGGTAGAGTGTTGGCCAAGGAATCTATCTTACTATATAAGAAGGGCCTCATTGTAACAAGTAGCATATAGAGTCAGATACACACCTAGAGAAGCTCAGTGCATATTCGTAGGTAACAACATAGTGTTGTGTAGATTAGCATATATTGATGATGGATGCAATGTAGTCCAGTAGCTTTGTTAATGGAGTGTTAATTTCCTCCATAGCTACATTGTATTCATTTTTGTCATTTCTATTTATAACATATTTCAGTCCTCTCGTAGATTTACTTTCTTTCATATTATTCTGCATCTTGTGATTGCTAGCTCCCATTACACATTGCATCAAAATATAACAGTGGTATCAGAGCTACAATAGATCTAACCATAGTAGATCAATAGGTAAACCACCATTATCATTGAGCCTAAGCTTTTATCAATCTGGCGCACTACTATACCAGCCATTATCAAAAACTCTTAGAAGATTCTAGGTGGTAGAATTAGGGAGAGCCACAAGTGAGGATTGAAAGAATTTTTAGTTCCAGAAATATTGAGATTACATTTGACTAGAGTCTTTCCATAGAGTTGCAGGAAAAACTCGTGAAGACAAGGACTTAGCATTCAATCCATTATATTGACAAATCAACTAGTGAAGATCATTCAGGATATTTGGAATTTGTTAACTATTTTCCAAATTTTATTTTATTGTAGGAAATTAATTCTCAGATGATTAGGACAAATCCTACAATAGAAAGCTAGGAGACTTTAAATTCATTGCCTGAAGGTCGACGTGCCTTCATAGTGCAAATATTAGTTCCTTATGCAAAAAACAATACTATGGAAGAAGACTTCTATAGAAGAGTCGTGGTGAAGTTAGGAGACTAAAGATATCCATTGATATATTGAGAACTTCATAGAAGAAGAAAAGGCCATAGAAGCCTTGATACAGAATAAAATGTCGTAAAAGTCATGTTACAAAAGAAAAGGATACCGAAGCCTTGTTCTAGAAGAAAAATCCATTGTTCTAGAAGAAAAATCCATAGAAGCCTTGATCCCAAAAAAGGCCATAAAAGCCTTGATATTGAAGAAAAGACCACTGAAGCCTTGA